>CM053590.1:194629165-194639929 GCA_028646515.1 Pseudochirops corinnae | reverse complement strand
TGCTACAAACTCAATATACAATGTAGAGATATTCATAAATGTGCTATGGTACAGGGATAGGGACTAGACCTTGGATTTCCCTGAGATAGGGCGCTCCGCAGTGAGAAAATTGCCTCTAGCAAGGAAAGTCAGCAGTTTGTTTGCAACTTACAGTGTTAGAGAGTTGATTAGAACACTGTGTGTATTTTTTAAATGACAATATTAGTACATTTTTATTATAATGATGAGATTATAAAGGGAAAAAAGGTCTTCACTCTTTCAATCAATATGTTTTGATTTTGAATGCCATGTTTTGTCCAGAAATAATTTATGTATAAATAAGTGTAAGTACATTCCTTGAAGTGTTTATTCACTCCTTTCCATATTAATCTGTGGAACATAAGATGCACTGAAAGATTCAGGCCCATAAATTCCCAAGAAAGAGAAACAAAGGAACATGTTAAAGTAGTGACTGAATTTATTTCACATGACATACCCACTACTATCACAAAGATGAATCTTCATCTTAAATAACATTAGTATCAGGAAAGATAAGTCTGCCACACAAAATGCCCCAGGGGCTTACTTACATATCTTGCTTGTTTCTGGACACTCTGAATCCACCAGAAGGGGTCTGAGGAAGAACCACCACATACTAGTTCATCCAGCAAAGACAAGAGTATTTTATATCAGTATTTCAATTTAATTCAAACAGCGTCTGTTTAGTGCCTATTATGTATAAGGTCCATTTGATTTTATTTTTTTGGAAGGGAAGAGAGGAAAGGAAAGGAAAGATTTATTATAGAGCTTTTTTTTTTATTAAGAGAATATGTGTTAAGGGCTAAGTATGTGCCAAGCATTATGTGCCAAGAGTTTTAAAAATATTTTCTCATTTTCTTTTTGTATCAGATCTGTGATTTCATAGGGATTGTATATGCCCGGTGAAAAGGTTCACTTTCCTAAAGCAAATCTGCTCTGCAATTTACATTTCTAAATTTCCCAGTACATTAAGTGGTTAACTGACTTGCCCAGAGCTATGACCAGTAAGTGTCAAGAGAAGGGCCTTGAACCAAAGTCTTCTAGACTTTGAACCCTGTTTTACTCTACTAGGACAAACTACCTCTCTCTGAAGTTCATGATAGATAATCAGTGCAAAATTTTTTAGTGTTAAATGTAGGGTGGAAGGTTTTAATTTTTTAGGCATTAACTTAAATGTCAATGTTTGCTTCAATAATTCAAATATTGTTATCTTATCAACATGGGCACTCCCTCTATCAGTGAGACCCACACCCCTTCTGATCGTTTCACAGTCTATGATTCTCACGAAGCCAAAAGATCTTTTATTTTTATTATATTTCTAAAGGGTAGCATCAAAGAGAATCTTGTATAGTTCATAAGCTGTACTGTGAACAGTTAAACAACATTTACTGATGTTATTAGTGTAATGAAGGGACAGGGTTGTGACCCACAGCTTATTATCTCATGCGTCTCATACTGGTATGTACACAATATTCTCTGAAACATAACCATTTACTTAAAAATAAGGCAAAAGAAATCACAACAACCTCAAGCTACTGAGATATTAAAGGCAATACATAAAGAATAAAACATATCACAATCTACCCATCATCATCATTGTACCTAGTCTTGATGTAGGACTTTCTATGTACCAGGCCTACTGCTTAGCATGTTACAATTATTGTCTCATTTGATCAATTATCCTCACAACAACCCTGGTAAGTAGGTGCTATCATTGTGCTCACTGTAGAGATGTGGAAGCTGAGGCAGATAGAGGTTGAATGACTTGTCCTGGGTCATAAAATTAGTAAATGTAGGAGGCCAGATTTGAACTAAGGCCTTCCTGACTCAAGGCCCAGCTCTCTATCCACTACATCACATAGGCCATGATTTTCTATCAAACCACTCAGGATCCATGGGGCAGAATGGGCATACAGAAAACACCCATCTTCTTTAGGCAATTCATAGTTCTGGAGCTGTTGACTTCAGTGTCCTCTTTCTGTTTCAGGATCTATTTCTAAAAGGTTTTGAACATAACTAAGATTTTTTATTCCAGAATTTATCACAGTGGCTAGAACACGTAAGTACTTAACACTCATTACCTTGTCTTGCCTTGAAATCCTTAGTTAGTGCCCTAACTTACTTATGTGACAAAAAAAGTTGTCTTGAAAATAACAAAATAGTTACTGTGCTCAAGAAAGCATAAATCATAAGACTATATTTGGCATCCTAAGTCATCAACGCTACCAATTTAACTGAACAGGGACTAAAAAAATAGATACAGTTGAAAATTCATGTCACATGACTCTGTATGATAGGCATAAATGTCCTTTTATCATGGACTCTATCATTTTATGTTTGTTTTCATTTATAAGCATGGGGGGGAGGGGAAGTGTTCATTCCTTTACCTAACCACAATATTTTGGAGTAAAGTAAATGTAGACAAGTAATAAGTTTAGGAATGTTCACCTGTAGGAAATGTTAAGGTGTTAAAATTTGATCACATGTTCATGTGGTTTTCTTCTAAGGACGCTCTTGTAGATACAGGAAACATATTCCAACCTTTGTCAGAGCAATGACAGAAGGGGAAAGTGACAAATGTTGGCGGGGACGTGGAAAGTTTGGAACCTTAATTCATTGTTCATGGATCTGTGAGCTGATCCAACTATTTTGGAGAGTGAACTGAAATAATGGTGAGAGTTATTAAGCTGCTTATTATCTTTAACCCAGTAAAACCACTATTAGGTCTGTTCCTCAAGATGATTATGGAACAATGGAAAGAACTTATATGTTCTAAAATACTCATAGCAGCTCTTTTTGTGGTGGCAAAGGACTGGAACTTGTCAGCATCCCCACCATTTGAGAATGGATAAACAAATTGTGGTACATGTTTGTTATGGAATATTACTCTGCTATAAGAAACAGTGAATTGGATAAGTTTAGGGGGGAAAAACCATGGAGGAACTTGTAGGAGATAATGAAGAATGAAACAAGCAGAACCAAAACAGTATTGTATATAGTAATAGCGATATTGTTTTAGGAAAAATTTTGAGTGACTAAGGCATCGTGGCTATTATGAATACCCAAATTAATGCAAACTAAATTCTTATTCCCTTCTTGGTCTGAACACTTTTTTGTAAAATAAATTGTTGATAAATTTGGTTTTGTCGCCCAAGTCCCCATGTACCTCCCTATCTTTCTCTTGGACAATATGCTCTTGTGTCGTTTTTTTCTTTGATTTCCCTCTCCTGTCTGCTATACCTCCCTTCATTCCTCTCTGAGAATATATTTTAAAAAAGAAAAGAAAGAAAAATAAAGCCCATAACATGTGGCTGCATAAATGGGTCAACAAAGCAAATTCTCATTTTGCCAAATCTCAAAATACACGTGCTCATTGCATTTAAATTCATTGCCAGTGATAGGAGATGAATGGTGTATTTCATCTTTTAATAGCCAGCGAGGTGGCACTGTGGATAGAGCCAGAAAATTGGTAGCAGGCAAGACCTCAGTTTCAATGAAGCCTCGGAAACTCAGTAACTGGGTGATCTAGGACAAGTATTTTATGCATCTCTGCTTCAGTTTCTTCAACTTTAAAGTGGGAGTACTAATAGCATCTACCTTCCAAGATTGTTGAGACAATACAATAAGATTATATTTTTAACACAATTTGCAGATCTGAAAGCACCATATAAATGCTAGTTATTATTATTTATTTGCTCATTCTTCTGAACCTAAGCCTTACCAGTGTGTCAGTCAGAATTCTGAAGTCTCTCAAAGCTGTTTTTCTCTATAATGTTATCATTGCATAAATTGTTCTAGTTTTGCTTACTTTACTCTGCATTAGTTCACAAAGTTCTTCCTAGTTTCCTATGAAACTGTCCATTTTGTAGTTTCATATGGTACAACAATATTCTATTACTTTCACATATCACAATTTGTTTAGCCGTTCCCCAGTGAGGATCCAGCTTTAGTTTCAAATTTTTAAGAAGCATGAAAAGAACAGTTCTAAGTATTTTTGTGCATCCTTTCCCTCTTTTTTCCCCCTCAGTATAGGCTTCAAAGTGGTGTGCCTGAGCCTAAGTGTATGCATGATATAATTTTTTGGCATTGCTCCAAACTGCTTTCCAGACTGGCTACCAGAAGTTCTTCTTTCATGTTTGGATTCAGTCAAAGGGTCACACTTTAGGACCTAGAGGCCCACATGTGACCTTGAGATGACAGGTTCCCCACCCCTAGCTATATCAGTTTAGAGATCCACTGATATTGAAATAATGTACCTCTTTTCTCACATTTTTCCACAGTCTTTCCAGAATTTCAAACTAACCCCAATGCCTAACTCCCAGTCCAGCTTAGTGGTCTTCCACAACCTGCTTGAGCATGGACTTGGCTGTGGGCTAGTTCTGCCATTGTATTCTCAAAAGCCCAGCCACTATACTACAATCAGAGGAATTCAGCATAGTCCTTTCACAAAATAGGCCTGGAAAAGATAGGAGGGTTTAAGGAAAAATAACACTGACCCTTTTTCTTCAAGCAGAGTGGCCTGAAAGGATGATAAACCTAAATGTGACTGGGGATCTCACCCATAACTCACCTCAACCCTTCCTGACCACACACACACACACACACACACACACACACACACACACAACCCCACTCTTTCAATAAGTTCATTTTTCACCTCCCCAAGGCAAGGTAACAAGGTAATCTATAAACTTAGTATATTGAATTTTGCATCTGGTGAGTGGGGTAGCTAGGTGGTGCAGGAGATAGAGTGCTAGACCTGGAGTTAGGAGACTCATCTTTCTGACTGCAAATCTGGCCTCCAACACTTCTTAGTTGTGTGATCCTGGGCAGGTCACTTCACCTTGTTGGTGGACCATTTTAATATCTTTGCCAAGAAAACCCCAAATGAAGTAATGAAGAGTCAGATCCAACTAAATCCTCCCTGCTGGATTTGCTGAGATCTGTTCCTTCAACATTCCTGCACTGGTTCTAGAGATAAGGAAAGTCAAATGTGACACAGGCTGGACAATTTTAGCTTGACTGAACATTTGGCTTGGTTTGTTCCTTTTCAGCTGAATTAACTGCGGATCATTAGCATACTGGCATATGATTGGATGAACCAAGTGAAAACCAAAAGAAAAGAAAACTAATTCTTTGGTAACCCATAGAGTGAGAAGGGTCTGACTTTAAACATAGCCTTACGAAATCATTTCTCCCAACCTGTCGCAGGTCTGGGAGACAGTTTATTATTTGCAGATAAATTTCCAATTTCTAACTGAAACCTGTGAAGAGTAATCAGCTGCTCTGACTATGGAGGACGTGGTCATTCTATCTCTCCTCACTCCCCTCTTTTATGTTTATGCTTCTGTGGAACTTATTTCTTGACAAATGTCAGCAAAAGGAACAATGCAGAAATGTTGTAGGTCTGCCATTTCTGGGAGATTGAAGGGGGAAGAAATCTTTGTTCTTTTTTCAGTTAAAGGATCTCTTAATAGCACATTCTACACGTTACCTCATCTGAGTCTCAAGACAGCTCTGAGGTAGATGCCATTGCTATCTCTATTTTATTTTCATTTAAAATTATTTATTTGTATATTTTAAACATTTTTTCTTTTTAAATATTGAATTCCCGATTCTCTCCCCTTATCCCCCACCTCCTGCCCATGAGAAGACAAACAATATAATATCAATTATATAGGTGAAATCCTCACAAAGCATATTTTCATATTTGCCAAATCACAAAACGCAAAAAATTCACGAGTAAATTATGCTTCATTTTTTTAATAAATGAATTTCTTTTTAGTTTTCAACATTTTCCTCCACAAGTTTTAAATTCTCTCAGCTTCCCTTACCTTTCTCCCTCCCCAAGATGGTGTGTAATCCAATACAGACTCTACACATGCATTTTACTTCAGTTTTCACTGAGAGTTCATCAGTTTTCTCTTTGGAGGTGGATAGTATTTTGGCATAAGGAGTCCTTCAGAATTGTCTGGGATCCTTGTACTGTTTAAGTAGCTAAGTCTTTCTGAGTTGACCATTACAACATTGTTGTTACTGTGTACAGTGATCTCCCATTTCTTCCAATTTCACTTTGCATCAATTCCATAGGTCTTACCATATTTTTCTGAACCTCTCCATCTCTCCTAGAAATATTTTTGTCCATATGGGTACTTTTTTTCCTTTTATTTCTTTGGAATACAGACATAGTAGGAGTATTTCAGGGTCAAAGAATATGCATAATTTTATAACCTTTGGGCATAGTTCCAAATTGTTTTCCAGCATGATTGGAGTAGTTCACTACTCAACTAACAGTTAATCAGTCTACCTATGTTTCCTCATCCCTTCCAGAATAAGAAATTTTTGAAAAAGAATTGCCATGTGCATAGCAGAACATGAGAGAAGATTCCAAATATATAAGAATAAATTTCCATTTCAAGAAATCCTATAAAATAAATACTATGTGTTTGTTGAGAGTTGTCCATATGTTCTTTGCTTCCTTGTATGGTTTCTTTTGTTCTATGCTGTGCACTTTTTACTTTGTTCTTTTTCCTCCCCTTTCTCTTCAATTTACTTCTGGTTACCCTATTTTCCTTATGTTTAAAAAAAGAGAACCATACTAAATGATATTAAAGATCCCCTCTAAGTCTAAAAACAATATCAACACTTTTGAGTTATTCAAATCCCTGGAAAAATACTTGGTTTTTTTCAGCCAAGAATTTCCAGAAGTTGAGTCCAAGCAATTCTTTTCTTTTCTTTTTTTGCTTTTTAGAGGGGGGAAGGTAAGGCAGTTGGGGTTAAGTGACTTGCCCAAGGCCACATGGCTAGTTTTTTGTATTGTGTCTTAGGCCACATTTGAACTCAGCTCCTCCTGACTCCAAGACCAGTGCTCTATTCACTGCGCCACCTAGCCACCCTCCAAGCATTTCTTAATGTGGTCAATTCTTTTTGCATTAAGAAATGAGGACTACAGGGCCAGACATTTTTGTATACTTGATCACTTTGTTAGTCAATTTTGCCTGTTTTTTGAAACCATGGAGAGTTAATAGGCAATGTCTGTACTATCAAAAAAGGCACCAATAAGATTTTTTAAAAAAATACCAAATGTGGACAAACAACTTGAGTAAGATAGTATGTTCTTGGGTCCTAATTTTCTTCTAAAAACCTTTCATTTAAGTTTAGGTCTGGCCAAGAAGCATTACTCAAAGACTGGTCCAAAGATCCTCAGGTTCCTAAGAATTCTTTAAACAGAGTCAGATAAATTACTTTCTGAAAGTAAAGTTCTCCTCTGAAAGAGAAATGAAAACATATATGGTCATAGGCCTTTGGAATTGAATATGACAGTAAGGTAGATTTATTGTAAAGGGAAGCAAAATGAGCATCAATGGCAAAATGATCCAATACAGACAATTTGTATAAGAATCAGGGAGACTGGAATTCTTATTCCCAGACTTCCATCAACCAGCTGTAATACCTCAGACAAGTCACTTTGCCATCACTAAACTTCAGTTAGCTTACCTATCAAAAGGGTAATAACAGTGAGTGAGATAACACAGATATATAAAGGATCTCTGATTTTACCAGTCTTAGCAATAATCCCCCCTAACAAAATCAGGAGCACCATGATATGATTTAGTAGGTAAGTCCTGAGGAGTGGCTGAATTACACAGAAGTTGTTACATGTCTACATGGTACTTTAGTGTCAGAAGTAAGATGTATAAATAGATTTTATTAAACAAGAGTCTAACACTTATCCATAATTCATAATACCTGTTTGATTAAAGACAGTGAGATCAGAGAATCTAGCACTCTCTAAAAAGTTAAATAGGCTTTAAGAAGACAGCTGTGTGACCCTGGGAAAGTCACTTAATCCTGTTTGTCTCAGTTTCCTTATCTGACAAATGAGCTGCAGAAGGCAATGGCAAACCACTTCAGTCTCTTTGCCATGAAAACCCCAAAGCAGGTCATGAAGTGTTGGACATGAATGAAATGACTGAACAATGACAAGAACAGCAGATGAGGACAGCACACATGGGTATGCTGGGAAGTGTTTACAACCGGCTGTCCAAAAATGAGGACTCAGATTAGTTTTGATCTGCATTATTAACATGTCCTTCATAATTTTCTCAAGTCTACTCAGACAACAAAACAACAAATCAAACCACGATTTTTAAGGTTTGATTTTTTTAAAAGTGTAAATGTACATGATGAACATTTAACAACTAGCTATAAAGTGGAACAGCACCCAAGAACCCATGAAAGACATTACTATTAGTTATTCTATTCTAGGACTGAAGAGCAATCCTTCCAGTACATTATCTTTTAAGGATATTCTTGTGTTTCAATATAGTGGCTTTTTTCCTTTTCTTTTCTTTTGGTCTTGGCCATATAAAAAGATATTAAGAAACTGGAGAGGGGTGAGGGTACTTCAGTGGAAATAGTATTTCATCGGCTTTGGAGTCAAAGGATATGGGTTCACATTCCCATCAAATGCTGAATATTTGTGTGATCTTGTGTGATTTACTCTCTCAAGCCCTCAGTTTTACATCTGGAAAATAAAGGGGTGTTAAAAATCTCCTGAAGTCCCTTCCAACCCATTTTTATGAACTTATTCTCCTAATGGTATGATCCAATTGTTAACAAGACAAAATAAATAGATCTTTTGGAAAAAAGAAGGAAAAAGAATATACATGATAAAAGAAAAAAGAAGATTAAAGAGCAACTTCAACAGTATCTGTGAGGAAAATGTAACTAATGTGTTCTCCACATTTTTGTTAAATAATAGGCATTCTGCAATCCTTAGAAAGATATTTAAATGTCAGCAATTGTTATCATCATTGTTATTATTAGATGGAACAAGGAAACTAAATGGAAAGGGAAGCAGAAACTTGAGTTGGATTGAAAGGAAAACCTCTTGAAAATCAGCATGACAAAAATGTTGTGAAGTCTTCATCTCTCCAGAAATTGCACCAATAAACCAACAATTCATTCTGCATAGCTTAGGTATCCCCAAGCATGAAAGGCAGTGCCCTGGATCAGGTGACATCTTTTGGTCTCTTCAAGGGCCGTGATTCTTAAATAGGCTCAATGACTTCAATTATATATTTCATAAATTGAAGTCAAGACAATAATGGCCTAAACAAAGGCAGGTGTTATGAAGGTTCCCCATCACTGAAAAAGGGGAAATATCAATTAATATGATGTTTTGATGATTTCCAGGTTTTTAAGCATATAGAAATATTATCTCTTCCTATTACTTGGATATAATAGAGTTTGGAACTGCCATATGATAATTAGTAATTATTGCTATATAATTTGGGAGCGCTCAGTGTTCCCTAGCCTACATGACAACAGGTAAAGTTCTATCAATGAACACGATATGCCAATTAAGGTAAAATAAAGTGGGAGATTCGCATCTATGGGGAAAGTTATTCAACCAATTGTGCCTTGTAAATGAACACTTTGTGTATAAGTATGAAGATGATAAAGAAAGTAATTGAAGGAACAGAATGTTCCTTTACCTCTTCTTTGGCGATGCGCATCTCATCAGTAACATTGGAGAAGACTGTGGGCTGGATGAAGTAACCTTTGTCTCCCCATGGTCCTCCTCCACATTCCAATTTGGCTCCTTCCTTCTTCCCACTCTCAATGAGGTCCAGTGTTTTATTGTACTGCTCTTTATCAGTTTACATGAAAATATGAGGGGCAGGGAAGGGAAGAATAACAGAAAGGAAAGAAAAATTAACTATGAGTGACAATGATTCTTTGAACTTGTGATTAAGGAAAAAAAGAAAATGGTTAAATCTTGCAAATATATCTAGAAAGCTTTCCTGGATTGAAAGTTAGCTTTTTAAAAAAATCTGTCTTTGAAATGTATTAACTAAGTGTAAATTAAGATGACATTACTATAAAGTGTATGTTGAGAAATCTTATGGCTAACTAATTTAAATGAGTCTTTGATGTGGCTAAAATACAGGGGGGAAAGCCCCCTTTTTTCCCTTTCAGTTATTTTATTTTATTTTTAAAAATTTATTTATTTTTAACTTTCAACATTCATTTCCACAAGATTTTGAGTTACAATTTTTTCTCTCCTTGTCTTTCCTCCACCCTCCCACCCCTTCCCCTAGTCTATTCTCACTTATATCCTACCCCTTCACTACCCCTAACTTTCTAGTAGGGCAAGATGGGTTTCTATACCCTAGTACCTATATATCTTATTTCCCAGTTGCATGTAAACATTTTTTTTAAACATTTGTTTTTAAAACTTTGAGTTCCAGATTTTTTTCCCTTCTTCCCTCTTCACCCACCCCCACTGGAAAGATAAGCAATTAAATATAGATTGTACATGTGTAGTTACCCAAATCATTTCCATAGTAGTTATATTGTGAAGGACTAACTGTATTTCCCTCCATCCTATCCCATACCCCACTTATTCTATTTTCTCCTCTGTCCCTATCCTTTTTCAAAAATGTTCACTTCTAACTACCCTCTCCCCCTATCTGCCTCCCTTCTATCATCCCCCCTTTTATTCCCTACCCCACTATTTTCCTATCAATAGGTAAGATATCCTACTGAGTGTGTATGTTATTCCCTCCTTAGGCCAAATTCAATGAGAATCAGGTTGTCCCATTCCCTTTCACCTCTTCCCCTCCATTGTAACAGTTTTCTCTTGCCTCTTTTATATGAGATAATTTACCCTATTCTATTGCTCCCTTTCTTCTTCTCCCAATAAATTCCTCTCTCACCTCTTAATTTTATTTTTTAGAT
>CM053590.1:194616781-194629065 GCA_028646515.1 Pseudochirops corinnae | reverse complement strand
AAAGTCTTATGAGTTACAATTATCATTTTTCCATGTAGGAATGTAAATAGTTCAACTTTAATGAGTTCCTTATGGTTTCTTTTTCCTGTTTACCTTCTCATGCTTCTTGTATTTGAAAGTCAAATTTTCTGGTCAGCTCAGGTTTTTTTTCATCAAGAATGCTTGAAAGTCCTCTATTTCATTGAAA
Organism: Pseudochirops corinnae; assembly: GCA_028646515.1. Lineage (NCBI taxonomy): Eukaryota > Metazoa > Chordata > Mammalia > Diprotodontia > Pseudocheiridae > Pseudochirops > Pseudochirops corinnae. The sequence goes on along the minus strand of CM053590.1, from coordinate 194,628,878 downwards.
GACCATATTTTTCTCTGTAGCATTATACTCAGTTTTGCTGGGTAGGTGATTGTTGGTTTTAGCCCTAGCTTCTTTGACCTCCAGAATGTCATGTTCCAAGCCCTTCAATCCCTTAATGTAGAAGCTGCTAGGTCTTGTGTTATCCTGATTGTGTTTCCACAATACTCAAATTGTTTCTTCCTGACTGCTTGCAGTATTTTCTCCTTGACCTGGGAACTCTAGAAATTGGCTATAATATTCCTAGGAGTTTTCTTTTAAGGATCTTTTTCAAGAACTCTTCAGTGAATTCTTTTCATTTCTGTGTTGCACTCTGGTTCTAGAATATCAGGGCAATTTTGCTTGATAATTTCTTAAAAGATGGTGTCTAGGCTCTTTTTTTGATCATGGCTTTCAGGTAGTCCAATAATCTTTAAATTATCTCTCCTGAATTTCTTTTCCAGGTCAGTCATCTTTCCAATGAGATATTTCACATTGCCTTCTATTTTTTCATTTGAATCTGTTTGAATCTGTTTTATAGTATCTTGATTTCTCATAAAGTCATTAGCTTCCAATTGCTCCAATCTAATTTTTAAGGTGTATTCTCTTCAGTGAGTTTTTGAAATTCCTTTTTCATCTGGAAAATTTGGCTTTTTAAAGCATTCTTCTCTTCATTGGCTTTTTGGGACTCTTTTGCCATTTGAGTTAGCCTGTTTTTTAAGGTGTTAGTTTCTTCAGTGTATTTTTGGGTCTCCTTTAGGAGGCTGTTGACTTGCTTTTCATGATTTTCTTTCATCATTCTCATTTTTCTTCCCAATTTTTCCTCCACTTCTCTTACTTGATTTTCAAAATCCTTCTTGAGCTTGTTAATGGCCTGTAACCAGTTCATATTTTTCTAGGAGGCTTTTGAAGAAGGAGTTCTGACTTTGATGTCTTCCTCCCATTCCATATCTTGATCCTTTTTGACCCTCCAAAAAGTTTCTATCATCTGTTTGTGCTTCTGTTGTGTGATCATTTTGCAGTCAATTACTTGACTTTTGAGCTCTTTGCCAGAACAGAACTCTCCTTCCAGAATGGAGAGATCTATGTCTCAAATTCATGGGGTTTTTGCAGCTGCAAGAACTATTAGATGGGTACCCTCTCTACAGCCCCCACACACTCTGGCTCACTGGTCACATACACCAGGACCACCACCCAATACTGCGATCTAGATCCAAACAGGTCAAAGCAAGAGGGCTTAGCCTCTGAATGGTTGCTTGGTCCCCCTACAATGTGCAGGGCAGGAGTTCTGGAAGCAGCCACACAGCAGTGGCTGGCAGCCACTGCTCCTCTGCCACTTCTTGCTCTGGGTGTAGCAGCCAAACAGCATTCTTCTTTCCCCCCTGGACCAACCAACTTCCACACTGACCTTTTACTTTGTCTCTCACATTTATGGATTGAGAAGTCTGGAAACTGCTACACCTTCTGGTGATTTACTCTTGTGAAATCTTGTGGCTGGTCGAGGACACCCTGGGGCTAAAATCATGGCTTATGTGGGACTGACCTTGGCTCCCAGCATGTTGCAGTGTACCCTTCCTGCTATCCTTTAGGGCTTCCTTCAGCTGGAAATGTATTTCTCTCTGTCACTTTGTGGGTTCTGTAGCTCTAAAGTTTGTTTAGAGTCATTTTTACATATATTGGAGGAAGTGGAAGCTGGAGCTGAGGAGAAGTCCTGTTTCTACTCTGCCATCTTGGCTCCACCCCCCAAAAGCCTCTTTTTTAGCCACATTTACATGGCTGGTCTTAAATTACTCCAGGATATGTCATGTAAATGTGTAGATTCTGAATAATCTCATAGTAAGAACCTTGGAGAAATAAAGTAAAAATTTGCCCAATTATAATTCAACCAAAGTCCATTCTAATATGCCTTAAAAATTAAGAAAAAATTCTCACAGGGGTGGCTAGGTGGCTATTCACAGTGAATAGAGCACCAGCTCTGAAGTCAGGAGGACCTGAGTTCAAATCAGGCCTAGACCCTTAACACAAAAACTAGCTGTGTGACCTTGAGTTAGTCACTTAACCACAATTGCCCTACCTTCTGCTCTCCAAAAAAAGCAAAACAAAAAAATACTCATATTAACATACACACACACACACACACACACACACACACACACACACACACACACTTTTGGCTAATAGGCTCAGAGCCAGAAGGTATCACCACCCTCTTGACTCAGCACCTACTTAGCTTAGTACCAAAGGCTGTGAAAGTCTTTCTACAAGCAAGCCTCCCTGTAAGCAAACTCCTCCTTAGACAAGCTCTTCCCCCAAAGGGCTCTATGTGACTCAGAATGTATCACAACTATGATTGAAATACCTGTGTATCTTTAGACCTGGGAACATGGCTGCTGTTCCAAGGGAAAGAGGGGCACATGTGCTCACAAAAGCCTATTAACACATAGGGAAGATCTTCATATTCCATGAACATTACAAGGCAATGACATCAGGAATATGATGCCATGACTTGCAAGTGAATTGGATTTAAGTGAGGAAGGCTGTACAAGGTCACCAGCATCACTTTAAAATGGGAGCTTAGACTGGGAGGGGAATGTTTCCAGGCCAACAAATTGGTAATTGCCAACACAATACAAACACGTTTACTTCCTGTTAGCATTTTCTCATGATTGGGTGCCATCGAGGTTATCTTAAACAAGAAGAATTTAGTAAATCTTCAGTTTCTTTGTTAAGTATTTCAAAATTTATCATTGTGCCAAGAAAAAAGGTAAAACTTATCAAAGAAAGAGACTTGTTTAAAAGTTCCTGATTCCTCATACACATTTTGGGGGTTTGGGGGTGGGAGGAGGCTGACAAATAAAGAAAGTATGGTGAATGGAAACAGGACTGGGTTTGGAGTCAGAAGACTCAGGCCAAATTCTAACTCTTCTACTTACTTGGCTAAATGTCTGTAAAGATAGTCACTCAACCTTTATGAGTCTCAGTTTCTTCATTCTTAAAATGGGATGACAACCTTTTGCACTGCCTATTTGATAGGACTGTTACAAGAAAAGTGCTTTTAAGTTCCAAAGTAGCATTTTTGGAAGATGTCTCTCTTTTGGAAGGGAGGGAGGGAGAAATATTTGGAACTCAAAATCTTGTAAAAAGGAATGCTAAAAATTGTCTTGACATGTAATTGGGAAAAAAACGTTATTGGAACAACTTTCCCCTCACACACAAAGAGTTCCAAAGTATTACGTAAGTGAGACATTGTTTGTTTTTAAGAGGGCCACCTTACCCAATCAATCAATCTATCTATCAATAAGGACTTACTATATGTCATTAAGAGGCAGTATGACACCTCACTTGAAAGTGATGAAGACCTGCTGATGGCTAAGTAAATTACTTAAAATCTCAGTGCTCAAAGCAGCTCTCTAAGGTACAGAGAAAGTGCTGACCTGCATTGATGAAAGGGAGTTTCCTCACCAGGGACTTTTTCAGTGCGATCAAACTCAAATAGAAACTGATCCCTGCAAGCTGCATGTTGACTCAGAAAACTAGAAATTAACATCACCCATATTATGTTGTATTTTTATTTCTTTTGTTAAATGTTTCTCATTTTCATCTGGTTCTGGCCACACTTGGAAGTTTTGCAGGTTGCTTCTGGCCTGGTGGAGGGGAGTTTGACACCTCTGCTTTATCTCAATGAAACCCCAGATTCAGTCCCTATGCCCTCTCTGCTATGTACTAAGCTCTAAGGTTACAAATTAAAAGTGAAAGCAGTCCCTGCTCTATTTTTTTCATTGAAACTTGAGAAGCACTTAGATATTTATTTTTCCATAAATCTTGCTTACTATATAAGTAGGTTTTCAGTATGTAACTCATGTCACTCTAGTAGGGAACAAGTGAGTCAAAGATTACATGGTGACCTTCCCAAAGCAGGACACTCATGGATCAGCTCCCATCTCCTTTTGTACTCCCCTCCTCTGCTTCCAGTCTAGTCTGTACTCATGAGGCTGACTGGGAATAAGAATTCACAGAGCTACAGGTCTGGAAACAATTTTTCCATTCTCTTCTGATCAACCACACTATAATGATGTACAAATTCATACTTTAAGTTCCACCGTCCTTAAGTTTCATATTTCCAGCTTATCACAGTACAGTCAATGAGCAGGATATTATGATCACAGATTTAGAGTTCTATAGAACCTGAGATTTCATCTAGGACAGGGGTTCTCAACCTGTGGGTCGCGACTCCTTTGGGGGTTGAACGACCCTTTCACAGAGGTCACAAGGGTTGCCTAAGACCATCAGAAAACACATATTTCTGATGGTCTTAGGAACCGAGACACAGCTCCTCTATCTGTCTCCAGGCGGGTCCACCCACATGCAGATACGCCCACATATGAGTATTAAAGGATCGAAGCATTAGGAAAGTTGAGAACCACTGATCTAGGACTTGGAGTTAGTCATCTCCCTACTATGTGACTCTGAACAGGTCACTCAAGCTTCATGGGCCTTAGCTTCCTCATTTGGGGCTATATCCATGAATTTTAAGATCCTTTCTTGTTCTGACTCTATGATTTTATAACAAACAAATACAATTCTGATCCTAAGTGCTGATTTTCTGCATGAGGAAATTGAGACCAAGAGTTTAAATCACAGACCCAAGTCATGCAGGGAGTAAGGGGCAGAGACGGAAATCGAATCCAATGCCCTTTGAAAATGGGCATCATCATCACCTTTTTCTTCCTCCATCCTTTAGACCAGTTCTCCTTCTCAATTTTTGACATAGTATTTGGCAAAGTATCATCATACTTTTAGGTTGCCAAGCTAGGGAACATGTCTGAGTCCTTCCTCTTCTTTTCCCCCTACATATTCCTTTTCATACCATATTATTATCATCTTTAAAAATGTCTTTTCTTCTCTGCTACCACTGTTATGTAATGGCCTCCCCATCATCTTTCTGACTTCAGGGGAGACTCTCTGATGCATCTTGCAAAAAAAATTGCAAATGTAGCCTTCATAAAATATCACTTTCATCATCTTTACAGTCTACTTCATTAATTTGAAACTCTTTAGCCTGTCTTTCAAACCTATTTCTAATTAAATCTCACTCTACTTATCTGACTGTATTTCTTACTACTCCCCAAATATGCACCACCTCTTTATTAATGTGCACAGTATTAATCTTGCCTGGGTTGGTCTCTTATCCTCTGTGTCTATCCAAATCCCATTCATCATCTCTGAAGGCTTAGTTCAAATAGTCTTACACTATTTGAATAAAACTATTAAGCCTGTCCTAATCACTCCCTTTTCTGAAAAAGATGGAGAGTTCCTTGAGTTCCTAGAGGACAGGAAGTAGAAAAGAACATTGGATTTGGAGTCAGAGGACCTGAGTTCGAATCTCATCTCTGTCACTAAGTACTTCTGTGACCCTGGGTAAGATACTTTATCTACTTCTTCCTCTTTCCTAATAAGCAAAATGAAGGAGTTGAACTGGATGAGCTTTCAATCTCTTATTCTTTGTTGTTGTTCAGTTGATTTTCAGTCCTGTCCAGCTCTTTGTGACTCTATTTTGGGCTTTTCTTGGCAAAGATACTGCAGTGGTTTACCATTTCCTTCTCCAAATCATTTTACAAATGGGGAAACTGAGGCATGCAGGGTTGAGTGACTTGCTCAGGGTCACACAGCTAGCAAGTTTCTGAGGCCAGATTTGAATTCACAAAGATGAGTCTTCCTGACTTCAGGTCCAGTTCTCTATCTACTACTCCATATAGCTATCCATCTTTTATCCTGTATCTCATTAAATAAAATATTTCCTAAAGCATATGGTCTGGCATATGGTAGATGATACATAAATGCTTATTCCCTTCCCTACGATCCGCTTTGTATCTTTTATATTTCCTTTTATTCAGCATAATGTTGCACACTTGTTTGATTACTCGCTTCATTATTCTCCCAGGAAAAGCAGGATCTATAGTTCCTGACAGTCGTGGTTTTGATTTGATATAAGAAATGGACCTGCTATTTCTTTGGCTTGGGAATTCCCAGTGAAGAAACTCCCTCTGCCACTGAGGTCAGCACCTCATGTGTAACTTAGGGTGCATATTTATGTATATAGAGAGCTGGAAAGTTAAGAGATTTCCCAAGGGGAAGCAGACACTGAGAGTATATTGTCAAACATTATTGCAATCTAACATATGGAAATGGGCAAAAGTTGGGGGAAGTGGAAGGAGAGGCCATAGGGTGGCTTATAGAATAAGAAAAACTAGGGGGAAGTAGAGTTTATGAGGAAGGAGGAAATAGAAAAGGGTGGTGGGGCAAAGAGATAATGGATTTGGCCTGAACTCAGGGAAGCGGTTTAGTAAAGGGCAAGTTTGAATTGTATATTGAGGTATAAGCCCTCACTGTGTTTCATCCATTTCCAGGTCTCACATATCAAGTAAATTAGTGAAAAGGTATAAAAAAATGACTATTTTGTTTAAAGGACTTTCTCTGAGGGACATTACACAGCAAGACTCCACTTTTCTGTACCAGGCAAACGGACTCGATAATTTACTCCCTGAATATGGAGGAAGAGAATAGGACTGAGGGTTTTACCTTTAAATAAATAATGATTATTAATAATAGCATTTATAGAGCACTTTAAGGTTTGCCCAGTCCTATTGGTATGTTTTCTCATTCGAACTATGAGGTAGGTGCTATTGTCATTCCCATTTGACAGATGAGGAGGTCATGTAGTTAATTATCTGAGGGGAGACTTCAGCTGAGGTCTTCCTCATTCCAGTCTGAGGAAGTTTTGCTTCCTGCCCCAAGTTGGGAAATCCTGACTGTGCACATCTTTTCAATCTGTTCCAGTCTGACCCAGGAAAACAAACGATCTTTCTTATTTCATTCTGGATCCAGAGAAAGGATATAGAGACAAACTCCCTTCTCTCTATTGATCTCTGTTTCCTCTCATGTGCATTCCTTCACTTGCCAACCTGAGTGCCAATCAGAGGATTCCCTAGGATGTGTTTCTTGGCCCACTCTCTGCTCCTGCGAACAAACTCATTGTAAATAGACTCTTCCACAAAAAGCTTTGATATGGCCATGTAGCACTGTCCTTGGTGAAAGAAGAGGCCAAGATGTGTGAATTCCACAGCATTATCCACTGTATAGGAAACATCACCAAGCTATTGGTTATACAAAGGTTATATGTAATGATAATGGGAATTTGAAGATCTTCCCTGTCCCTTTATAGGCCAAATGTAATCACATGGAGCCACAGGGGGAACACCTTACTGAAAGGATGGAATAGGAAGGGTGGAGCAGGAAGGAGCAGGAGAGAGAGCCAGAACTACTGGGAGCAAGCAGTGTTGAGGCTGAGCAGAGCTGAGTGAGAGAGGGGCATTTTTGATTAAGGGAGCTCTTTTGTTTTGAAGGCCTGATGGAGGGAAAGCTTGGTAATGTTAGTGTTCACTGCATTAATTATGTATACCAACTTCTTGGTTGCTATGATGGATTTGATTTTCTGGTTTTGGGATTTGGCATCCTGGTATTTGAATAAATGTTTTGGTTCTGTCTTTCATGTGAAGAGTCTGTTACATTTTGTCATTCACAACTACACTAGCATATTCATAGCTGCAGTGGGCACTGTGAATATTGCATTGACATTATATTATACAAAGTCAAAAAGAACACATTTCCAAAAGAAAATTTATATGTATATACATATGTGTACCCATACACACTACGCACTCTTTTTTTTTTGCCAAGAAAACAGGAAATATCTTTGGTTTATTGTCTTTTGTAACTCTAGAACCTAACATAGTGCTTTGCAAACACAAAAGGCTTAGGAGTATAATTTTTGCTTTAAAAAAGTCTCATTCTAGTAATGTAGTTAGCAAAAATAAGAGAAAAAGCATTAATTATATTAACAGTCAGCATCAGCATCAGCGGACACAATGCAAGGACTCTTTCCTCCCAGTTCCAGGGTAACTCTCTTCAGCCTGCTTTTCCCAGCAGCCTATTTGATTAGCAGGCCAACCTGGAAGAGAACATAAAGAGGAAGTTGGTTTCCAATATGGAAAGTTGGTTGACTCATAGCCATAGCCCTTGGATTTCTAAGTCCTGGATTTCTTATGAAGTTCCCTCATTTACATTGTTTCTTTGTCTTTGTCTTTGCCTAAACAGGAAAATGGATGAAATGATCTCTGGTTTCCTTTCTGATTTGAAAGTTATATGATTCTATGACCTCCTTTATTCTTTGGGTTCATTATCTCAATCTCCTTTTCACTAATACATTAGCAGACAGGAAAACTTGGAGATAACTTTTACTTGCATTCAGATACCTCTCAGCATTGATCCTATGAAGTAATGCCCCCAATAGAGTGAAGTCATTTAAAACTGCCAAGGCTGAATTTGTGTTTCTGTCACGGTATCCATCATTACATCATAACCCTATGTATAAACACCCAGTTCAGGACCATGACCTTGTCTTGCTTGCCTCACAATCAGTCCTTTTACATTCACTTGCAACTCATCAATGTGACCCATCAATGTGGCCTGTCTTGGTCTTCCTCACCCTGTCAGTTGGTGCGTGCTCCTAGATTCAAGCTTTTGATGTTTGTCTATCTATGTCAAACACAATAAGGAAGAGCTGTCTGTCTGAATAGGTGTTAGGAGGGGTAATAATGGTGACTCCATCAGTCAATCAAGCAGCAGTTATTAAATGCCTACTTTCTGCTAATGTTTCTGCTAGGCACTATACAAAAGCAAAGGAGAGAGAACTTTTGCCCTCAGGGTGCTTACATTCTCTCACACCTTGGACCGTGCCATGAAAATAGAAGGTATTTAATGAATACCTGTTGAATTATATTGATGACTGTTCTTTCTTTAAATTCCTTCCATCTAAAGAGGGAAGACTTTAAATGTTCGAAAACACTAAATAAGAATGTAAATAAAAACTAAATGGCCCTTGATCCCCAGATGGCTACATAGACTAACCATTGGGAATGCCTTTATATATAATTTGTCTTACCTCTGTGAACCCTATGAAGGACATTATCTACATCTGTGTGAGAAGAAATGGCTGCTCCAACTGTGGGTACATAACCAGGAACAATATTTACTCCTCCTGGAGGAAATCCTACCTAAAGGAGAAAGTCACAAATTAATCTGAGAGAAAAAAGATATAAAACTGCAATGAATAGAAAAACTTGTTTATTGTCATTATCTTGAAGTTCAGAATCTATTTATAGAAGATAACTATACCAAATAGAAAATCTCCATCTATTAAATCATTTTAATTATTTGTTTTATCTTTGAAGAGTAAAATATCTTTCAAAAAGAACATTCAGATTCACCTCAAGATGATACAGGTTTCTGGGGATTAATACTTCATGAAGTAGAAGAAGAACAGAAGGGGGAAAAAAAAGTCACTCTTTCTCCAAGCATGATTTTTCATTCCTTCACTCACGACAGAAATCTTTGGTGTGTTCTGAAGACATTCCTGATAAAACAATTTGTGTTTTTTCACTTCCCTTTTCCAGGAAGGGATAAGAGTGGAGATAGGAGAAACCATATTAGAAAGACAAGGGAGTCATGAATGGCATGTACATATTCCTTCTGTTTATTGATCTTTCTATCTGTTGTAACCCTTGGTTCTAAGACCCCATCATGATGTAACATTTGATTCCCATAATCCTTTTGGATTACAACATTAAGAATGACCATTGAAGAGTCAGATTCAGCTCTTAGAGTTCAAAGAACATTCCCATCCTTAAATATGTCACACTGCGATGATGTATTACAATAAGACTTTAGAGGAGACCTGAGTTTTGCTATCTGGCTCAAAGTAGAAGCCCTGGAAGGTTGTGCTGAACTGGAATGGCTTTGAAATCAGACCAGAGGTAAAATATGTACCTATATTCAATAATCAGCCTAAGTTTGGGCCTTGTTGGTCATAGAGTGTCATGTTTTTCAGTGGAGAGAGCTTCTATACCAAAAGAAATCATATTCTTGAAATGCTGAAGAATAATAAAGTAGGGTCTCTGTGTGGAGAGGATGGTAACCCCTGAAGGTTATTCAAAACCACGTGTCATCCAAACAAACTAAAAAAAAAGGTGTATTGGCAATGTAAATATGATGCTACCTAAATATTTTAGACAGAAGAATAAATAACATAAGCATTTAAAATGTATTTCTGATACATTTGGCATAGAGAATTTTGTTTCTGATTCTTCTTTATGTTTGGATTTATATGTATATATGTATATATATGTGTGTGTGTATATGTATGCATGTGTATAAACTATATATGTTACACGCACACATATACATATGTACACATATATAAGTATACATACTTGTATGTATGTCTGTATTTGTATAACATATTTATTTTATTTTTGATTCATGGAACAAAACAAGTATTTCCAAAGCACAGCACAATTAAAGAGATGAATGTACATGAAACCACAAATCTGTCATGTACAACTTGCTATTCTTTCCAAACATACAACAAAGTTATCAAGTATTTTTTTTTTCTTTTCCTCCACCTCCCCATGCCCTAGACACGGTCACCATTAGACACCCTAGGTCTATATATCGATGTAAAATTATTCTATACACACTTCTATTTATCAGTTCTTTCTCTGGATGTAAATATTATCTTTCTTCATATGCTCTTTACTTTTAATTTGTGTTTTATAATAGTTGGTATGACTTAGTCACTCCAAGACATTCTTAAAACAATATTGCTGTTGCTGTATACAATACTCTTGGTCATGCTGACTTCATTATATATCATTTTGTGCAAATTTTTCTTTTCTTTTTTCATTTATTACCCCCAATTCTGCTTGCTGGGACCAAACATAAATCTAGCCTTTGTTTCTGGTGATAGTCCTTTAAAGACCTACTCTTCCTTAACTTAAATCCAATTCACTGGCATGTCACCACGTCATGGTCCTTTTCCAGAAAGAAGGAAAAACAACAACTACCATCCTGACCCCCATCCCCCAATTCCTCTCTTCTTCAAGTTAAGCCTCCCTAGCTCCTTAATCCATCCAAGACCCTTTAAAACCATCCTAGCTCCCTTCCCTTTCATGCTCTCCGTCAATACCCTTCCCACTCTATTTTGTCTCCGTACTAGAGTTGTAGTCAGACTGGAGAAGAGAACAGGGGTATCATCACCTTCATATGCTTCCAAACTATTGTCTTAATTCAGCCTAACATTGTCTTAGCACTCTTACGTGGTTGATTCATTGAGTTTGTTGTGTTACTGAACGTTCTCCCCTCAGATCTTTTTGAAAAATAAATTGTGATGCTCCATGATCTTGGGCGTATACAACATCATTACATTTATTCCTATTAAATTTCATCTCGTTCAGTCTACCCCGTATGCTCTAACCTATTAGGAGCTTTGGGGATCTGACTCTGTCACTCTCTGCTTTAGCGATCCTTTAGCTCCCTCTCATCTATAAATCGGATAAGGATGTCATTTATCCTTGTATGTGAGTTGTTGACAAAAGTGTCAAGATCATGCGAGTTTTTCTATTTTAGGATATATTTAGTATTATCTTCTTTTTATCAATAGAACATTTGAATCCTTACTACTACAAATGTGGCTTTATTTCTTTTTTATTTATTTGGCCTTTATTATATGGCAGAGTATTTTGATGTGATTCAAATCATGCATCCCAGTCAAGTCAAAACAACTACATGGGTGTTGGAAGGGATTCAAATAGTGGTGTAATCCACTCTCTCAAACATTCTGAAACATGTTTGCAAAGATTTCCAAAAAATCAATGGGAAAATAACTGAGAATGGCATGCATATGGGTGTGGTGTATAGGCAGGAAGGAAGGCAAAATGCCATTTTGGAATTGTAGTATACTGATGATTGTAATGGGAATCTGAAGATCTTCCCTGCCTGTTGGCCATTTGATAGGCTTAAGTGAATTTGAGAACCTTCCCTGATTTGAAAATATACTTTGCCCCCTAAGAGGCTGAATGTGGTCACATGGAGCTTGTGGCAGGAGGCTTGTTTTTCAGGAATGCTCACACCTTGTTACTTTGTGATTGGGCAGTTGGTCAAGAGGATTGTGACATTCTCTGACCCAGGAGAAGGCTATATATACCCTGATGTGAGTTTTTGCTTT
>CM053590.1:194591360-194616281 GCA_028646515.1 Pseudochirops corinnae | reverse complement strand
CCTGAACTAGGTAAATGATATGTTTGATTAAAGTAAGATTGTTAACCCATTTTGAGTTGCTTTCCTTTAGAAAAGCAGATCTAAGAACCTGTGCTAGCAGCCATCCTAGGTATGCTAGGGTGCTTGCTGCTACAATGATTTAACAGCAAAAGAGAGGTCAGGATTCCTAAAATATTCATGTTTGATATCCTTGGCTGATGGTACATCCTCTAAGAGCGGCCTATCTTAAATGATTTAAATAATAAAAACAGAAAACCACAAACATTCCCTCATCTTCTTTTTCTCTCTTCTCCCTCCCCAAAGACTTCTGGTTTAAATCTGAATTTGACTTTTTTTCTGCTTACTTACTATTCAGTTTTGACTTTTCTGCTAATTAATTTTTTTTCCCTGTTTGTTTATCTCTGGAACCTAGCAAAGTAATGACCTTACACATAGTTGGCGCTTAATAAATGTTTCTTGTTTTTCAATATTCATTCATTTCAGTCCATTTGTACGTTGTATTCCTTCTTGCACTTTATTAGAAATAGAAACTAGATCCCCTTCAAAGCCTCATGTCTGTATAACACCATGTCCTTACTCTCTTGTTGTTCCCATTCTGTTTCACTGACTCTGACCTGCCCAATCCCCATCTCCTATCTGTGGTTCACCCTGGCTGGGCTTCTTTATTAGTTTTTAGGTAGTTTCAGTATTGTTAGGGTTATTTTAAATCCTTGGGGAAACTTAAAGATAATTTCCATCAAATCTTCATCTATCAGGCTCATTAAACAGGAGAATGAAATTATTTCTGTATGCTGGAAATAGAGCGTGTCTTGAGGACTACTGCCCCATTTGCTCAATAGAAGCAGGTTTTACACTAACACTCAGCTGTTCTCCCAGCCTTTATGCTCAAGCTCTGCTTCTCCTTCACTTAGTAATTGCAGACTGGTATGTCATTTCAATTTCTTCCACTCTGAATTCTAGCTGAGCTGAATTACACTGACAATTCTTGTTTTCCAGATTTCTAACTATTTATCATTCTTTAGCATTACTTGCATTTGCCCATTAAAATAACGCATTCTTTCTAACCTCCAATCTGAGACTTGAGGCTTCAGACTAATTTTTATCTTTTTCTGAATCAACAACTTTCAGCAAAAGTTTAGCTCAATAGTATAATTTAAGACTGGGCCAGATGGTTGTACCGTCATGTTACTGGAATTTCTACTACTTGAAACATGATACAGCTTGATTCGTCTGCCACTACAACTATCTACTACTTGATCCATGAGCATAACATCTCAGAGCAGATTAAAAACAAAACCAAAACCTTGAAAATGAGACATAACATTAAATGTAAGCTTCGAAATGTCTGACCTATACGTGGGCATATGTGTGTGTGTGTGTGTGTGTGTGTGTGTGTGTGTGTTAATTTTTACCCTTTTCAATAATTATTGTACTTTTGTGCATTTCATATTGTATTTATTTTTTTTAAACATTTCTTAAGCCTGTTAATGAAATAATTTTGCTGAGCTTTTCATGGGCAAATAACAAATGTTAACAGATTTTTGCAACAGAAATTCTTCATTACTAAGCAACAAATCACCACAAATTTTTGTTAAGTATCATTTCATGCCAAGCATTGTACTAGGAACTTGGTAAACACATACAAAGAAGGAAGCAATCTCTACTTATGGTCAGCTTGCTTTCAAGTGAGATAGAGAAGGACATATAAAAATATATTCCGTATAAATGTAAAATTAATAAATAGAAATGATATATGATATAGGATTATAATATGATACATAACGATAAAGATATGTAAAGTAGGTAAATACAAAATAAATTGGAGAAGAGGGCACAAAATTGGGGAGCCTAGGAAAAGTTTCTTCCAGAAGCTGGAACCGCATTTTAAAGGAAGAAAGGGATTCTGTGAGGAAAAGGGAAGGAGGGAATGCATTACAGGAGTGGGAGAAAGCCATTATCAAGGCATGGAGAAAAGTATGGAGTATCATTTATGAGTAACAGAGAAGGCAAGTTTATTTGCAACACAGAATGTATTTAAGAAGGGAAGTAAGGTGCAATGTGATTGGAAAGATAGGTTGGGCCCAAGACTTGAAATGCAAAATAGATAAGTTTATGTTTGATCCTAAATGAACAAGGAAGCATCAGAACTGGTTGAATAAAGAAATCACACAGTCAGATATTTACTTAAAGAAAATCATTTTGGCAGTAGTAGACAGTGTGAACTGGAGTGAGAAAATATTTGAAAAGGCAGACCAATTAGGAGGCTGTTTTCATCATCTTGCCGAGAGGAGATGATAGCCTACCAAGTCAACATTTTTGTGAGTGAAGAGAAGGTGTTGGGTAGAAAGGTTGTCATAAAAATAGAAATGGTAACATTTGGATATAGATTGGGTATGTGGGGTAAGGAGTCCAAGACAATGAGTACAATGCAGAAGAAGGAGGAAGGGGCATTGAGGTCTGGAAATGAAAACATGTTTAGTGGCGAAAGTAACAAGCTTAATTTTAGACATGTTAATCTTAAGACAGCTCTATAATATCCAGTTCGAAATATTCAAAACATAATTGGGGATGTGAAGCTGAAGTACAGGGGATAGATAGTGGCTAGGCATGTAAAAAGGGGAATTATCTCTTTAGAGACAAGGATTTAACCCATAGAAACTGAAGAAATTACTAAAAGGGAATACAAAGGGAGAAGAGAAGAAACATCAGAAAGAAACTTAAAGGCCACCCACAGTGAGAAGATGGGATATGGTTAAGTCAGCACAGAGACTGAGAAGAAACAGTCACTAATATGGAAATATGTTTTACATGACTGTACAACATATAGCCTGTATCAGACTGCTTACCGTCTTGGGGGAGGAAAAGAAGGAAAGAAGGGAGAGATGGAAATTTGGAAATCAAAATCTTATAAAAATAAATATTTAAAATTGTCTCTACCTGAATTTCAAAAAATAAATGCTACTTACTCAAAAAAAGAAGAAACAGTCAAACAGGTAGGAGTCAAAGCAAGAGAGTGTAGCATCAGAAAAACTTAGAGTGGAGAGAGTATCCAGGAGGCAAGGATGGTAAACAATGTGAAACTCAGCAAATGGGTTGAGAAAGATTAGGGCTGAGAAAAGAATATAAGTTTAGGCAATTAAGAACACCAGCAGTTGAGTGATGAGGGTGGAAAGAAGATTGCAAATGACTGAGGAGTAAAAGGAGAGCAAGTGGAGGCAACTAATATAAAGTTGTTTTTTATAATTTTTTTTCAAGGAGTTTGGCTGAGAAAGGATGAGAGATAAAGGGTGATAACTTGAGGGGATGGTAGGGTGTGTGGTGAAAGCATATTAAGGATAAGGAAAACTTGAGCCTGCATAAAGGCAAAGATTCAAGAAAGAGGAGAGATGACTTTAAAATGCTGTCTCCTGGAGATGATGGGAGGGAACAGGCTCTCGTATGCAAGTAGAAGGATTGGTCTTGGTAAGGAGATTCCCAAGTCTTCTCAGATTAAAGTAAAGGAAGAGAGACTAGCACAAAGGAGGAAAGAGGGGTAGAGAATAGTAAAAAAAAAAATTTCCAGCACCAAGAGCTAATATGCATTTTAAAAGTGCTCCTCAAATTTACTTACCAATTGTGACTGCACAACTTATCAGCCCAGCTTGCATTGTAGCATATTGCATTCACAGACAAACCTAAATTCTTTAGAAGCCATTTGTAACCCTTTTCCCATTTTGCCAATTCTGCTTTTAAAAGTTATTTTTTTCCCTGAGATTTTTATACTTTTTTTTTTTTTTTTTTTTTTACCATTTGTCCAATTCTATTTCTGAGGTCTATTTTCTTCAATATTTTTGTGCATCTTTTTTTTTTCCAACCTGTTAGTTCTGTTTTCATATTTTTTTCAATGCTTTCATTTCTTAATTTTCTCTCTACCATTCTTATTTGATTTAAAAAAAATTTGCTCTTTGTCTTTCAGCTCTTGAAAGAAATCTTTTTGGGCTAGAGTCCAATATACATTTGTGCTCGAGGCTTTTCTTGTAGCGATTTTCACTTTGTTATCTTCTGAGCTTGTTTCTAGATTTTACCTGTTACCATAGTTGCTTTTTATAATCAGGATACTTTTTTGTTATTTGTTCATTATTCTAAGTTATTTCTTGACTTTGAACTTTGTGTGACCTCTGCTCACCTAGGAGGTGTAGTGCCAATGCAATATTTACAGCCCCTACAGTCACTATAACTATACCTGCATGGTGCTTGATCACAAAATATAACAGACTCTTCATATAGAATAGAAACAAAATATTTATTCACACACCAGAAAACTAAATCCCCAAACCAGTAAGTCGATTCCATCATAGAAGCAAAGAAGTTAAAAAGCTACAACAATACAGAGAACTACACCATCCTTTAGCCTTTCGAACACAACCAACACAAGATCAATATTTACTCACAAGCCTATCTGTCTCCCCAGGAAGTGCACTCTCCTACCAACCATCTAGCTTGCTCTGACTCCCAGCTTCCTGTGGACTCTGCTCCATCCTTTAGCAAACTCCTCCCACCATACATTCCATATGATTATATTCAGCCTATTAGGGAGCAGAGTTTATTTTCAAAGCAGGGAAGGTCTTCAAATACCCTTAGGCTTATTAAAGGACTGGAAAGATGTTCAAATTCCCATTCCCGTTACATTAAGTCCCGAGATCTTTCATGTCCCTTACACAGCAAAAAACCAAACCAAACCGAACCAAAAAACATTAACAATACATTTCATTACATAGATTAAAGAAAGCTTAGGGGTAACTAGTGTCAATAGAACTTTGAAACAATATAACAGGGATAATAGAAAATAAGTACATAAGACAATATCATAGGGTGGGGTCTTGGGCACAAGCACCCCATTTTTCCTCCCTTTAATGTGTGAACTAATTTCTCTGACAAATATCAGTAAAGGGAATAGGGTGGTAGTCTTTGGTCATTCTCATTTCTGGGAGATATGAGAGAGGAGAGATCCATACTTTTTTTGCCAATTAAAGAACTACTTAATAGCACACTCTACATGTTATCTCATCTGATTCTTGCAACTCTGAGCTATGTGCTACTGCTACCCCTATTTTAAAGGTGAGAAAACTAAGGCTCAGTGATTTGCTTGGTCATACAGTGAGCAAGTGTCCAAAGTGTTAAACTCTATCCCTTCTTCATTCTTATTACAGCTCTCTGGCCACCAAGGAGCTCTCATCTTCTGTGCTAAGTTAGTGCCTTTGAGTGAGGGACAGAATTGGACAGTTTATCACTCTTTCTCACCTTTCTCATCATGACTAAACATTTTGGAGGAAGATAAGAGTAATTTTACTGTAGACATAAATGATAACAAGGTACAATTTTGTTTTAATAACTCAAACTGAACTAAGCCTTTTGGGATACTTTGTGTATGGATCATGGAGATTAGCAATAGAGTGAAGTCAGTAATATTAAACAATGAACAATTTCTTGTAGTATATGGGATATGACTGGTCCTTGAAGGACACCAGGGAAGCCAAGTGGCAGAAATGAAGAAGAAGAGAATCCTAGATGTAGATAGTAAGATAAAATTCATGGAGTTGGAGGATACAGTGTACTGTATGAGTAATAGCATGCAGGACAGTGTTATTGAATCTCAGAATACTTGTGGGTGATTAAAGTATAAGAAGATGGGCATGATAGTCAGTTGAGAAGTATATATCAAGTCCCTACTATGTCAGACTCTCTGTTAAGTACCAGAGTCAGGAAGGGCTTTTAGCGCCAGAGGATGTTCTCTTTGATCCTGGAGAAGACAAAGAGCCACTGGAAGTTGTTGAATAGGGAGGTAACAGAGTCAGATTGAATCTTTAGGAAGGTAAATAGAGGTCAGATTCAATAGGGAGAAAAGTGTCATGAAGATGAACCAGAAAGCTATTGCAGTAATATGGGCATGCAGTATTTAGGGCCATGTTGGATTTATTCTTTCTTCCTGAGTCACTGGAATCCTGTAACAAGAAAAAAAAATCAAGACCATTGGCAATGACTTGGTATATAATGGACAAGGTTGCATCTTTGATGTCTAACCAAGCTCTAAGCTTTCTACAGTGCCTACTTCTGCTACCATCATGGACCATTAGAACAAATTATTCACATCTGCCTATTCCACCAACTAAGTTTTTACATGCTTGGGTTATACACAGCTGTAAGTCTTCCCTTAATACCCCAAATACCAAGGTACCACTCTGCCTCACTTAAATCCAATTTATGTGTGAGTCAAAAGACATCATTCATAACTTTTTATCATTTTTACCTACCTTGAAGTCCAGTGGCAATGGCCAAGTGACAAAGAAGCAAGTGCAGATATACTGGGAGTTGTAGTCACAACTCTGCACACAGGTAGCCTAGGACATTGGGTTATCTTCTCACCAGATTGAAGTAGCAGTGGGATTCAGCAAGCACGCCCTTGGGTGACTGAGAAACCTTCTTTTTTGGCTTAGTAGGAGTCTTTCTGGGACAATTTGAGAAGATCAGAAGATCTTTCTTGTCCCTGTCCTGGGGGCAAGGAGGAGGAAGAATCCAACCATAGAAAGCTATTATGGGAATAGAGAAAACCAGAATTCATCTTCAGAGGAGGATATTAAAGAAATCTCAAAGAGTAATGTCAAATGGTCACCTACCCCCCCAAAAAAAATTCATAGAAGATCTAAAAAACTTAAAAGATCTCAAAAAGGAAAAAGACTTTAAAAATCAAATTTTAGAGGAAAATTTTAGAGGAAAAAATTTAAAAAAAAAGTAAGAATAATCCAAGAAAACCAAGAAGATTATGAAAAGAAAGTCAACCAATTAGAAAAGGAGATCCAGAATCTTAAGGAATAAAATGACACCTTGAAAATTAGAATTGGGCAAGGCGAAGCCAGAGAAATTATAAGAGATTAAAAAATAATTAAACAAAATATGAGTAATAAAAATAGAAGAGAAAGTGAAACACAGTATAAGAAAGGAACAGATTTGAAGAAGAGATCAAGAAGAGAAAGCATAAAAATAATCAGGCTAACTGAAAGTTATGATTAAAAAATGAATCTGGACACAATAATACAAGAAATAATTAAAGAAAATTGTCCTGAAGCATTAAAACAAGGGAGGAAAGTAGAAATGGAAAAAAATCCATTAATCACCACTTAAATGAGATCATATGAGGAAAACTTATAGGAATATTATAGTTAGATTCTGAAACCTCCCAGCTCAAGGACAAAAGATTAAAAGCAATAAGAATAAAATCATTTAAATATGATGGTGCCACAATTTAAATCACAGAAAACCTAGCAGTGGAAACATTAAAGAACCACAGGTCTTGGAACCCTATGTATTGAAGAGTAAAAAAACTGGGACTCTGGTTGAAAATATCATACCCAGCAAAGTTAAGCATAATCCTCAATGAGAAAAAAAAAAAATGAAGGTTTGATCAACTGTTAGACTTTCAAGACATTGTTAAAAAAATTAGCCTGAACTTAATAGAAGATTTGACATATAAGCACTGAGAGAAATATAAGGTACACACCAAAGACTGATTTTAAGGACTTCCATAAGAACAGATTGTTTACTTTTTAGATATGTAAAATGTAAAACATATGTCTAAGATTCTTATGAATAATTTGGCACCTCATAAGAAATATTGGGGTAAATCTGAGTATAATATGACTTTAAAAAGTAGAACCACTTAGGAATAGATAAAAAGAGTAATTATTTTATACAAATGAGGTGCCAGAGGAAGAAAAGACACAGAGGAATTAGATGGGGAAGGAGGGCTGGTAGTTCTGGTAACCTACTTTCATTGGAAATGCATTTAAGAGGGAATAATACATATATATTTAGAAAAGGATAAACGTTTTCTAAATTCAGAAGAAATAAAATGGTAAGAGAATGGTGGGGAGCAGACAAGGTAGGGATCTTTAAAGGGGAGGGGGAAGGAATAGGTAAAAGGGGGTATAGAAGGGTGTTTAGATTTATGGGAATGGGAGGATAGGGGAGGGGTTCTTGGAGGGGGGTGGGTAAGTAATAGGATGGCAAGATGGGATAGAAATAGAGGAGGCAGGAGAGATAGGAAATGAGATATGCATAAACGTAAAACCAAAGAGCAGGAGTAGAATTTATTTGGGAAAATACACGTTTATGTATGTATTATATATGTATGTATGTATATAGCTATAGCTATAGAGAAACATTTCCACACTTAAGTGTAGCTTTCTGGGGGGTGAGGAAAAGAAAGTAAAAAAGTGCACAGCAGAGAAAAAAGAAAGCTTGCCAGGAAGCGAAGAAGAGATGGATAATGCACAACAGAATGTGTATTATTTATACAGTCTTCCTTGAAATGAAAATTTATTGGTAAATATTTTGAATCTTCTCTTATGTTTTCCGATACACACGACACACTTTTTTCCCTTTCTTACTTTGTATTTCAGTTTCAATATTTAAGTTTATGATATATTTTTGTTTCTTTTCTCGGTTCTGTATTTGTGTTCTGGTGTTTGAGCCTAAAATAAAAAATAAAATAAACCGAGCCAACACATTGTTAGCAACAGTGAAGCAGGAAAGGAGTGGGAAGCTTTCAGAAATTGGGTAGATAGCACTGTATTTACTCATTTGGGCCAGAACACTCACAAACACTAGGATTAGTTTCAGGAAAATGGTAAGGAAATTCAGAAGTTACAAATGAAATGAGAACTCCACAAGGTTCATCAATAGCATAGTTCATACATCTCTAAGAAGGTAGAATTTAACTCCATCAAAAATAAAGTGCAAACAAAGCTAAAGAAATGTAGGCTTCTTGGTTCAATAAGAAGGAAGATGAGATTCAGTTCTACACTGATAGTAATCATCTAAAGCACTTTTGTGATGCCCTGAAGGCTATTTACGGGTTAAAGACCTATGGTGCATCTCAACTACCCTGCACTAATGAGCCACATTGGTTAGTATTAAGGGCATGATCTTTGACAGATGGGTGGAACACTTCTAGGTTGTTCTCAGCAGATTATCATCAACCAATGCTGAAGTCATTGACAATATATCTCAGGTTGAAGTCAATCCCTCTCTAGTCAAACTTCCAATTGAAAAAGGGGTTGTGAATGCCTTTAGGCTTCCTGTGGCAAAGGACCTGATGTTGGTTCTATTTCAACTGAGATTTACAAGATAGGGACCTACTGCTCGTACAAAAACTGACTGAAATATTCCGTGTTGTAAGGCAAAAGGGAGATCGTCCCCCAGGAGTTCAAGATGCCTTTATTGTTCATCTCTTTAAAGGAAAAGGAAATAGATTTTCCTGTGACAGCCACAGTGTGAGTCTCTCTCTTCATCATTACTGGCAAGATTCTTGCCAGAGTCCTCCTTAATAGGTTGATCTTTCACCTGGAAAATGGTTTCAAAAAGTGCCAAGGAATGGTTGATAGCATTCACTGCCAACAACTCCAGGAGATATGCCAGGAGCAGAACAGGTGTATGTACACGTTGTTCATCGAATGAGGGGGAAACAGCAGTTCAGAAAATCTGACCTATGTCAAGAGGGGAATGAGATCCATTTTCACATTGTATCTCGTCTTTGGAGCCAAGCTTGCTCAGGGCAATGACACATTGTTCAGCTTTTACTGTCGTTGTCATTATTCCATTCATACTGGTATAATCATTGTGCATATTCTCTCCCTGGCTTTGCTTACATTACCTTCTACCAGTGCATGCTTTTCTGTCAATCACGTGTATCATTTCTTACAGCACAGCAATATTTCATTATATTCATTTGCCATAATCTTGCCATAATTTATGAAGCCATTTCTCCAATCAGTAGACCTGTATTTTATTTATATTTTTATCTATATTTTTTGTAACAAAAATGCTGCTATCAATTTTTGCGTGTGTCTAGGGCACCTTTCTATCTTTTGTCTTCATGTATGTTATCTTCTGAGCAACAAGTTCTCTGGGTGAAAGGACATGGATAGAGTAGTCACTTTCTTAGCATGAATGCAAATGACTTTCAGGAATTGTGGGACCAATTTACAGCTACATCAACTGTCTTACTGTGCCTTTTTCCTGTAATAGTTGCAAGAGTGACTACTCTCATTTTTTTGGTCATCTTTACCAGCTTTCTATGAGTAACATGAAGGCTCAGAGTAGTTTTGTTTTACATTTCTTACTCTTGGTAGTTTATATTTGTGGTTCTTTTAAGTTATTAGTGTTAATATTAATCTAAAGAAGAGAGATAAAATTAGAGGAGACAGTGTGATTCAGTGGAAAGAATTCTGAATTTGGAGAGGGAGCACCTGAATTAATATCCCATTTTTATTACTTATTACTGTGAGGAGCCCTTTGGCAACTCACTTAAAGTCTTTGAAACTCTGTTTTATCATATGCATAATGAGGTGGTTGGGCAGTAGGACCTGGAAGGTCCCTTCCAATAATAAATCTCTTATCTTAATATCTTATTTATTACAATATGGGCAGTGGGAAGAAGAAATATAGGTGGATTTGGAATATCGTAGGTTATTTTTTCAGAAATTTTCTCTGAAGTTGGAAATTAAAGCATATGAAAAGTGCTAAATTCTATTTTAATCATAATTGATCATGATTGCCAAATTTTGGCATCATATGACCAAAAACATGTGTACACAGTTTCTTTGTAATTTACCATCTTAGAGAATTGATTAGAACACTGAAAAGATAAAATAGCAAATATGCATTTTTAAATTTCAAAATTAGTACGTTTTTCTTATAATGATGAGTTTATAAAGAAAAAAAAGTTGGGCAATTCTTTGAGTGAATATGTTTCAATTTTGATTCCCACGTTTTGTCCAGAAATAATGCACATATAAATAAGGATAAGTACATAGCTTGAAGTATTTGTATACTCCTTTTCATAATACTCTGTGAAATATAAGATTCAATGAAAGATTCAGGATTATAAATTCCTAGGAAAGGAAGGAAGGCACAGGTTAAAGTAGAGACTGAAATTATTGCTGAGAACACATGGTACATCCACTAGTATACTCAAAGCTTCATTTTAAATAACAGATATCATTCGAATCAACAAAGGTAGATATGCCATATAAAATGCCACAGGGCCTTACTTGCATATCTTGCTCATTTCTAGACAGCCTGAATCCACCAAAAGGGGTCTGAGGAAAAGTTATCAAATAGCAGTTCACTTAGGAAAGATAAGAGTATTTTATACTTGTATTCCATTTAATTCAATTAGTGCCTACTGTGTATGAGGTCTATTTGATTTTATTTTTTGGAAGGGAAGAGAGGAAAGGAAAGAGAATCTTTATCCTATTGCTACTTCTTTATTATTAAGGGAATATTTAGTAAGGTTTCACTCTATGCCAAGTAGTGTGTGCTAAGACTTTTTCAAATATGATTTTATTTGACTTTTGCATCAGCTCTGATTTCATTGGGATAGGGAATGCCAAGTGAAAAGCTTTGCTCTGTTGAAGCAAAGTTTTTATGTAATTTATAGTTCTAAATTTCCCAGGACTTTAAATGATTGACTGTCTGGTCCAAACCATGAACAGTAAGTGCCAGAGGCAGGCCTTGAACCCAGGTCTTCTAGACTTTGTGCCCGGTTTTTGGTCTACTAGGACAAACTACCTTTCTCTGAGTTTCATGATAGGTAATAAACACAATTTTCCAGTTTTAAATGAACGGTGAAAGCATTTACATTGTTAAGCTATTAACTCTAATGTTAATGTTTATGTTAATGATATTGCTATCTTATCAATGTGGATCCTCCCTCTGTCATTGGGGTCCACATTCCATCTATTTGTTTCACAGTCTGTATGATTCTCAAGAAGCCAAAAGACCTTATATTTTTATAATATTTCTAAAAGATAGAGAATTTTTTAAAACTTATAAGCCATATTGTGAATATTTAAGCAATATTTACTCTGTTCTTAGTGTAATGAGTACATAGGGTGGTGACACACACCTTATCATCTGGTATTTATCCACACTGGTTTGTGGATATGTACTCACTGGACTAAATCATTCACTCCAACCTACTTCATTTTCTGTGCTATTTTACTCACTTTAATCTACTCTGTCAATGAAGGGTCTTGTTTCCTACCTAAATTGATTGCCACAATGTGGTTACATTGAAATTCTCTCAAAGTCCTAAGGCTAACCATGTTTTGTGGGCTATACACTTTCTATATTTGTCACATTAGCTTCTGAGACCCCAGTGATACATCTTCATTTATACAAGCTAGTCATTCATGGTGATGACTCCATTAAGTCTTAAATATACCCATTTACTTAATAATAAGGCAAAAGCAATAGTCTCTCAGGTACTGAGATATTAAAGCAAATACATAAATAATAAAACACATCCACCCATGTATCCATCATCATCATCATAGTACTTCATGTAGCACTTACTGTTGTAAGTACCAGGTATGATGCTAAGCACTTCACAATTATTGTCTCATTTGATCAATTATCCTCTCATCAACCCAGGGAAGCGGGTGTTATTATTCTGCTGACTGTATAGATGTGGAAGCCAAGGCAGATAAAGGTCTAGAGACTTGTCCAGGGTCATAAAATTAGTAACTGTATGAGGCCAGATTTGAACTCAGGTCTTCTTGACTTAAGGGCCATCTCTCTGTCCACTACATGATCTAGGTCATAATTTTCCATCAAACCAGTCAGTATCAATAAGGCAGGGTGGGCATCCACTTAACAAAAATCTGTCAAGACAGTACATGAGTTGGGAAACACCCATGTTCTTTAGGGAACTCATAATTCTAGAGCCGTAGACTTTGGTGTCCTTTTACTGTCTCAGGATTGAGTCATAAAAGTTCTTGAACATAACTAATATTTTTAATTC
Source organism: Pseudochirops corinnae (assembly GCA_028646515.1). NCBI lineage: Eukaryota > Metazoa > Chordata > Mammalia > Diprotodontia > Pseudocheiridae > Pseudochirops > Pseudochirops corinnae. The sequence goes on along the minus strand of CM053590.1, from coordinate 194,603,440 downwards.
TGGAATTTATCATAGCACATAGAATGTAGTAAGTGCTTAATAGTCATTGCTTTGTCTTGCCTTGAAATTATTAGTTTGTGCGCTAACTTACTACCATGGCATGAAAATACCAAAATAGTTACTCTGTTCAGAAAAGCATAAATCACAATGTGCGTGACATCCTCAGGCTTCAATACTATCAACTTACCTGATAGGCATAGATGTCCTTTTATCATGGACTCTATTGTTTTTTGTGTTTGTTCTCATTAATAGTCATGGAGAGGGGAGGAAAGTGTTCCTTCTTTTACATACACACAGCATTTTGTAGACAAGTTAATGTAGGCACATAAGAAGTTTAGAAATATTCACTTGTAGGAAATATAGAGGTGTTAAAAATTAATAACATATTCATGAGGCTTTCTCTTAAGGATCCTCTTCTAGATACAAGAAACATATACCAACCTTTGCCAGAACAATGATAGAAGGGGAAAGTGACAAGTGTTGGAGGGGATGTGGTAAAATTGGCACCTTAATTCATTGTTGGTAGATCTATGAGCTGAACCAACCATTTTGGAGAGTGATCTGGAATTATGCCCAAAGAGTTATTAAACTTCCTGTACCCTTTGACCCAGAAAAACCACTATTAGGTCTCTTTCCCAACATGATTAGGAAAAAAAAGAACCTATATGTTCTAAAATATTCATAGCAGCTCTCTTTGTAGTGACAAAGAACTGGAAATTGTGGAGGTGTCCATCAATTAGGGAATGGTTGAACAAATTGTGGTATATGTTTGTGATGGAATATTACTCTATTACAAGAAATGATAAGCTTGATGATTTTAGGGGAAAAAACATGGAAAGACTTGTATGAAATAATGAAGAGCCGAATAAGTAGAACCAAGAGAATATTGTATATAGTAATAGCAATATTATTTTAAGAACAACTTTGAGCTACCAAGTCATCCTGACTATTATAAATACCTAAATTAGCTGCAAAAGAAGTTGTTTGAATCCAGAGAAAGAACTGACCACACACACGTGCACTCATATGTGCACACACACACACACACACACATGCACACACACACACTTGAAAACACAAACACATTTTTGTATAGTGGTAGCCACCTCTAGCATGTGGGGGGGGGGGTGGAGGGAGTGGAAAAAAGTTACATGATACATGAAATAGTGAGTTTCACATAATAGATCTGCAGTTTTTGGTGCAATCTTTTTTTTTTTTCTATTCTACTTTGTTAGAATAGAAAATTTATAAATTTTAAGCCATTAACTCTAATGTTAATGTTTATGTTAATGATATTGCTTTCTTATCAATCGTGGGTACTCCCTCTATTAGTGGGGTCCACACTCCATCTATTTGTTTCATAGTCTGTATGATTCTCAAGAAGCCCAAGATCTTATATTTGTATTATGTTTCTAAAGGACAGAGAATCTTCTACAACTTGTAAACTATATTGTGAATATTTAAACAATATTTCCTGGATTTTTTTTCTGTAAATTATTGCTTTATTTCCTAACTTAAGAATAGAAAAAAGCATATAAAATAAGAAAGAAATAAATCAGAGAAACAGTAAGTGAGAGATTCAGGATTTGAACTCAAAATTCTTTTATAGAAGAGCAAAGCTAGATGGCACAGGAGATAGGGTGCCAGATGTGGAGTCAAAAAGACTCATCTTCCTGAGTTCAAATCCAGCCTCATACACTTACTAGCTGTGTGGCCAAGGGCAAGTCACTTGATCCTGTTTGCCTTAACTTCTCATTTACAAAATGACATGGAGAAGGAAATGGCAAATTACCCCCAGTATCTTTGTCAAGCAAACCTCAAGTGGGGGCCATGAAGAGTTGAATATAACTGAACGCACACACTCGGACATAAAATCCTTCATTTTCCCCCCTGTAACACAAGGAAACATGGAGATTCTAATAAGAAGATAAAAGTAGAGATGATTTTAAATGCTAGGAAATCTGTACAGATGTAACTGCTAGAAAATTCTTAAGAGTAGAAAAATCTTTTGGTTCTAGTAATTCCTTAGGACAGAGTTTCTCAAACTGGGAGTTGGGGCACTCACTAAGAAGGAAGTCAATTTGGACTGCTTATGTCAGTGCAATTATTATAATTTTGTATTCCATTTAAATATATTGGAGAGTGTGGAGAGGAGAAAGTATCAAGAGAATAGTCATGGATGAAGAAAGAGCTACTAGGTGAATGATCCCATGTTCTAGCCTAAAGCAAGACCAAAAATGAGTTCGAGGCAGGGACTTCGAAATGCTGGTGTGATCTCAAAGGAAAGCTCTGACATAGCAGCTAATCTGAGAACAGGCAAATCCTATAAGAAATAAAACAAAGATGTTAATCACATAAGTTTGCCACATCACACTGAAGCACTGACATAGGAAAATTACTGAATTTAGAGTCAGGGGACTTCAGTTGAAATCCTGGCTTTGTCCCTCACTCTGTGACTCGAGGAGACTCATTTCTCTGAAACGCAAGTTTCTTATCTATCAAGTTTAAGGGGTTGTATTAATTGAACCACAAAGTGTCCTTAAGCTCTAAATCACATGGCCCTAAATATAACCAAGAAAATCAAATTCGGTTCTTATCTTTTTTATGCATACTGGTTGTGTGGCCCTATGCAAGTCACTAAACTCTCAGTACCCCACGCATCTCCATATCTCTAAGAGAACTCTCTACGTGGCAGAGAAGGTACTAATCTGCACTGTTGGTTACCTATTATTGTAATTTTATTGTATAATGCAAGATGATTTATTATACTACTTCTCCTATTTATATATTTTATAATAACATGACTGCCTATAAAGGTTACCTATTAGTATAGTATTTATCAATTATATGTAATGTTATATAGAATATTATTTATTTACATATTATAATGTTATTTATAATATGTTTATGATATTAAAATCTTTGTTGTGGTTGTAGTAGTAGCATTAGTAGCAGAAGGAGGAGGGGGAGAAGGAAAAAGAGGAGTAATAGTAGTAGTAGTAGTGGTGGTAGTAATAGTAGTAGTAGTAGTAGTAGTAGTAGTAGTAGTAGTAGTAGTAGTAGTAGTAGTAGTAGTAGTAGTAGTGGTGGTGGTGGTGGTGGTGGTGGCCCTGGTGGTGGTGGTGATGGTGATGATGATAGTAGTAGTAACAGTAATAGAACAAGAAGTACCACCAATGTTTTTATTACTAACACCCCACTGCGTCTCTATTAGTTATATTAAACAGCAAACTTCAATAAAATATTTTCAGGAAATAAGCCATGGAGGATAGACAGATTTGAATTAAATTATATTGTCTCTCATCCATAAAATTATCAGTAACTTGGAAGCAAACAGAGAAAGACTACATTCCAGCAAGCCACCTGGTTGGAAAGAAAAACAAATGTGATTGTGCAAACATCCTTGTAGTTCTGTTAATGCGAATCTCCTGAAAGGCTTCATTGATAACTTTTGACTTACCAGACTGATCCAGTTGGAAGGGCAGAAGAAATTGTCAAGCTTTATCTAGGTCTTTGGTAAAAATGCATGTTACTAAGCCACAGTGGGTGTGATAGCCTCTCCTGATCACTTCATCAATTGTTTTAAACTTTGTTGTTTGTTGCACTCATCTGGGAATCTGCTCCAGAGAGATAAGGTGAGAGAAAAAGAGGAGAGGGAATGAGAAAGGGAGATAAAGTCAGAAGGAGAAAGCACACAACTATAAATCAAACCAAATCGATATTGGGTATGTAGACTGCTTTAATTAGGTCCGGGATTGTTCCTCTAATCTCCTTAAGCTCAGACGCTGGTTTTAGTTTTGTCTTTACATTCCTAGTGACTAGCATGGAGCCTTGTACATAGTAGGATTTTAGTAACTGATTGTTGAATAAATACTCTAATAGAAAACAGGTCAAGCGGTACCAGGGAAAGAATGGAAAGTGGAAAGAATGATAGATCTAGAATCAGAAGACCTGGGTTCTCATCTTGGCTCTACTATTTGCCCCCTGTTTGATCTTGGCCAATAATTTTGCCTTTTTTCCATCTCAGTTCACTTATCTGTAAAATAAAAGGATTGGAATAGATGACCTATACAGCCCCTTACAGCTTGAGATCTATGATTCTGTTCCTAAGATATGTGACATTTATTTCAGAAATCAAATTTCAGGTGAGGTTTTTTTTAAACTTCTTATTATATTTAACTTCTTATTCTAACTTTTGCCTTGAAATGGAAAGTGCACAAATATAAGGCATTGCAAGAGTCTTGATGTGGCTTTAATCTGCTATCAGAGATTCAAACTGTAAAAGTGAGAACATTTTATTGAGAGAACAAGCCACAGATGCCAACATCTGACCTTCCATCTATAAGAAAGTACTTATCAGGGTGTAAATTATTTTAAATATAAATATCAAACTGATCATATTTCATGATTGGGTACCTAGCCTAGGATCCATCTTCATTGCCATGAGTCGCTTGGGTAGTTTTATACTTAGGAAGGAGGAAACAATTAGGTAAAACCAAGGAGTGGTCCAACCAAGTTGGGTTGGCATTTGTCTTCTGTACCCTGATGTGCCAAACATTGAGTGTGCTTTTCCATTTAGTTTCCAGTTTCTTATGAAAGATGATTGAAAGCTTGACCTTGATTCCTTTTTCCTCCCTCAGCTAACACTGGACAGAAGAATACTTGTGCCATGCACTGTCTACTCGCTCCCCACTCCATTCCAGAGTCACCAGGTCCATATAATAATAACTTCTTCCTAACGACCCAGAAAACTGGTTTGCTCTTAAAGCGGCCATTCTCACCTAACTCTGTAGTGGCTAAGAAGAGTCTGTTGTAGTAACGTTTTGATTCTCGGTGACTGTGAAATCAGTCTGGTTATAGCATATGGCAAGGGTTTGTGAGAATTAATCTCAGGCAAGAGAGAGTTACTGAGTGATTTTTGAAGACTTTTCCCTGTTGTAGGTTTCTTTCTCTGCTCTACCCTTGCTTCTCTGGATCTAAAAGGCCATTTCTTGATGACTTTACTTCCCCATTACCTTTACTCCAATGTAAATATGGATTCTAACCCTGGGCCACAGGGTTTTGAGATATAAAGTCTAATCTTGCTAGGGCTTAGGTCTCCATGCCATTTCCCAGCTGTCTCCTTACCATGACCCTATCTTATTATGATAGTCTTCACTTCACTGAAACTGGACTCAACTCTTGGGTCCCCAGACTGTAAGAAGTAAGATTTTGAATGATCTTCCTGGACTCCAGGCCTCCTCGATACTGCTTGCGTCTCCTTTTCATGGCCTCAATGAGTATTGCAACCCGTTCACCTCACACACACTTTCATTAGATCTTAATGTGCTGTTTTCTCTCCTTAAAATGTAGGTTCCTTAAGACCAGGGACAGGGTTTGTTCATTTGTATTTATGTCTCCAGAAGGAAACACAGTGCTTGGTATTAGCATATGATTGAAAAATGCTCTTTCATACCTATTGTCATCCTTATCAGAGCTTTGTGGTCTTGAGCATAAGTGCATGGGATGACTGAACACATGGTGAGCTATCCACATAAAGGGCATCATGTGAGAGCAGTGCAGTGCAGCAGATTGAGAGTTCACCTCTAAGACAAAAACAGCTGGGTTCAAATTTCAACTCTGACCCCTATTGGCTGTGTATCCTGGGACAAGTCACTTACTATCCCAATATTTCCTCCTAGTGGGGTTCCATATACGTACATGCATATTACATATGTATATATACATATACATGTAGTTATATGTGTATATTTTACACACATATGTGTGCATGTACAAATGGAGCACATAGCCAGTAATTTGGATTTCTCAAAAGTGTATATCCTGTTTTTGGACTTGGAGGGGACCTTGGACATCACCTAATACAACATCCTGTTTTTCCATAAAAGAAAAATATGATGTCCAGAGGTACATCGATTTACTTAAGGCACAATACTCTACTTTTTTCTCCTCACTGGAAGATTTACCTTCCTACTTTTCTTTTCAGCTAATTCTCTACTAAGATGGACTTATGTTACCTGAGTATATACCCACTGAAAGAAGGAAAGAGATAATTCCCAAAACCAATGGCTAGTCTAGAAAACCTAGGGATTAACAATATACTATAAGTAATATATATAAAATGCTATTATTTCCAGAGGCTATTTTCCATGCAGAGTAGTAAGGTGGGAATTGATGACTACTCAGATCAAATTCTATAATTCTACCAACTGGGTTGACTGCCATTCTAAAAACACACACACACAGACAGATATGCATAAATATATATGTGTGTGCACATCTATCTATCTATATATCTAAATGTTTCCTAACAAGGGAGTTCCTTATGTCTTGTTCTGTTGTGAGGAATTACATGTACCTTAAATAGCCTTAAATATATATATGTATATATATACATACATAAAAATGTATATATACATATATGTATATACACATACACATGTATATATGTAGGTGTGCATATATGCATATACACATATATGTATATATACATACACATACACACATATATGCATACACACATATATGCACACATAGATAATATAATGACATAGACTAGAATGGAATTAATAGAATAGAATATATAATATATATATATATATATATATAAAATCAAGAAATGGCTTGGTAATTTAGTGAGAATAAAATGCAATATAGAAAATCTCCAGGTTGGAATAACAGAATATTGTGAGGAAGCTGTAACTAGTGTGCTTTCTTTACTTCTGTTAAATAATATACATAAGGCCCTCTGTAATCCTTAGAGTGCTGTCTAAATGTCAACATCTATTATCACTGTTATTACTGAATGCAGTAAGAGGGAAGGGATACAGAAACTTCAGTTGGATAGAAGAAATTATTTCTTGACAGGGTGATGAGAACACTAAACAAATACTGTAAAATCTCTGTCTCTCCAGACAGTGCAACAATAAACAGTTTGTTCTGGAGAATTTAGTTTTCTGTAAGCCTAAAGGCAGTGTTCTGGACCAGATGGTGTCTCTTGATCTTCTTAAGGTCAATGATCTAATAAAGACCTTCACTAAAGCAGTGTTAGGAAGATTCCCTATCATTGGAAAGGGAAATAAAAAAAAAAAAACAACTGATGAAAACAGTAGTTTTTTATGGTGTTTTCCCCTATAGCATATAGAGATATTTTTTCTTCCTATTATTTGGGTATAAAATAGTTTGGAACTGCCATATGATAATTGTAATTATTGTCAGAAGTTTTGGGAAGTTCAACCAAAATTGTGTTAATGTCTAAAGAGAAGAAAATGAAGGTAAGACTTAAGGAGAGATAAGCATTACTGGGAAAGTTATTCAACCACTTGCGCCTTGGAAATGGACACTTTGTGTACAAGTGCGTAGACAAAAAAAAGAAGATAACTGAAGGAACAGAATGTAACCAAGTTCTTAATCTCCTCTTTGGTGACATGTATCTCATCAGAACCATTGGAGAAAACTGTGGGCTGGATGAAGTAACCTTTGTCTCCCCATGGTCCTCCACCACATTCCAGTTTGATTCCTTCCTTCTTCCCACTCTCAATGAGAACAAGTATTTTGGTGAACAGTTCTTTATCAATCTACATGAAAATATAAGGAGAAGAAGAGGGAGAAACAAAAGAAAGGAAAGAAAAATTTTTTACAGTGACAATGATTCCTTGAACTTGTGACTTAAAAAGAAATGGCTGTGTTGCAAATGATTTCCTCAACTGAAAGTTAGATGGCTTTTTAAAAAAAATTAATCTGTACTTTTGTAAACATTGAAGTATGATAGAAATCTAAATTGTTACTATTATCCTTATTAATAAAAGTATTTGTGTTTGGGGCAGCTAGATGGTACAGTGAAAAGTACACCGTCCCTGGAGTCAGGAAGACCTGAGTTCAAAATCTGACTTCAGACACTTAATACTTACTAGCTGTGTGACCTTGGGCAAGTCACTTAACCCCGATTGCCCTGCTTCCCCACTCCAAAAAGAAAAAAAGAAAAAAAATTGTGTTGAGAAACCTTATGACTAGCTAACTAACACAAGTCTTTGACATGTGACTAAAATAAAGAGAAAAAGAAACTCTGACCATCTTTACGTGGCTGGACTTTAGTTGCTCTACAATAAGCATCCAAATAAAGGCAGCAGCTTTAGATTCTAAATCATTGTATATTAAGAGCCTTGGAAAAATGAAATAATGTAATTTTTGTAATATAATTTTCAACCATAGTGCGTTCTAATGGGCTTTAAAAAATTAGGGAAAAAAGTAACTTCAATTAATCTGGGTTTACTTTTATTTGGAAAAGAAAAATTAGAGTCATTTAGAACTGGGCCTACAATTTAGAAGGGTATTTGGCCCCGGTATATTCATCCTTCCTTATTCCATCTCATTCCATGTTCTTATTATCTTCTGAAATCTTTTCTCTCCACTTCCACTGTTGTGTAATGATCTTCTTAATATCCCACTGATTTCAGGCTTTCTACTCTCTAACCCAGCCAGGATATAAGAATCTTGTAAACCTAATCTTTATAAAATACCACTTTCATCATCTTTAAAATCTTCTTCATTAAATGAAAACTCCTTGGCCTGCCTTTCAAACCTATCTCTAATTGGATCTCACCCTACCTATCTGACTTTATTTCTTTCCACTCACCAAATAAGTCCCTTCTGCCCCATCAACCTGATCTGTTCACTATCAGACTCTTAAGTACATATTGCTGTTGGTCATCTATTTGTTAATGTGCACAACATTCCTTTTTTTTTTTTAAATAATGATTTTTTTATTTTAATTTTAATTTTTTGCTTTTTTTTTTTTTGGAGGGGTGAAGGTAGGGCAATTGGGGTTAAGTGACTTGCCCAAGGTCACACAGCTAGTTTTTGTGTTAAGTGCCTGAGGCCAGATTTGAACTCAGGTCCTCCTGACTCCAGGGCCTATACTCTATTCATTGCACCACCTAGCTGCCCCAACATTCCTTTTCAGTATGGTCTCTTATCCTCAGTGTCTATCCAAATCTTTTTCACCATCTCTGAAGATTGAATTCAAATAGGCTAGTTGAATAGAACTATTACAGCCCACATCTCTCTGCTTTCTGAACTAGATTGTGAATTCCTTGAGTTCCTAGAGGATAAGAAATAGAAAAGGACATTGGGTTTGTGGTCAAAGGATCTGAGTTTATATAGCAGATCTGCTACATAACACTTCTGAGTAAGGTATTTCATTTCTATATTATTACTTCTTAGATAAGATCTCAGTCTCTTATCCTATATATGATTAAATAAATTATTTGTTAAAAAAACACAGTTTCTGGCATAATGGTAGATGACATATAAATAATTATTTTCTTTTTATATTAATATTTCCCAATAAACACATGGTGGGTCGACTACTTCATTATATGACCAGGACAAATATGCCTCTTAGTCCCCAGCAGTTGAAATTCATTTGAAATCAGTTTGAAATGGGAACTGGACCTCTGATCATCAGTTTAAGGAATCCTCAGTGAAGAAATTCCCTCTGCCAATGGCAGTCAGTGCCTTGTCTGTAATGTAATACGAGCCTTTATGTATCTAGAGAGATGAAAAGTTAAGTGATTTTCCAAGGGCATATAGCCATTGAAAGTATGTTAGCATTATTAAACAAATTACTGCTAAGGAACACATCATAGAAACTGGCAAAAGTTGAGAAAGAGGGAAGGATGGGCTATAGGGAGACACATGGAATGAAAGAAACCGGGGGAAGTAGAGTTTATGAAGGAGGAAATTGAAAAAAAGAAAATGGAGAAAAGAGAGAATGGTCTAGAACTGATTTCAAAGAGGCATCTTAGCAAAGGGAAAGTTTGAATTTTATACTGTATATAGTTCCTTAATGTATTTCATCCACTTTTATGTCTCCCACCTTTTTGTGAAAAATTATTGAAAACGGTTTCTTAAAAAATCTCCATGTTTCTCAAAGGAGCTAGCCTGACCCTCATTTGAGGCTATGCTTGGGAGATACTACACAGCCAGGCTCCTCTTACCTGTATCAGCCAAGAGGTCATGCAAGGATGCCTTTATGACAACTCACTATGCATTCAAAGGAAGAGAACAGGGCTAAGAGATTTATTTTTAGGGAACCTGTGTGGTAAGTATGTTATAGCAACTGGTGACTGAACTGCAAGTATAAAAGCTAACTCAATAAGACCTGTTTTTGTTGTAAGAAGCCCATCAGTGCCCATTTCTCTCCAAGCAAATTGAAGAGTCAATTATCTGAACAAATTAGCAAGGAAAAAAGCAGCTACTGCATGTAATAGCAACTTAAGATAGTGTCCAATTTAAAATTAATAATAAGAATCAATTATTCAGATCGATGTGGAAAAAATAAAACAAACTGCCTAGGGTTTTGGTTATTTGGATGAAATGGTTTGAATGAAATGTCTTTTTTTCTATCGTTCCAGAGAGAAGTCTCGGGAAGGTTCATAACTGGATGCTCCTCTATATCTACGTATACTGGTCTAAGGGCTACGTGAACGTTGTATTGTGTGAAGTATATTATGGTTGAAGTAACCATACTGATGGGCACAAGCTAGTACAGTTTTTAAAGGTTTCTTGGAATCACTAACAAGCTGCTTTAATTCTCAAGTAGTTTAGGAACTGTACTCATAGTTTGGTGTAGGCCAAGATCTAAGGGATCCATTGAGTGGAGAAAAAATTATAGGGTCCCTCATGAGTATAACCTTGTCTGGAAGATTCCAGATCGAGACAGCTCTCAACTTGGGACCTTGGGGAGTTATCTTGGAGTGCTAGGATTATGGATATATGCATGGACATTTGACATCTCATTTATTGAATTTTGAATATTGACATTATAAAAATAATGTTAAAAACTAATACTAGTTAACGCAGCATTTTAAGGTTTGCAGATCTCTTTGAATGTAAGTCATTTCATCATCACAGCAATGCTGTGAGAGGGAAACTATTATTATCTCCATTTTTTTCAGATGAGGAAATTGAGGCTGTCAGGGTAAAGACTTGCTCTGGGTTACATAACAAGAAGGATTTGACCTTAGAATTTCCTGACTCCCAGTCTAGCACTTTGTTCATTATGCCATCTGACTTTTTTAGACTCATTATTTATTTTAAGGTAAACAAAAAATGATTTTCTTATGCTTTGAGGGGCTGTAAAACTTCACTTATGTCAGAAAAAACATGGTGCAAAAGCACATCCCATGTATACAAATCATCACCAAAAATCCAGTCTGTACTTCCTCCAAATCTGAATGACTTAAACTTATTATTCAGCAAACTCACAGCAAATTATTTGAAACATTTTTATTTTGTAAGTAGTCAGATTACAAAAAAGTTATTAAACATTTATCTTTTGTCTACACATCACATAAAACAGACTTAAGAGTTGGCCTAACAAATGGGAGAATGAAGCAACAGACCAAATATTCCAAATGAATTAATGGTACCTTCATAAATTCTTTCCTGAAATAGGAAAAAAAATTGAGAATGCCTGGGGGAATTTCATTGTGGTTGTGTATGTGTGTGTGTGTATATGTGTGTGTGTGTGTGTGTGTGTGTGTGTGTGTGTGTTGTTTTGGTCTCAGCTTACTTATTGATTAAATAAATGATACAATCTTTTCATTTCATTATTTTTTACAGATTATGATTTAAGAATACTTTTTATTAAGTTTTTAAGTCACCAACCTATTGGTAAGCACAGTTTGCTTCTTAGAAACCTACATCTTCTTTCCTTTGGATGCAATATAGCTTTCTCTTCAAGTACTCTCTTTAATATTAGAAGCCTCACTATGGGGTCCACAGTGAGCCACCTGAGGTTCGATGCCATATAAGGAGGGGATTCTTCTGTTTTCTCTACACACATCTTTGGAATTACTATCCAAATATCAAATAAGTAAAATCCATTAAAAAAAAAACCAAAAGATTCCTAGTATTTCCACTGTTTTCCTAATTAGAAGACTGAGATATAAACTGAAATAAGGAATATCCTGACACCCTTTACTAAGTTAAGAAATTTATTTATTTATTTATTTTTTAAAATTTTATTATAGTTTGCATCATTCATTTCCACAAGATTTTGAGTTACATATTTTCTC
>CM053590.1:194565154-194590860 GCA_028646515.1 Pseudochirops corinnae | reverse complement strand
CTGTAGGTGCAGCTGACCACCGTATCAGGAAGAGAAATAAGAATTGTGTTAGGGCATGCTGCCCTTGAGCTAGGGAGAAACTGCCTGAAGACAGTGTTTGGGGGCTAGGGAGACTTGAGGCTAGGGAGAAATGTGATTTTACAAACTATAGTTAAGGCACAGGCACCCAAGCACCCCCTCACTAGGAGACAGGCAATGCAATTGTATCCAATTTTAAGGATGTGGAAATACTAGCCTCACAGCCTAAGCTCTCATTTTAAATTTCTCTTGATGAGTTTTGCCATAAGCTTCAGGGGAGAGTGTAAACTCATTGGGAACAAATATCTTTCAAAACAGTAGGCCCAGTTCTAGATGACTTTTTTTGTGACCAAATAAATTTAAACCAAGATTAATTGGAGTTTTTTTTCCCTTAATTTTAAAAAGCATATTAAAAGGGATTTTGGTTGAGTTATAATGAGACAAAGTTATATTATTTCATTTCTCCAAAGTTCTTAGTACCAGATGGTTTAGAATTCATTAAATTTGTATGAACACATTCTAAAGTTGTTGAAGACCAGTCATGGAAAGATGGTTCAAGAAGGGGTTTCTTTTTCTCTTTACTTTAGCCACATGTCAACGATTCATTTAAATTAGCTAACCATAAGGTTCTTCAACACAAACATTTTTAGTAAAAAAAAATAACATTAATTTACATTGATGTAAAACTTTGAGGTTTACAAATATAGAGTTAAAAAAAAACTCAGGTAACTTTCAGGCCACGGAAGCCATTTAGATATGGCATTTGCAGCATTTAACCATTTTCTTCTTTTTCTTACTCAAAAGTCCAAAGAATCATTGTCACTCTAAATTTTTTTCTTTCTGTTATCCTTCCTTCCCCTGCACCTCATATTTCGTGTAGATTGATAAAGAACAGTACAGTAAAATACTTGACCTCATTGAGAGTGGGAAGAAGGAAGGAGCAAAATTGGAATGTGGTGGAGGACCATGGGGAGACAAAGGTTACTTCATCCAGCCCACAGTTTTCTCCAATGTTACTGATGAAATGCGCATCGCCAAAGAAGAGGTAAAGGATTGGTTCCATTCAATTCCTTTCTTTTTTGTCTACACACTTGTACACAAAATATCCATTTTCAAAACACAACTGGTTGAATAACTTTCCCAATAGAATCTAATCTCCCCCTCTATTTTACCTTAATTGGTTTATCTTATTTATTGATAGAAATAAAGCTGTTGCCATCTAGGCGGAGGAACATTGAGCACTCCTCAACCATCTGCCAAGAATGACTAAATATCATATGGCAGTTTCAAACTATATTATACCCAAGTTTTCTTGCATATAACTAAGCTATCCAGAACAAAGTGTTTGTTGTAACAATATCTGGAGAGAGAAGGACTTCATAGAATCTACTAATGACCTCTTAGTCATCACCTTGACTATAAAGAAGTCTTCACTTCTATTCAACTCAAAATTCAGCTTCCCTTTTTGTCTTATCCCTTATCCTATCAAATAACAACAGTTCTGATAATCACTAACATTTATAAAGCACTCCAAGGATTATAGAACACCTTACATATATTATTTAACAGCAACCTAGAGTACTGTGACATTTAAAAAGTTGTAGAGACATAATTTGTGGTTAATTAATCATTTTATTAATAATGCTAACATATTACCAGCTAGCTAAAGGGATCAGTGATGCTCTCAAGTGCCCAAGACAAATTGTGGCAGTGGGCTCACAGTTTATATGCCCATGAAAGAGTGAGTATTCCTGAAAGTGGCAATCAGTTTTGATTGGCTAACAATTAATGAGAGTGAATGAATATTACAATGAGAGATAGATCTACTGTAATGAAGGACTGGGGTGGGGTGGGGGGAGGAAGGGGAGATGTTACTTTGATTATGTCATTTACTTCTAAATTGTCTAGCCTGGGGAAATCTAATCAAAGAATTCATCCCCTCCCATACCTGTGTGGAGCATGATGGTTTTCTCTACCTTCCATTAAATTCCTTGTAAGGTTGGGTGAGGTCTGAACAAGATGGAGGAGAAAGGTAATTCAATCTCATTATAAGCAGTGTCTTTAGAGACTGAGCCTTGAAATAAGGACTTTAGAAAAAGAGAAAACTCTGGATCTCCCCAAATCATTGGTTATTGGTAATCATTCCTCTCAGAACATAGTTACATTTTCTTCACAAGACAAAACAATAGCCCCAGAGTTACTCCCTAGTGTTCTCTTTTTTAAGGACATGAACATTCCATTTACTTCTCCCCTTTCCCACAGACTTATTTTTTTTCATTCCTGTAATTTTTAGATCATAGTCTTAGGATCATAAGCACATAGATCTAGAGTTGGAAGAGACCCTGGAAGACTTTTGCACCATATTTGAACCCAAGAATTTCATTAAAAGATAATATACTAGCACTATTTCTCCTTAGCCCTAGAGTAGAGTAGCTAATACTAATTAATGTCTTTCAGGGGCATGCTGGAGACGGTTCTGAATGACTCTTGAGAATCAGTTGGTAAATGTTCTTCTCAAATATTGAATGGCTCTTGATAGCCAATTGTTAAATGTTCATCTTGAATCCAACAACAAACATTACAAATCGTGGTTGGATTTGTTATTTTATTGACTGACCAGAGTTAAGAAAGTGATGAGGGAAATATTAGTAATGCAGAACAAACTTTAAAGTGAGTCACTGTTTTCAGAGAACCAGTTGTGAACGTTTCCCAGTATACCCTGTGTCCTGTCCTCGTAAAGCACATTTAACTTTTCAGAGAGCGCTTGAATGTCTGATATCATTTTATCCTCACTCACAGAGACATCATGATATAACAGATAAGTGTTTAGGCTCCTCGTCAGAAAGATCTAGTTTTTAAATCTCTCTTCTTACACTTAGCCATGTAGACATGTTACTTAACGTGATTCAGCTACCTTGCGACTTACCTAAGTCATAACCTGGCAATGGTCTGATTTTGTTGGAGGGATTCTCGACACTAGCTAAATCATAGATCCTTTATATATTTTGTGTTACCTTCACTCATTGATGGTATTACCCTTTTGACAGGTAAGATAACTGAGGTTTAGTGATGGCAAAGTGACTTGTCCAAGGTATCACATTTGGTTGATGCAAGTATGAGAACAGAATTCCAGTCCTCTCAACTTTTACCTCCAAATTTTCTGTGTTATCATTCTGCTGTCAATGTTCCTTTTGTTTCTGTTTATAACACTCAATCTGCATTTCAGTCATCTTCACTTCCAAGAGTGTGTAGCCATGGTTAAGCATTCATTTCTCTTTCAGAGAGAGACAGCTTTACTTTGAGATAGTAATTTATCTGCCTTATTTTTCCAGTCTTTTCCTAATGCTACTAGACCAGACCTGAATGTTTATAGCAGAAAATTAATACCTAAGAACATAAAATCTTACTCCTGTTTGTCCACATTTAGTATTTTTAAAAAATCTCATGGATACCTTTTTTAATAGCATAGATATTACCCAATAAATTCCTTCTTCCATTGACTCTGCCCCTTTTTAAAAATGAAAACAGGCAGAACTGACAAAGTGATCAAGTATGTTAGAATATGCAGCATTCTGCCTCTATAATACCTTATTCCTTTACCAAGAAGGAAGTGGAGATATTGCCTGAGCTCAAATATTTCACAACTTCTATCAGTTCTTGGCCAAAAGAAATGGAGTACGTGGTCAATGAGTTATTATGTGACTCAAAACTATAGAAATTATTTTTAAACTTGGAGAGGTCCTTTGATACTACTAAATACAACTCCTTGCTTTTACATATAAGGAAAATAGGATAGCCAAAAGTCAATTGATTTGCCTAAGGTACAAGAGTCACATTACTTCCTCTTCCCCCCACTGTCCCCCCCCTTTCCTAGGGGTATTTCGCTTGGGCTAATTCTCTACTGAGATGGGCATATGTTCACTGAGTTTACCCCATTAAATGCAGCAAAGTGGCACCCCTAAAACTTAATAGGTAGTCGGGAAAAATTAAAAGTTGAAGAATATACTGTAGGTAATTCATAAAAGTCTATTATTTTCAGTGGGCATTTTCTGTGTAGAAGGATGAGCTTGGAATTTATGGCCCTCAGATTCTAAAATTCTGACAACTGAAGGATCGACTGTCATTTCAGATTGCAGGTTTTTCATTTAGACCTTTGTTCTCACCAATACCTGAATCATTCTCTGATAGGTAAATCGATTTATTGACCTTTTAAGAGCACATATGATGCCTTACAACAGGAATATATACATGCATGTGTGTGTAAGCATATTTACTCATGTATCTATGCATATAGAGATGTTTGTACACACACATCTTCCCTATTAGGAAACATTGAGATATATGTTTGCATGTATACATACATGTGTACAAGCACATGTCTCCATGCATGCACATACATGGGCATATGTGTTGTGTGTGCATATATGTATATGTGAGGAAACCTTGAGATTTCCTATGTGTACCTATATGTATATAGACACACATATGTATGTAGATGTAGATATCTATCTATACCTGCATGTATACATACATGTATCTGTATCTGTGTGCATGCATGTGTATACACACCTTCCTTGTTAGATAACACTGAGACTGTATGTGCACACATATACACATGTGCATATGTATACAAGCATACATAACCCTACATATACACATGTGTGTGTATATACATATATATACAACACCTATATATGAAATACCTTATCTATATGCCTGTGTGTATGTATATGTGTATATATATATGTATATGTATATGTATGTATGATTATGAAATTCTGTTGTGAGGAAGAAGGGAGATCAAGGAATTGCCCAGGCTTACACAGCCTATGTGTGTCAGGGTTGAGTTGAGACTTGGTCTCAGGCGCTCCTATTTTGGAAGTGGGTTCTCAGTCAACTATGTTGAGCCGCATCTCTTTTGCTCACCTCCATGTGAATAGTATGACATTTCTACAATCAACCCATCCACATATCTTGAGACAACAAAGCTCTGACTAGGAGGACAAAGGGCAAGGGCAATAAATGTGTTCATTAAACATTTACGAAGTGCCAGACACTGTGGTAAATGCTGAGGACAGAAATGCATGTGTTGTCCTTGCACTCGAGAAGCTTACGTTCTAATGTGAAAGGACTGTGTATTAGGGGATGTTAAAAATGTGTTTGTGTGTGGGGGGGGCGGTGCCATAGTTATTTGGGGTCATGGACAGGAGACACAGGAAGTGGCATGAAGGCCTAGGCTTCAGTAAGTCAGGTCAAAATCTCACCTCTCACAATCAGGTTAAGCAGAAGCTGAGTCCAAATTTCCAGTTGAGTAGAGATTATCATAAAATAGTGTTGTGATAAGGAGACAACTGGGAAATGTCATGGAGACCTAAGCTCTAGGAAATAAGACTTCATCTCTCAAAGCATTGGCACCCGGGGTTGGAGTCCGTATTTTCAGTGGGGTAAAGGTGATGAGAAAGCCATGGTGAAATGGTCCTTTAGAGCCAACAAATTAAGGGTAGAGCAAGGAAATCTGTCACGGGGAAAAGTCTTCAAAATCATTGTGATTCTTTCTTACCTGAGACCAATTCTTACACACTCTTGGCCCTAGCCAGATTTCACAATTATGAAGAATCAAGACATTCATACAACAAACTCTTCTTAGCCATAGTGGAATTTGGTGAGGTTGCCCATTATAAGAGTTAACTATTTTCCCAGGACATCCAGAAATAAGGTATTTCAGGTAGTGTGTAATGAATGGCATGGGGGTAGGTTTCAGAGCAAGTAGACAATATGTGGCACAAGTAGTTTTTTCACCAGAGTTAATCCAGGAGAAAAGGGGAAATCAAGTTCCTGCTGTTCATCTCCTTTCATAATAAACTGGAGGAGGTGAATGGAAAAATACACTCAAGCTTGGGCAAGTCAGGTTACAGAAAACAACCCTAATTAAAGGCATAACAAGCTGGACCATTCTTTGAGGTACACAAATATTTGAATATCTTCCCTGTCTCAATCTGCTTCTTTCTCAATTATATGTTCCCATTGCTTGGCTCCAGCAAAACAGAAAGGGGAAATATCCAAGATACTGCTTGGGACTTGTTATAGGATGCCTAAAAGATAAGTGTCAAGGAAAACCCCAAAACCTGGAGTTGATTACAAATACTGAAATATTTATTCTGTTCTTTGCCAAAACAAATCACTTTTTACTTCTTCAGAGGCAACCTAGAGCAATTTCTGCAAACATTTGGAAATCCTAAAGCATTTTTGGATTATGAGCATTTGTTGATTACATTTGCGCCTGTAACTTGATGTGAAATATCTGTATATTTTATAAACTATTTAAGTGCATGGTTTGCGAAGCTCCTTCCTCAATTCCAAAACCACAAGTAGGAGATGGAGGAATACCCAGGCTAGGGTAGGAACATAGGACTCTTAGGATTTAGAGCTAGAAACTACCTTAAAAATCATCCAGTGACACTCCCTAACTTTAGGATGAACAAAAAAGGAAACCCAGGGAGATGGTGGGATTTGCCCAGGGTCGTTCTACTCATAAACAAAAGATACGATTCTTTCTGATTGGATCCTGCATTCGCTCAGATCGTAGGAGAACAAGGAGTGGAGCTGAGGTCCGAACAATCGAATCACTCCTTGGTTTTATTCAAATGCTTCCTTCCATCCTAGTTCAAAACTAATAAGTGACTCCTGGCTCCAGGTTCTGTTACAGGCTACAGACCAGGTCATGAAAACATGCTCAGTCTGACGGGATATTTATAGTTAAATTACTGCACATACTGATGAAAATTAATGTCTTCTTGCAGAAGGCCAGTGTTATTTTCTTTTTTCTTTTCTTTTCTTTTGTCTTTTTGGAGGGGGGAAGAGGCAGGGCAACTGGGGGTTAAGTGACTTGCCCAAGGTCACATGTCTAATAAGTTATAAGTGTCGCAGGCCAGATCTGAAACCCAGGTCCTCCCAACTCCAGGGCCGGTGCTCTACTCACTGCACCACCCAGCCACCCCCAGTGTTATTTTCCAATGCTTGTTCCTGCTGTCTGGTGTTCCCCAAATCTTGGTGCAGTTTTAAACTTTGAAATCAGCTTAAAACCACACAAAGACACTTGGGATATTTATGCAGTTTTTATCAAAAAATTAGAAGAAGGAATGAGAAGTTTAAAAAATCCTCACCTGAAATTCTGATATAAATGCAGTCAGTTTTTAAGTATGGAGTCATAGATGCAAAACTCAAAGAGGCTTTGAAGGCTGTCTATTCTAATCCCCATCATTTTACAGATAAGTAAATTGAGACCCAAAAAAGGCACAGTGATTTGAGCAATATAAAGTAGGTAGTCAGAAGCAGAGCCAACATGTCCCCCTATTCCAATTCTGGCATTCTCTCCACTGTCCTGTGGTGCCTCCTGACCTGTTTTCTATTAAGACTTTTTGTTCAGCCAGCATTGATCAGATGCCTACTTTGTGCAAGGTACTATCCTGGTCACTGGGAACACAAAGAGAAATCTAAAACCAGTCTTTCTTTGATCTTAAAGTGCTTACAGTCAGCTGACAAAAATGACTTGCTATAGATAGAATTCTAAAACAAGAATGGGGACCAGTACTCCAGAGTGATTTCATATGTCATCTTAGGAAAACATCCATTCCTAAAAACTTGTCAAGCTGCAATTCATACCCCAAACTAGATGAACAAACAAAAACTGTCTACACAACAACAAAAAAGCGGCCAACTTGATTGGATTCACATTTGTGTGTTTTCTCACCTCACCTATTTTTCCTCTTTTTCATTCTCTCCACCTGTTTCTTTCCTTCTTTCTATGGAGCAGATTTTCGGACCAGTCCAGCAAATCATGAAGTTTAAAACTCTTGATGACGTGATCAAGAGGGCCAACAACACCCACTATGGCTTATCAGCGGGCATTTTCACCAGAGATCTTGATAAAGCCATCACCGTTTCCTCTGCCCTTCAAGCAGGAACAGTCTGGTAAGTCAAACCTTATTGATGTCACCTTTTAGGAGATTCTATCACATCTCACATCACAGTAAGAGAAAAACTTGGACATTTGAAAAACAGTATTTTTTGCTCTTTCAAATTAGGTAGGCTACTGGGGTGGAGACTTTCTCTGCTTGTTTTCTGAGCTGTAATTGCCTAGTCTATCAAATAAGGGGTTGTACTAGATGAAATCTAGGATCCCTAAAAGTGCTAAAATCAATGATTCTGCTATCAAATATCTCTTGGACAATTACTCTGGCAAAGGTTGATGTATGTTTCTTATATTTAGAAAGGGGTCCTTAAGGAAAAACTCGTCAACATCTTAATTTTGAACACATTTATATTTCCTACAACTGAACATTTGTTTCTGGACTGCACTAACTTGACTCCTAAATACTGTGCACAAATATAGAATTGAACACTTTTTCCCTCTTCTGTTTATTGCATTGACAAACTTAAAATGATAGAGTCCATCCATGATTGTTGTATGCCTCCTGGATGAAGCAACGTGACAAGAATTGTCAGCTATCCCTATCTCTTGAGTCCCTGATCAGTTAATAGTAATAATATTATATATATATACTATCATATATATAACATATATAATATTAGATATATATAATAATAGTAATAATAATCAGATAAGTTAATAGTACTGAAGATCTGGGGCGCCATGCATAGCCTTCATTATATATGGTTTCTTGAACCAACTAGCTATTTTTGCCTTTGTCCAGCCAACTCTTTCATGCCATGGGTCCTACCTAAAGATTGCAAGGCAAGGAAATGGGTTTTTGTTAAGCAGTTACTTTGTGCTAAGCACCATGCTAAACTCTGGAATTAAACATATAAATTATGTTCTAGGAACTTTCCTGAGACAGAGAACACTAAAATCTACAGGTCTAAAATTATGAGTTATCTAAAGAACATGGATTTTCCTGACTCATACATGGTCTTGACAGTATTTTTTTTTTAAGTATGTGCCCATTCTACTCCCAAAGAGACTGAATGCTTTAATTCAGTGGATAGAGGACTGAGCCTAGAGTCAGAAAGACCTGAGTTCAAATGTGGCTTCATATTCTTACTAGCTGTGTGACCCCGAGCAGGTGACTTAAACTCTATTTACCTCAGTTTACTTACCTTCAGGATTAATATGAATAAATTGATAATAATAAATGATATTTAATTTAATATTGATAATAATAAATGATAAATAAATGACATAATTGCAAAGTGCTTAAGACAGTAGCTGGCACCTAGTGTAATATAAATGCTATTTATTATCATTTGTAGATTATAATGAGTTTTTTATGCATTTACGTTAATATATTAATTCCTCTGATGTCATTGTTCTTCCTTTTGCCTTATTGTTAAGTAAATGGCTTTATTTAAAACTCAAAATTCATCATTAAGAGTGACTGTTTTATTCAAATGAAAATGTGTCAGTGGGGGCAAAAATGTTAATATACTCACATTCGGTAGTCCCTTTTGGTGGGAACCTAGATCAGGAGTAGGGAACCTGTGGCCCTCTAGGTCCTCAAGTGCAGCCCTTTGACTGAATCCAAACTTCCCAGAATAAATCCCAGGTTCCCCAGCCCTGACCTAGACCCTTCAGTAAGAGAGCAAGTTAAAGTGAGTGAGATAATCCAGAGAATAAGTAGGTGTAGGAGAGGTATGAGATACTAAGTATGGGTAACTACCCTATTTATTTGCTATATTAATAACATCAGTAAAGATTGTGTAAGTTTCATGGCATGACTTATGAATGGTAAAGACTCTTTGGTGATGCTATGCTTTAAAATGTAATGAAAATATAAGTTCTTCTGGCTTCTTGAGAGTCACACAGGCTGTGAAATGAATACATGGGGTATGTTCTCTAGTAGAGGGAGTACCTTCATTGATCAGATGACAATGCTATTGAATTATTGTAGTATATAAATTGCTTTAGAGTTAATAACTAAAGAGTTAAATGCTTTCACCTTGTTAGTTCATCTAAACCTAGAAAATTTTGCATTAATTGCCTACTATGAACCTTGTAGAGAGATAGTTTGTCCTAGAAAATAAAGAGATGGTCTTAAAATCTTGAAGACCTTGGTTCAAGGCTTGCCTCTACACATAGTGGCCATAACTCTGGACAGGTCATTAAATCACTTAGCATCCTGGAGCATTTTAGGACTGTAAATTGCAGAGCAGACAGAGGTCTGCTTTGGTAGAGAAACTTTTTCCCCCCCACTGGGAGTTCTGTATCCCAATGATCCAAGTCTGATCCAAAAATCAAAGGAGGTAATATTTGTAAAGCACTCAGCACACAATGCTTGACACATAGTAAGCCTTTCATAAATGCCTACTCACTTTCCTTTCCTTTCCTCTCTTCCCTTCCAAAAAAAATCAAATCAAATTAACCTGATACATAGTAGGTAATACATAAATGCTGAATGAATTAACTTGAAATGTTAGTGTAAAACCTCTTTGTCTTTGCAGGGTGAATTGCTACGGGGTGATTTCTCCTCAGTCTACTTTTGGTGGATTCAAGATGTCTGGAAATGGGAGAGAAATGTAAGTAAGACCTTTTGGTATTTTATGTGGCATATCTATGATATGTTATTTAAGATTTGTCTTCACGGTGTTAGTTGATGTTTCCTGTGTGCTCAGGAATAAATTTAGAACCTCTATTTTATCAAATGCCCTCTTTCCTCTTTCTTAGGAACCTGTTAGCCCATTTGAGTTAGCTCATTGAGTCTCAGGTTCTACAGATTAGTATGAAAAAGTATATGCAAATACATTTGCGCACGCATGCGCGCGCACACACACACACAAATCTTTTCTAAACAAAAGATAGGAGTCAAATTGAATTAAACTCATTGTTTAAAAATTTATTTATTTACTTTTAGTTTACAACATTCAGTTCCACAATCCTTGATTTCCAAATTTTCTGTCCTTCCTTCTTCTCCCCTCTAATTCCCCATGGTGGCATACAGTCCAATACAGGTTCTATAAATACCTTCACATTAAACATTAGCCAAGTTGTAAAGAAGAATTATAACCAATGGAGTGAACAGTGAGGAAGAAAGAATGAAAAACAAAACACAAAAGAGAGAGAGCAAGTAGTTTGCTTCAATCTGCCTTCAGACCTCTGTAGTTCTTTCTCTGCATGGGGATATCCCTTTCCTTCCTGAGTCTTTTGGAGTTGGCTTATAACCTTACATTGCTGAGAGGAGCCCAGTCTATCAAAGGAACTATATTCATTTAAAGAATTATACAATTTATTTTTCTTTACAAACTCATTACTATAATAAAAATGTATTAAGTTGGCCATTTAAAAAAAATACATATGGACTCTGTTACCTTCTCACAGCAACATGTTCCCAGGTTATGTAGGAGAACTTTGGGGGAACTTTGATTATATTTGAGTCCAGATTTTCAAATCATGTGGATGAACCTTTAGGGTCTAACCATCCAAAAGGAAATTTGGTTTTTGAAAATTCCCTGTATTGCTGTTATGACTTGCATCAAAAGAGTTTTTCATGAACCATAATAGCATACCTTTTACTTCTTTCTGAAACCACATTAGACAACTTTTAAAATAAATCATTTACTATATCATTTTGAAATCTTAGATATAAACTTGTTCAGTTTTTAACTTCTCAGAAATAATTTTATTCATACAAAATTGTTGTCATGGTGAAAAAACTGGCACATTATATCATGCAAATCATATGTGATCAAGCTTCATGTAGCTGCCTGTTTTAGGAACAGAATATTGAAATGGACTTTTCACCAGTTTCCTGATACCTTCATGAATCAGAGGACAATGGTTTTAAGTCTATAATCTTAATATCATAATTACAAAAGTTAACTCAGTAGCAGCACTTAGGATGAAACGTATCATGTATTTTGTGGAGATTGCATAGAGACATAAAGGAAAATACATTGAATGGAGAAGCAGGTTCTATGTAAGGTCTATTGCCAATCTACATGGCCTTATATAAGTCATATAACTATTATAGACTTTGGTATCTTGATCTATGCAGTATGTGAGTCCCATATATTATTAAAATTAGACCTTATAATTCCCAAGTAAATACTTAATTTTCAATTAAAATGACTTAATGAAAGCCAAATATATTGGACTCACTTGTGCATGTCAAATCCCTGGTTAATACATACTACTCTTATTCAGATCAGTTCAAGAAGCATTTGTGAAGCAGTTACTAGGTGTTAGAAAAGGATAGGCAAAAAGAAAAACACTCCCTCCCTTTGTGGAACTTAGATTTCAAAAAAAAAAATTAAAACTATGCCTTAGAGTCTATTGTAATTCATTATTTTGGTCCACACATTGCTAAATGCAATCTGGGAATTCAGACATTAATAACCTTAGTCGCCTACATCAAATAACTCCAAAGCATTGTCAATAAGTTGTCATTTGATGTACCATTTCAGCAAAGCACAGAGAAGACAACAGGATTTGGAAATTGCATGTTTCTATTACAATGTAAATATCGTACCTATTGGGTGTTATTATCCACTGAAGGATTTGATCATTCACCATGCCAACATAACTTATCACAAAATAAATACCTATGTCCTATCAGAAGCAGAGCTTTCCTGACATTCAAAATACACGTAAAAAATGTTTCTGAACGTTTCTGTATTTTTCCTTCTCCCACTTTCTCTCTTACATTATCTACCCCAAGTCTTGGCTCTTCTTTTGGGAGATATTGCCAATTAATTGCAGTCTATTGGGGGTTATTGTGAGTTATTGTATACTCTCAAAATTGGACCTTTGGGTGAATTGAGTAGTCATAAAATAGCAGAGCAGTATAGCTTTTACTGCAAATTTTCATTTCTATATCTTAACAATGAAGGAATTGGACTAAATAAACTCTGTGGTCTCCTCCAGTTCTGAAATGATGTGATTTTAAGTTCATCACACATGAGAAGGCTGGAGCCCTGAAAATTAAATGGTAAATATGGCTGGGGCACTAAAGACTATGACATGATAGACTAATCATTTCAGAAATGTTCACAGTTGTACCATTTAGCTAATTCACAATGACAAGACACAATGAAATCAAATAACAGAGATAAAAAGTATAAAGCATTCCAATCCATAACAGAAATCTCTTTATATAAACTAAAAGGTAACTTTCAGCATGGTCTTCCGTAGGAACTTGGAGAGATAGAAGTCCCTTTTGAGATTTTTGGCTCAAGCTCCATGCACCAGTGTTAAATTCCCACAGGAGCCAAGTTTGTGATGTTTAACTGGCAAGTACTTATTTGTTGGAAAATATGAGAAGAGAGCAGGATAGCTTCATGACTTTCTAATTTGAAAAAGGACAGTTGGTCAGTTGAGATTTAAGACCCCAAATATTCACACTTTGTTTTACTTAAAAAAAAAACAAAACACCCCACTCTATTTCAACCCATATGTATTAGTTCTACTGTCTAGGCTGTCATCAAAAAAGGTCCACGGATAGTATGAAAAGACTCTAAATACAAGCTTCTATTATTAAGAAAAGGGAAAAAAAACAACTTAGTATAACAGGCTTTGCATTAAGTGTTTTTAGAACACCTAAGAAGCTGTTGGATGAATCAGGATGGGTTCCATGTAAAAGGTGCATGAATTGCATCTTAAAGGGAAAAAAGTGGCTCTAGGACAGCGGTTCTCAACCCGTGGGTTATCTTCAATTTAAATACATCTTGCATATCAGATATTTACATTACAATTCATAACAGTAGCAAAATTACAGTTATGAAGTAGCAACGAAAATAATTTTATGGTTGGGGTCACCACAACATGAGGAACTGTATTAAAGGGTCGCGGCATTAGGAAGATTGAGAACCACTGCTCTAGGAAGCATAAGTAAAGAGTGATTGCATTCCACGTAAATGAGACAGCCAGTGAAAAGTTAAGAAGACTGAAGGTGGAGAGTTGGGTTTGAGGGAGAGTGAGAAGATCAGCTGGGCTAGATTGCAAAGTACATGGTAAGAGTAATGTCCAAAGGATTACTCACCCCTATTCTTTCACTAATCTATCGAAACGTGGCAAATAAGTTCTTAGAATGGGTACAAAGTCTTTCAGTGTTAGTGGTGAGCCATTAAATGAGAGAAGATTCAGACCAACGCTAGGGATTTTGTGGGGAGTTAAAGATGTGTCCATATCAAATGTGTTTAATTGTGTTTTGGGGGGAGCTAGAGGTAGCTGGGGAGGGAAACTGAATTCAATTCTAAAGAAAAAGTTAGATTTTTGTTTTCTGCTCTTTTGCTTGTAACAGAACATGTCATAAGGTGATTTTAAGCCTTATGACATGTTCTGTTACATGCAGAAGAGCAGAACATGTTTGTGTGCATATGTGTAGACACATCCAAATTTTAGAAGTAAGCAAAAGTCTTTTCATTTCATGCCAGCCAACAAGATAAACATATTGTGGAATACTGTTGGCTGGTAATAAGCACTTGCGCTTTTACTTACTCTAGAATGTTTTTATGGTACTTGCTTTTTTAGAAGAATTGATTCCTTTTAGTTTGCTGTATCTGTTTTGTGATGTTTATTTGAATAAGTATTAAAAGTTCTCAATGTTAAATTTGTCTATCAAATGGTCACCTTTAATCACATGATCGTTTAATAATATTTTAATAATAGTTCTAAAATACTTCTTGAGTACTTTGGAGATTAAGTTCCCTGTACTCTATTTACTTGTGCTTTGGAATCTTACACCCCTAGAGAAATAATTATGAAAGGGTGGCTAGAACTTTGCGCTAGTTGCCAGTTGGGAAAGAAAGACATATTTACTCTCTCCATGTTATAAATGTCCCCATACTCCCTGCTTCACTGGCTGCCAGGCTGCACCTCTTCAGGAGTGTGGAGGTGGGATATGGGCTCTAAGAGACAGAACAGGCTCAGAGCTCTTAGAGGACAAACAGGGAAGCAGACCACCCCTTTTTGCATTGAAACTGCACATAATTGAACTGTCCTCTCTATGTGTTGTATCCCTGTCCCCTCCAATTGTCCTCTGCACTTTCTTGTTACCTTACTCCTTGGCTTAGCCTCCATTCCCTGCCAGTTACTCGTGTAGCTAGACATTTCTCTGCGCTTGACTTTGGAAATGTTTCCTAGAATTTCAGCCTTGTGTTTGATGTGCCTAGATTACTTAACTATAATATGAACACTAGTGTTAAAACTTCCAGTTTCTAAAACAGGGTAGCTGGGCACCCAAAAGGCCATAATTTTTTATATGATTTGATAGGAGAGGATGAATCGTTAGTGTAGAAAGTGCATCTAAATAGTTATTGCTTATATTCTAGATGTTTCTGAGAAGATAGAACACTTAATTAATCCTAAGGATTTGTGGAAGGTCCATAGATGGGATTTTGTGAATATGGGTAATTCCCAATGTAGAGATATTTATATACTTTGAGATTCGAGGCACTTAGACATTGTTCCTTACCTACTGTCACATAAGTAGCACGAGTCAGAAGCAGGACTGCTTTCCATCCACTCCCCTACCTTGTTTTTTACCTACCCTAATGAACAGGTCCAAATTCATACTGAAATGTAGATTATATAGTATCTGGATAACAATATCTCAAAAGCAATTTTGGATTGTTTTTCCCTCTAGGGGAGAATATGGTCTCCATGAATACACTGAAGTCAAGACTGTGACAATGAAGATTTCTGAGAAGAACTCCTAAGAATGGCACAGGAGATGGTGCTCCATATCTCTGATGACTGAGCAACTCTAAGCCTAAATCATGAGGGATATTAAAGCTGCCATTTTCTCCTGACATTAGTAGCATTCAAAAATTATATCTAGAGCGTGCCATATGCCTTCTTGTTCTCATGTAAACATGATCAATCTGTTGTACCTGAAATTAACTCAAGATCTCTCAAGCATTAGAACAGTGTTGAGTTTTTCTTGGTAAATGATTCTTGCAGAGTTTACGCCGTTAAGGGACATTTGGTATTTTTACTTTTTATTTCTATTAATGGTTAATTGAAATTTACCGCACACATTAACTTACCAACTAGACATACTGTGTTTGGTGAGGCTGTTAAGTCTTCTTTGCCTTTGGAAACAGTGTGTCCAATAAAGCAATGACCACTCTGCTTAATTGTAGTATTTCAGTATCAGTTTAATTAAAACAATCTTACATAACACTGTGTACATGTGGATATTTTAAGAGCAGATCTCCATTGTGGAGGTTTCAATTTCATGTAATATAAGAAATATTTGGTGTTCAATTAGTCTTCTATTTTATTTTTAAGTCTAAGGCACAGGTTCCTCCCTACACTTTTCCTCATGAAGGAAGGGTGGCGGTTTTTTTTTTTAATTTCTCTTAGATCTTATGGTTGTCACATAATAATGTGAAGTGGAATTGGTGAGCAGGGTGAAACATAGAGGAATATCAAGGAAAGTGCTGACAGTTCAAGTGATCAAATTTACATTCTCTATGGGAACCCAGGATATCATAGCTAGACAGTCAAAAGGGGTTTCAGAAGTTATCTACTGAGTCCTCCTCTTTTTACAGTTGGAGAAATAGGGAAGATGGGTTAAATAGTTAAGGGCACACATGTGACAAATGGCTAGGCTGGAGCTTGAAGCAGGTCCTCTTGCTCCAAGCCCAGCACTCATTCCCATTGTGCCACCCCTACAAATTGTGAGGAAGACAGAAGGTAGTTGGCAGCTGCTTTGATTACCAACCCTGATGGGTCTTCAAAGTCAACTTGTAGATCGTGATGAAATTATTGGGAAGCTCTGGTCTAGGGGTGGGGAACCTGCTCTGGTCCAAGTAATAGTAATAAGCATTTATTTTACTTAACATCAACACCCTTGCCCATCTTCTGTTTCCTACAAACACCTACGTTTTCCTACTGTTAAAATTTCCCATATGAAGTTTCTATCTTTGAAGAGCTCAAGGTCTTATCATCTAAGCCTATTAAGGGTGACTGAATTCATAGGACCACAGATTTAAAACTGTAAAGAATATCAGAGATCATTTACTCCAGTCCCAATTCTATAGCTCAGGCAGAATGAGCAAAATGATTTTCCCAGGATCACAGAGGTGATAAATATCAGAAACATCATTATAACCCAGATCCCCTGACTTAGAGCCTGGTTCTTTGTGCCCTGGATTATTGCTTCATCAAAACAAACCAAGAATGGAGGCTAATATTTCATTTTCTAGTCCTAAGAGGAGGGAAGCAGAAGGATGGGGGGGTAGGGGAGAAGATGAAATTCCCTGTGCAAAAACTTCTTAGGTTTATGTGAACTTATTAGTACTTTGGAAATGAGTTTCCTTACCAATAATTGAAGCTAATCATTTTGAATGACTCTGAGTAACTTAAATATCAAGAGAATAAACCTCAACAAACATCAAAACAGTATTAATATTAATAATTTACAAAAAGTTCAAATGCAAATCTTTAAATTTCAGGATCACCCTATCTATCTTACCACACACAGACCAGATCGCTTCCCAATTAGTACAGCAAATATCTTTAATGATGTATAAAATAGATGACTTGCTAGCCATACAAAATAATGTGATTATGGGATTCAGCCAGAATTTTGCCCCCAGGAAAGTATAACAAAGAGTCATGAACATAGAACAGGAGGATTGACAAAAAACAAAACATTTAAAAATAAAGGCTCTCTTGTATGAATAAGACATTAAATGATTATGCAAAAAATTTCTGTTTGACATTAGTTTGTACTAAACCTGTAGGCATACTTTTGCTCATGTGATACCAAATTTTGCAACTATAATTATTATCAATTCTAATAGGTAGAATTTAGCCTTTTCCAGATGCTTTAAGTTCCTTTAGAAAAAAATTCTGAAAGAATCTCTTGTGATAATCCAAATTTGCCTATATCTCTTCTTCCCACTGCCCATTTTAATAATAAATATGGGGTCGGTGAGGTGGCACAATGAATAGAGCACTGGCCCTGGAGTCAGGAGGACCTGAGTTCAAATTTGACCTCAAAACACAATACTTACTAGCTGTGTGAACTTGGGCAAGTCACTTAACCCCAATTGCCCTGCTTCTCCCCCTCCAAAAAGCAAAAATTAAAAAAAAAGTTAACAAATACAATGTTAGGATAAAAGATTTAGTTTTTGAAGAGACTTGGAAGATTCTATAGGCTAATCACCTCCTTATGAAGGTGATGAAATAGAGTCTCAAAGAGTTTTAAGTGATTTGTCCAAGGGCTACTCACAGATAATAAGCAATATAAGTGGGATTTTAATTCTGATGCTCTCTTTGAAAATCTGGAATTCATTTTGCTGAATCATCCTGCCTCCCCTAATTTTAACCTTTTCATTTAGATTAATATTAACACTAATAGCATGAAATAACTATGTGAGAGATTGCTGCAAATTGCTAATAATAAGAAATGAAAAATCAAACCTTCTTGAGGTTTCATGCTACTCCTAGAAAACTGATCAAGATGACAAAAATGAAATGAGAATAGTTAGTGTTGGAAGCACTATAGAAAGACAGGCACTGTAAACCCGTGTAAAGCAATTTGTATTTATGCTAAGAAAGTGACTGCAATGTCCATGTCCTTTGAACCAGATAACCTATTGCCAGCAAGAGAGCGGACATGGAGGACAAAGATGGAAAAAAAAAATTCCATACATACCAAAATAGCAACATATGTTTTAATAACAAGAAAATTAGAAATAAAATAGATGCCTATTGATTGGGAAATGGCTTAAAACATTTTGGCACATGGATATACTGAAATATTACTGTGTATTTGGTGAATAGAGAAGCATGGACTTACATGAACTTTTACAAAGTAACATAAGCAAAACCAGGAAAACTATGCATGGGGATTACACCAATCTAAATGAAAGCTGTGGGGTGCCAAAAAAGGCCTGATCCAGGACTCAGAGAGAGTTAGTGTTGTACCCTAATTCCTCTCGAGGTGACATGGCTTGCAAAGGCTGGCTCCCTTGAAGGAACCTCGGGGTGCACTTGAAAGGATTTCTGTCTGATATCCTGACATCAAAACCTTTACCCCCAAACTTCAGGCACCAAAAAGGACATGTTCCTTATCATCTTGTGCTAAAGGCTATTGTAAGTCAAAATGTTTGATTCTCAGGAATCCAGCTTCTATACAGATATCTCTGAGACTGGTTTCTATGCAGATGTCTTTGAGATTGTGGCCTGCTTCAGGGAGCATCCTTTGTCCTGTAAGATACGTTTTGATAAAAGACAACTGACCTTCCCCATGACTTCCCTTGATAACAAGCCTTGTCTTATCCAAGCTACTTCCCAGGTAAGGCTGACTATTCCATTAGTAATAATATTCCAGGATATGACTGAGATAAGTAAGGATACTTGAATCTTTGTCATTTGGACCTTTAAAAACTTTGTTCTAAGCATCCATAAATGGAGTTCTTGGTTCTTCCTTAGACTACCCACATGGTCTGGCTACTTTTCTCTCTCTCTCCCTCTCACATCTCTGCTCACACCTGAGGGTGGTACTCGGGTGGAGCCCTACAGAAAGCCATTACAACAACAATAATAAAAATTAAACAATGTGGAATTATAGTGAGCAAACGTCTCCAAAGAGACACAGTTGGAAAATGCACCTCCTTCCCTTCCTTACAGAGGTTAGATTTACTGAAAGCCTTTTTTTCCTTTCTATTTATTCCTTGTTATAAGGAACACCCCTCTGGGTAGGGAAGGAGAAAGATGTGTTTAAGGGGATAAACATAATAAAAACCTAATTACTATAAAATAACATCTTGTATTTATGAAACATTTTATGGTTGTGAAACCATTTCATATAAATTATATAATTTCATTCTATAAATGCAACATTTATCAGGCACCTACTCTCTATAAGACATCATGATGTTAGGATACAAAAAGTAAATACAGCACAGTTTGGGGCCTCGGGACTTTTACAACAACAATTTGATGATTTAGGTAAGTAATGCAAATTTTTATATCTGCAATTTGTACATGAGGCTCCAAATAAATTGTGTTGTTCAGACCAACTAAACCACAAAAAGCCTAAACAAATATTAGGAAAGTTTCATCCTCATTATAATATATAATGAATAAAATTATTATTTAAATAAACAGTTGCACAAGTAAGAATTATAGATTCTAATTGTAACCTCACAAAAACTTGGGAGTTAGGTGGACGATTATCTTCATTATACAGATCAGGAAACACAGGCAGAATAGTTTCAGTTCTTTCTGACTCCATATCTAGAATTTATCCACTCAATCTAATTGTAATCCATGCCTGACTTGGAATTATGATACCCCCAGCTTGTTCTTATTTACTTCTCACTTGGAAAATCTCCATCGATGGGAAGCTCATGACCTAGCTAGGTAGCACATTCTTAAATTCACTCTAGCACAGATCTAATCATTCAGAAATCATTCTTCACATTGAGATAAAACTTTCTTATCGGCAACTTTTAGCCATAGCTCCTAATTCTCCCAAATCAAATCCAAATGCTTTCTTCACGGTGCAACCTTCCTACTCCAAAAATAAACCTAGTACATAAACTCTAAGCCTTTTCTTTTCTAAGATAAGCGTCTTTTAATTTAAGCATTCCTTTAACTTAACTCTGGACTCTTACTTTACTCTATTCACAGGATTACAAAAGGTACAATTAGTTTCCCTAAATCTCAAAGGCTTCCTGGACACAATGCAAATGTGAGGAATCTAAAATAGGAAAGGTTCTTTAATCTGTCAGTTTGTGGTATATGTATTCA
The DNA here is from genome assembly GCA_028646515.1 of Pseudochirops corinnae. Taxonomy (NCBI): domain Eukaryota; kingdom Metazoa; phylum Chordata; class Mammalia; order Diprotodontia; family Pseudocheiridae; genus Pseudochirops; species Pseudochirops corinnae. The sequence continues at coordinate 194,570,120 of CM053590.1, read as the reverse complement.
GAATTCCCAACTCAGCTGATGAGGAGATTCATTCAAATAGTCCTGATCTCAGTGATTCACAAAAAGCAAAAAGTTCACAACCCACTACCCCTCTGCTTGAGAGAGAGTGTAACATAATTTTGCCAGTCTTAGCCCTGAGTGTCTTGAAGTAGTCAAAGAGAATGGAAGTTATAAATGAACTCATATTTTTATGCTATATTGGCCCAGTAAATTGTTCCATGAATGTAACATATTGTCACCATTGAAGAAGACTGGAAGGTCTGCACATTTCTCAGATCCTTCAAATGGAAGGAAGAAAGGAAGGAAACAAACATTCTTTAAGTGCTTGTGCCAGGTACTGTGTTCAATGATGTACAAACATTTGTCTTTTTTTTATCTTCACAACGACCTTAGGAGGTACCATTCTTATCCTCATTTTATATGAAAAGACTGAGGCAGATGGAGGTTAAGTGACTTGCTCAGAGTCACAGAGCTAGTAAATGTCTAATGTCGTATTTGGACTCCGGTTTTTCTGACTCCAGGTTGAACTTTCTAACCACCTCACTAACAACTGCTTCTAAATAAGCCTTTTGGATTCTCTAATGGTATCTATACAATGACAACCATTTGGAATGTCCATTCTTGGTACATTGTTTTAATTTTTAAAAAATCACTTTCTAACACTACCAAGTCTCATAGTGTTTCCCCATTTTTCTTTTTCTTTTTTTTTTAAATTAAATTTTATTATAGTTTGCATTATTCATTTCCACAAGATTTTGATTTACATATTTTCTCCCCCTCTTTCCCTCACCCACCGCCCCGAAACAGCCATCCCAGTGTGTCCTCCCTCCCCCAGTCTATTCTCTCCTATGTCACTTTTCTGTAGGGCAGGATGGATCTCCCAACCGCAGTGCCTGTGTATCTCAATTTCCAGTTGGATGTAATCAATAATACTAATAATAATTGCATAGATAGATAGATAGATAGATAGATAGATAGATAGATACACATTCATACCATTTGATTATTTTCCCCATTTTTCTATCTCCCTAGGTAATAGTCCCTAATATGCGATAAACCTGAGCAAATTAATCTAGGAGTCATTCAGTCATTCAAACATTTATTAAGTGCTTACTATTCCACTTTTAGAATACTTTTCATATAGGTCCCCTTCCCTCCTCTGATATAAAACCAATCTGGTTCAGGCCCTGAATACCTTAATCCTGGATTATTGCAATAGTTTTCTGTTTCATCTCTATGACACAAGTCTTTAGCAAGTCTAATCTGACTTCTATTCAAATGAACCTTCCTGAAGAATCAATCATCCCCTATTCAATAACTTACAGTGCTTCTCCATCTTCTCCAGGATCAAAGTAAAAAGCCTCTGGTGCTAAAAGTCCTTCCTGACTCTGGCAGTTACAACAGAGCCTGGCACATAGCGGGGGCTTGGTAAGTGTTTCTTGATTGACTACTTTGCCCATCTACTCATACCTTAATCACCCACAAAGATTGTGAGATTCAGTGACACTGGCCTGCTTCCTTCCTTTCTTCCTTCCATTCAAAGGATCTGAGAAATGTGCAGACCTGCCAGTCTTCTTCAATGGTGACAATAAGTCACATTCATGGAACAATTTACTGGACCAATATAGTATAAAAATATGAGTTCATTTATAACTTCCATTCTCTTTGGCCATTGCTCACACAGGACACTGCATCCTCCAACTTCATGCATTTTCACTGGTTGTCCTCCATGCCTCGAAATCTCTTCCTCTTCATCTCTGGCTTCTCTGGTTTCCTTCACATCCCAGTTATAACTCTAGCTTATACAAGAAACTTTTGCTTATTGCTTTAAGGCTATGGACTGCTCTCCTTTGGTTATCTCCATACACAAGTATATCTCCCCAACCCAAATTAATAAGCATAAGGACCTTAACTGGTGGGCTGGGGTGGACGTGGGGAGAATGGGAATTTGTGTGTGTGTGTGTGTGGTTAAGAAACCTGTGGGTACTCGATAACATTTTTACCACAGTTTTGTTTTTTGGTTTGGGCCTGTAAGAGTTCATAAAATATTTTTCATCTTGCTTATGTCTCTCAAGGAAATTTTAATGGTAGGTGATATACTTTATCAAACAGTAACAATTCCAGATTACATGTCTGACTAACAAGGTGGTAGACTAGATGTTTACCCCAAGCCGGACAAGCTTTAAAAGCTCTTATTTAGGGGGAGAAAAAAAAGGATTCTGTGCTAGATCTAGATCAATTACTGCTGAAATCTACTGGACAAGAAAGAAATCCAACTAGATAAAAGCATTATCAATTAACCCTGGGGAATGCTAATCCTTAAAGCACTCACTCAAATCCCTTCTCTCAGCAGCCTCCACATAGTAGTGAAAGATGCAGAGACCAGTTTCTGGGCTTCTGAATCAGAGTCACCATTGGGTCCTCTTTTGCTCCAGAAATTGGTGGCATACACCATGCCTTGCTTGTTTGCCGGTTCACAAAGTCATCACTGGTTATGCCATAACATATGAGCAGGATCAAAAGGGGAGTAACTTTTATACCTGATTGTGTGTGTGTGTGTGTGTGTGGACTTAGAAACTCGTATCTACAGAAATTCTGTCCAGAATACCCTTTATGTCCACCCTTGACCCTGCAAAAAGGCATAGACATTGATTCAGTTCAGGCTGAGAAGAAAAGAGAGTAAAATCTCTCCTAACCATATGACAAACCAAAGGAAATTGAACTAATGCCAGATGAAGCACTGAACCCTTTGGATTCTCGAGAGAGGAATGAAGAGCAAAAAGCAATTCTAGAATAATTCAAAAGGAAAACAAAATCCCTAAGAAAAGAAAGTGGGAAAGAACAAATGTCAGAATCTGTGGCTCTCGAAGGAAAAATAATTAGATTAAATGTTGTTTGTCTGGGTTTTTTTAAGTGTGTGAGGGATAATTTGCAGTGAAGATTCCCCATTCTGAAAAATCAAATCTAGAGTGGCTTCAGCGTCCACTAGGCCTAAGTTAGAGGTCACCTGACCTTACAGGAATCTGGGACTCAGAGCAATGGAGACCCTCCCCAGGGCCACCTCAGCACAAGATATGCCAGATAAGGATAAAACTGTTTTCCTGGCCTTGCATTGGACACTCACATGTTTCTGGGTCTTTTGTCTCAAAGACAGATTCCCATGCTTAGGTTGTGGACCAGCCTCCCTACTGATGAGAGTGAAGGCCAATTGAGGGGTTGGGTTTCTGCATTAGAAGGTTATATAACCATGGGCTCTCTTTTACCTATTGCCCTATCCCTGGCAGATGCCATTTGAGCAAAAGGGACAGAGTCCTTTCTCATCAGAATGAATAAAGACCTTTTCTGATCTCAGATTCAGACTCTGAACTATTTCATCTCACACGAATGAATGGGAAAATAAAACCTTACAATAGAAAAACATGGGAGTGAAAAAATTATCTAAAAGAAGTAAAAGCCTTACATTAAAAGAACAATGTTATCTATATAAACCAAAGACAATGACCACAAATAACAGAAACACAGATTCATATGTTGCCTGGAAGGAGTAAAAAAAGTTGAAAAACTTGAATAGTATAATGCAATTGTGTGAGAAATGGTGAAGACCCCTCATAAAACTTCTAGGCTAGGGGACCCTCATAGAATTAAAGGTTGGGTTTTCAATTCAGTATTTCTGTAAAAACAAGCTGCTGACCCTGAAGTGTTCCAGGAGAGGAGGATAGGAACACAGGGTGCAAGCACATCTGTGTGGTTACCCAGGTCAAGAGACTAACGAGGATGGGAGTTGTACAAGGATTCTTAGATTACTAAATCTGCAGGATAATCATATCTGCTTAGTTCCTTGCCCAGTTATATTGTAAGGGCAAGCTGACCATGAAGTGTTACAGGATCAAGGACAGGGACACAGGCTTTGATCACATCTGTTCATTAATCAAAGGAGAAGCAGGCCCTGAAAAGTGTAGGAGCTGTGCCAAAGTCAATGGACTGCTAAACTTACAAAATAATTGCATCTGCTTACTGTGTATATGTTATCGCTGTCCTTGGGTTAGATTAATCATGTTTTAGATTGTGCCCTCAAAGCTTGTGAGAATGAGCTGAGAGGAAGGGGGCTAGGGAGGGAGGATTGTGATTAGATAATGGGGCTGGGGCTATACAAGTACATATCTTCCCTATGCCTGGCGCGGTCTGACACTGGGAATGTATTGACTGCGCTTAGTGTGAGTCGTCCTTTTCTCAAGAGAATCATAATAAATTCCTTTCTACCTTGAGAAGCCTCTGAGTTTAATTTGGGTAAGGGTCTATGTTAGCCCACACAAAATAAGTAACACAAGAAAATAACCCAGCATTTCTGAATACAAAAATTGGTTATAAGAGGGATCTCAGAATTGTTATGCTTCACAAGTTTTCATTTTTAGAAACACAATAAGACTTGTTGTTATTATTGTTGTTTGTCCTTAATTCTCTGAGAGGACAATGACATCAGGGAGGTGATGCTATGACATGCAAGTGAATTGGATTTAAGTGAGGGAGGGCTGTGCAAAGTCACCAGCCTCACTCTCTCCACCAGAGCTGTCTGGGTCCAGTGGCAAGATATAAATCAGGAAGACTGGAGATGGCCCAGGATGCAGTGGGGAACCTTGGCTTTTTCAAGTTAAGGTCTTTAACAGGTCTCAGTTTGACTGAAGCTACACCCATTCGGTGTTTAAGGCTTAATAGAAATTGAGGCAGAGAATGGCTTCTTTACTTCGTCAAAAATTTAAAAATAAATAAAATTAAAATTAAATTTAGAAGAAAAACCAGATCTGGGAGGGGAAGACCCTCAAGGTCTCAGGCTAAAACAGAACAATTGCTATTTCCATTCATTCTGAGACAATCAGGGCCCAAAAGACCAAGTAGGGCTTGCCCTAGGACCTATTACAATGAGAGCCAGAGTGATTTGGGGTTAAGGATGGTCTTTAAGGGTCAAAAA
>CM053590.1:194509206-194564654 GCA_028646515.1 Pseudochirops corinnae | reverse complement strand
GGAGATCAGGAAAGGCTCCACACAGAAGCCTGGACTGAAGGTTAAAAGAAGAAAAGGACTTTGTAAGGCAGATGTAGGAGGGTATGCATTGCAGGAATAGGAGACAGCCCCTACAAAGGTATGCAGAGGGGGATGGAGTGTCATGTGGGAGCAACAGAGGCCAGTTTACCTACGACATGTAGCATCAGAAAAGGATGCCCAATGCAATTGGAAAGGTAGGTTGGGCCCAGGATTTTAAATGCCAAGTATCTTTATCAAAAACTGAAGTAAAGGAAGAGAGACTAGGAAAAAGGAGGAAAGAGTGGGAGATTATGTGAAACATAATTCTAGTGCAGGTGGTAATATATATATATTTTAAAAAGCACTTCTCTAGGTTCAAATCCCATTGCTGCGAGAACAGATACAACTTGTGGAATTAATATTGTTAACTAAAAATAAATATATTTTTTTTAAAAGCGCTTCTCAAATTTACTTACCAACTGGGACTGTACGACCCTGAACCTTATCGGCCCAGCTTGCATAGTAGCGTAAAACATTCACAGAGGAACCTACATCCATCATGTAGGCAGTGGAGAAGAGTTTTCCACCATTCATTGATTCTATTGTCTGGGAAAAAAAAAAAAGATTAGACCCCAAATTGAGTTTTATACATTTGTACATTTATACATTTTATACATTTCTAGGGAAATATATTTTTTAGGGGCTTATCTCATGTTCTGAGAGATAAGTGCTAAAGTACTCATCAGATGATCTTTTTTAGTCTTCACAGAATGAAAGAATCCATAGAACAGAGTGGTATTGGATGGGCTGTGGTGAGGGTGGGGCACATTGTGGGGGCCCTAAATATCAGCTAAGGATAAGTGGTGAGTAACAGGAACCAGTGAGAAATTTTAAATAGAAGAATGATATGACCACGTCTGTCAGTCAGTCAGTAAGTACAAGTGTGTGTGTGAGTGTGTGTGTGTGTACACACATATTCCTTCCCCTCCCCTGTAACTCCTAGTAGATTGTAACCTCAGTGCAAGAAGGGACAATGTCTTCATTACACAACTGTTGTGTCTCCTCCCCTTCTAAGCGCGGTGCTTTAAGCATAACAGACCCTTGACAGAGAATGAATAATTTGCTTTGTAAAGATCTACAGCTTTCAAAATTCTAGTGTCTTGACTATTTTGTGTAAAATGTTGGGCACAGTTCTTTGTGGCAACCCGTTCAAGAAGTTGTTTATGCTGATAATCTTTATATAGTACCTAACACTTTACAAATTACTTTCCTATGGGTTATTTCGATTGATCAATTACCAGACAGTCTGTGGTGAAGCCAATAAGAGCCCTGGGATTGAAACTGAGCAAACATGAATTCAAATATGGTCTTAGACATTGATTACCTGTGTGACTCTGGGCAAGTCACATGACTTCTGTCTGCCTCAGTTTCCTCAACTGTAAAATGGGAATACTAATAGCATCTACCTCACAAGTTTGTTGTTTTAAAAAAAAGGCACTTAGCACACAGTACCTGCACACAATGGGTGCTTTATGAAGGCTTATTCGCTTCCTTTCAATCTTATACATCATTTGATCTTGACTGCACTGTTTGGTAGACAAGGCAGGTAGCATTTCTGATATTTATTGCTTTGGTAGACTAAGTCTCGAGTTATTGGGGTATTGGAAAGCAACTCACATGGAAAAGGGATTTGACTTACTCTTCTGCTTGGTCCTAGATAAACTAGATATAAGTGGAAGAAGTTGCAATGAGACAGTTTTAGACTTAACGTAAGGCAAGTTTTCCTTAGATGATATGGAGTAGGCCACATTGGAAGTAATTGTTGGAATTCTTCAAGCAAAAGTTAGATGACATTTTTGGATAAGTTGCAAAATTGTTGAACTAGATATCCTCTAGACTCCTTCCAAATCTGTGATGAACTCCACAGAGCTGGAAGGTACCCTTCATAGGTACCATATAAACACTGGGTTAATATTAATACTAATTCTACTACCTATAAAAGGTCCTGCCAGTAAGATTTTCTTCAACCCTTACAGGAGATAGGAGAAATACATTCTCAAAATGCATTCCTCATAATCTAGAACAGCGGTTCTCAACCTGTGAGTCACAACCCTTTTGGGGGTTGAAAGGCCCTTTCACAGGGGACGACTAAGACCACTGGAAAACACATCTTTCTGATGGTCTTAGGAATGGAGACACTGCTCCTCTATCCATCTCCAGGCGGGTCCTCCCACATGCAGATACGCCCACATCGGAGCATTAAAGGGTCACAGCATTAGGAAGGTTGAGAACCACTGATCTAGAAAGAGGTTTGTTTTTTTTTGAGGACATGAAATCATCATTGCAAACAAAACCAGCTCACAATAAAGAGAACAATTGAGGCCTCTACCAATCCCTTCCTTCATCTGGTGGATACTTACTGCCAAGAGCAGACGGTCCCTTTCAACTAAATCAGCTAATTTGTTCAGGAGCCGTCCTCTCTCTGAAGCATCCATTGTCCGCCATGGGGATCCCAGCTGAAAAGCCTCCCTGGCTGCTTTCACTGCCTTATCCACATCAGCCTAAAAAGTCAAAGAAAGCTAAGTTTAGAAGAAGAATACTCAAGGCATTTCTTAATATAATTTAGCCATGGAGCAACACATAGAGGTGGAATTCATATGCTGGCTAAGTTTGAGAAATCACTCTGACAAGAGAACATTAGAGGAAATTTCATAGGAAAAAAAAGAGTGAACATCATGTCTATTTTCATATTTTTGAGATGCTGATTTACATAATTTCAAATCATAGATTCTGATCTGGAAAGGACCTTTTAACAATCCTGATCTTATATTTATATGAAAAATTTGCCACTCTTCTAAAGTTAATATGTTGCAAATCTAGAACAACCTTAAAGATTCTCTAGCCCAATTTGCTTATTTTACCAAGAAGGACCATGGAAGGCCTGAGAACTGAAGGGACTTGCCAATATCCTGCAATGGGGTAGCTGGGGTTTGAATCCAAATCTTGTGATTTCAAATGCAGTGCTCGTTTCATGACATATGCTGTGTTCATCCCTTATTCAAAATCTGTTGCTCTTCTGATACATGTAATAATTTTAAAGAAAAATGTGACTTTTTTTTCCATAGAATTGCTTTTTACATAGCATGGAAAGTTTCTTGCAACACTGGGACATGGCACACTTTGCATCCCACAAATTTTGGCATGCTGTCTCATTGTTGTCATTATCTTTAATGAAATTATTGATTGTTTTTACAATTTATTCTTTAAACCAATTATACTTTGGGATTACGTTATTTTCCAGTTACTTTTTAATCTATTCTTCTAAGGTCCTTTATTGAATGTAATTTTTATTTCATTATAGTCTGAAAATAGTGTATTTAATCTTGCTGCTTTTTGCATTTGTTTCGATACTTTTATGCCCAAATATATGGTTAGTTTTTATGAAAATGCTATGTATAACTAAGAAAAAGATATACTTCTCTCTATAGAGACCCATTATATCTAACTGTTCTAATTTTATTCATCTTATTGTCTTATTATTATTTTTTGCGTATTTCATGGTTAGGTTTATTTCATTTGGAGAGAGGAAGTTGAGATCACTCCACTAGTATAATTTCACTATTTTTCCTTTTGTAACTCATTTAGCTTTTCCTTTAAGAATTTGTATTCAATGCCATCTGATGCATATAGATTTAGTTTTGATGTTATTTCATCGACCCTGTTAATTTTTAGTAAAATGTAGCCTCCCTGATTACCTTTTAAAATTATGACTATTTTTGCTTCTGCTTTGTCTGAGATCATAATTCCTACCTCCTTTTTTAATTTCAGTTGAAGCATGGTAGATTCTCTTCCAGCCTCTTACTTTAACTCTGTGGGTATCTTTCTGTTTTAAGTGTGTTTCTTATAAACAACACATTGTTGGATTCTGGTTTCTAATTCATTTTATCTGCTTCTGTTTTATGATGAGATCATCCCATTCACATTTATAGTCACCATTACTAACTCTGTATTTCCTTCCAACCTATTTTCTATTGTTTGTCTCCTTCTCTCTGTCCTTCCTTAAAGTTCTATTTTGTTTCCAATCACTCACTGCCACCTTTGATCCACCCTCCCTTTTATTACCCCCACCTTTTTATTACACTTTTACCTTCCTATTTCTCTTTTAGATGAGATAAATTTCGGTATTCAACTGAGAGTATATCAATATTCTTCCCTCTTTAAAGCAATTCCAATGAGAGTGAAGTTCAAGCATTAACTACCCCCTCTCCATTTTTCTCCTCCAGTGTCAAACTCTTCCTTGCATGTTCCTTTTATGTAATGTAATTTTCCTCACCCTCCCCTCAGGGCATCCTGCTTTTTCACTCACTTTTTTTTTTTAGATCATTCTAACATAATCAACTCATAGTCATCAATAAAGTTTTAAATGAATTTTAAAAGCCCTTATTGTATAACATCCCTGCCCAAGGACAGGTTGATGTAGTTCCCTGAAAGATAGTCCTGTATTGCTACCTACAAAAGAAATGTGACTGATTGTCTGGGAGACCTCTGAGCCCATGAACATCCCAAAATAAGAGGAGACTTTGGAGAATCTGAATTTGACAGAGATGTGCTAGATAGAAAGTATGAACATTTGCATGGAAAATGAGAGCACTCAGAGCCTTACGTACGTGGTAAACGCTTTCCCCTATCATTTCTCTTAATTCCCAATCCCTGTGTCCCAGAAATGGGTAATAGGAGACTTCTTTACTGACACAATATTCTGTAAGACTGTATCTTGCATTTATACTAAAGAATTAGATTACTTTTGTCTATTCTATCAACCACTTTATTTTCCCTAACACTCCTGACTTCTATTTACTGGTTTTCTCTTTGATATATATATATATATATATTACTCTTTATCTGTGATTATATTTTATGTAGCCAGTGTCAGGTGGGAAAAAGCTAAACTGGCCAAGAGTAAGTTATGTTTTACCCTCTCCTTTAGAGTGACCAATGAAAACGGTCTTTTATTCTGAATTTCTAAAAGAGGATTGGACTTATAGACTACAAATATTTGAAGTGTAGTGTATAGATGGAATTCTAGCCCTATACCCTTCTTGGAGATGGCAAAGTGAAGGAATGGGTGATTGGTCACAGACATTATCTTACTCCCACAAAGGCATAAATTATAGACTTCTTTGGATATAGGCTGGAACAGATTATGGATGATATATCTATTTATCCATCTCATATACTATGTATGATCAATGGCCATCTTGTTTATGTAATATATAATCTTACCTGTGTAATATATTTCCCCTTAATCTGATGTTTTGTTCCTTGTTTTTAGGCTTATCTTTTTTTTTTTTTTCCTTTTTGGAGGGAGAAGGCAGGGCAGTTGGGGTTAAGTGACTTTCCCAAGGTCACACGCAGTAAGTGTTAGGCATCTGAGGCCCCGTTTGAACTCAGATCCTCCTGGCTGGTACTCTAATCCCTGCGCCACCTCGCCACCCCTGTGCTTATCTTTTGATAAGAGGTCTGAGCTCTGAAGAGTTCAAAGGCTAATGAAGTTTTTTTTAATGGAAAAAAAAAAAAGAAGCATGAGGCCAGTGTTGCCAGATTGCATAGCACAGAGCAAAGTGTAAAGCATTAGAAGACCCGAAGTCAGAAGGCTGGGTTCTGTTTGCGAAGGACTTTGAAAACCAAACCAAAGATTTTACATTTGTTCTTGGAGGAGACAGGGAGCCACTGGAGTTTATTAAGTAACTAGGAGCTGGCTCAGTGGACTGAAAAATGACTCAGCAACAAGCAAAAGGTGCTGGGGCAGGGTAATGTGGTCAGACCTTAAGCATCAATGCCATGTCACATTTATAGAGTGTTTCGGGTTGTTTTTTGTTTGGTTTTTTTAATTTTCTGAGCACATTTACACCTTCTAGCTTATTTATCTATTAAATTACTTATTACCCTAGCTTTAAAATGGAGAGACACACATAGTCTAGCGCAGCAGTTCTCAGCCTGTGAGTTATGTTCAATTTGTAACAATGAAAATACATCCTGCATATCAGATATTTACATTATGATTCATAACAGTAGCAAAATTACAGTTATGAAGTAGCAACGAAAATAATTTTATGGTTGGGGGTCACCACAACATGAGGAACTGTATTAAAGGGTCACGGCATTAGGAAGGTTGAGAACCACTGGTCTAGAGGTTAAGTGACTTATTGTAACTCAGGAGTGAAGAACCTGCAGCCTCTAGGTCCCATGTTCCTTCTAGGTCCTTGGGTGTAGCCTTTTGACTGAGTCCAAGTTTATAGAAGAAATCCTTTTATTAAGGGGAATTTTCTGGGAAGTTTAGATTCAGTCAAAGGGCCATACTTGAGGGCCTAGAGGGTCAGAGGTTTCCCACTCCCTGCCCTAAGTACTTTAACTCAGTCCAGTTTCCTTTCTACATCACCACAGTAGCTTCCTTCTCATTAATCTTGATTTGGAATGTTTTCTGGAATGAGCCACACTGCATGTGGTTTTCAGTCTTATTTTTGTTTTCATTTAGAATAGAGATATAAGGCATCTGTGAAGCTACAAAAAAGCCAACACTGAAGAGACAGATAAATGTCAAGCCTTTAAGAAATCATTAAAAATGAATTCTCATAAAATTGAATTAAGTCCGGACATTTACAAAAAACAGGTTATGCAACTACATTTACACTCTTCTTTCATACCTGGCAGAGGCACTTCTTTTTTTAATGGGTATTCACTTTAAATCTCGGTGATTATGTGTTAATAAGTGGAGTCATAATGCAGTGTTATTATTATCTACTTTCAGGATTCGTCAATACAACCTGAAGGAAGCACTGAACTGAAAAGATGCCTCCACCCACATCTGGCTCAATGCTTTATAATTCCTGTTTGGTCCTCTCCACTCTGCCCCCAGCTACTTTAGAAACAAAACAAAACAAAATTTGAGTGGCAAATGTATAGGCTTTTGTGAACTCTACTCCACCCACAAATTAAATTCCTGAAACTTTCTGGTACATTAAGAGTCACTTCCAGAATATTAGGTTTCCAATGACTATACCATTCACCAAATTGATGTATTTCGCTAGGCACTGCAGAATGCAGATAACAGCTCTTATCGTGGCATATTTGTCTGAAAAATTGTTGGACAGAAGGCAAAACTTTGTGCCCAAAGGCAACCATTAGTTTTTTCTAAATGAGTTGTTAAATGGTCCCTGAAGGGTGAAAATTACAAGAAGAGCTCTGAATGTTAAGTGAACAGTTGAGGGCCTTGAGGAATTGAATTGGAAATTGATCCAGACCACCTAATTTTGCGTACAAGTTAACTTTTAGATGCTAAAATAAATTATATGTATAATAATGACAGAAAGTAATCTGGACTTCTAGACCATGAGGCAAATTCAGTGGTGGTAGTGGTGGTGGTGGTGGCAGTGTTGGTGGTAGTGGCAGTGATGGTGGCGGTGGTGAGGGAGCTCCTCTAGAGTTTGAGAAGGCCTCAGGGTCCTACCTTATCTTGAATGCAAGCATAGCACTGCTAAGGCAGGAACTCCTTCATGAAAAGCAACTTGGTGGCACACTAGATGGAACACAGGCCTTGGAGTCACTTAGACCTGAGGACAAATCTTGCCTAAGACACTTAGCTCCCTCTGTGCCTGGGGCAAGTCTCTTACCCTTTGTATGCTTCAGTTTTCTCATCAGTAGAATAACAGTAATAATAACAACACCGATAATAAAACCTACCTCCCAGGCGTGTTATGTGGATAAAATGAGGTAAATAAGGTGTTGTTCAAATGCAGTATAAATACCACTTGTTTTTGAGGTGGTTAGTATTATGTCTTTGTTATTATTTCTCTGGGCCTGGCCCTGGTTCAAACCAACTCCAGCTTGGTATCAGCATGCCAAAATAAGACCATCATCTGTCGCTCTGAGAGTCCAGCGTATACCCTATGCCAGCGGTTCTCAACCTGTGGGTCACATATGTATGAAAATACATCCTACATATCAGATATTTATATTACAATTCATAACAGTAGCAAAACTACAGTTATGAAGTAGCAACAAAAATAATTTTATGATTGGGAGTCACCACAACATGAAGAACTGTATTAAAGGGTTGCGGCATTAGGAAGGTTGAGAACTACTGCCCTATGCCATACGACCCCTGATGCCAATAAACCAGGGGTGGGGAACCTGCAGCCTTGAAGTCACATGTGGCCCTCCAGGTCTTTCAGTGTGGCCCTCAAGGTTTGGATTCAGTCAAAGGGCTGCACTTGAGGACCTAGAGGGCAATTTGCAGCCTTGAGGCTGTGGGTTCCTCACCCCTGTACTAAGCCATAAGAGAGGGCAGAGGTATGAGAATATAACCTGCAATATGAGTAGGAGGGTACATGGTAGTGAGGGGGGCCTAACAGTGGCATCCTAAAGGAGCCTAGGTTGAGGGAGCAAGGGCAACTATAAGGTCAATTTACACGGTAAAGGGTCAGAGGAGCATCGAGAAGCATGGGAATGGTAGGTCTAGGATTGTTGTGAGAGTAAAACACCAAACCTTCCCTCAGAGGTTGTCCCTCAGGACAAAGATCTGGTTGTCCTCCCCTAGTTGGAGTTCTCTCTAATGAATACTGTCTACTCTGAACATTACATAGAAGAAATGGATTTTACAAGCAAGACTAGTTCACAGACTCAGTAAAATGGTGCCTTGAATACTATCGAAAGACCTTAGAGCTGGTCTTCAGATGACCTAGACAACAACTTAGAGAAAGCAGTGTGGATATACATTAAGAATGCTAGCCAAGCTCCCGTTTTACTCTTATCAATTCTGATCTGGGACTTTATGACAGATTAAAAATAATAAAAATGTAAGATCTGTGAGAGTAGGAATTGTTTGGTTTTGTATTTGAACAGCTGGCACATGGCATGCAATGGTCCCTTTGTAAATGCTTGCTGACTGATGCTGTAGGTTTCAATGAGAGATTTTTGCCCCTTCCAATTGAATTTTTAAAAAAACAAATGGTCTTCTTCATTCATACAGAACGACTCTAATGAGAACATCCTCTTTGGAAATATCTATTTGAAGCCTTTCAATTTACACATGAGTGTACTTATACCCTGAGAAATCAAGTGACTTGCCTAGGGTAATATACCTATCAAGTCAGAGAAATGCAAGCCTTTTGATTCCAAATTAAGTATTCTTTCCATTATATTATGTAACCTCCAAGCATAGAGATAAATATTATTTTGGGGAGTAACACCTAACATTTAAAATTTTCTTATGCTTCATTTTCATAGTGATTTAGAATCCATTAAAAAATTAAGGGAGGGGTGGCTAGGTGGTGCAGTGAATAGAGTACCAGCCCCAGAGTCAGGAAGATCTGAGTTCAAATCTGGCCTCAGACACTTATCACTTACTAGCCATGTGACCTTGGGCAAGTCACTTAATCCCAATTGCCCTGCCTTCCTCCCTGCAAAAAATTAAAAAAAAAAATTAAGGGAGAGAAAAAGTATGGGGCATTGCTAAAAAAACATAATTTAAAATAAAATATCATTAACAAATATTTACTGAGAAATTATCTATAAGGAAGTCTAGAATATTTATAGACATCTTTTGACTTTCCTCTAGGAGGTGTCAGTGATGTAGGAAAAAAGACATAAAGTACAAATACTTGCATTTTAAGCCAACTCTGGTACATACAACTTGTGTGCCCATGGCCAAGTCATTCATTATGTGCCTCAGTTTCTTCATCTGTAAAATCAAGGGTGCTTGATTTTATGGTTTCCATGGTTCTTTCCAAATATAAATCTCAACCTATCCAGTGCATTTATTTTTTTAATGAAATGATGACTTGAATATACAGGGGTTTGTAAACTTGCACTAAAGAGAGAAAGCAAACTTTCCTAATAATTCTTATGTGAGAAAACTTACCTTATCTCCTTCTTCCACATCACAAATTTTTTCTTCAGTAGCAGGGTTAATGACTGGGAATTTCTTGCCACTCACTGAATTATGCCATTCATTGTTTATAAATATCTATTGGGAAAGAGAAGAGGAAATTGAGGTTATATACCTACTGCATTGACCTTGGAAAATTTCCCATACTGCTTAAGCATGAAACACTCAGAACATCTTATTCGTGTCTCAAGGGTATCCCTTTCCTACTCTTCTCACTCAAAGACACTACAATTCTCACCTTCCCCCTTTATTTTGGGCACACAAAATATGTAAACCATAGCATATTCTTTGAAAGTCATTAAGGAATGTAGGCAAGCCTTACAATGGTGAAATGAAGTTCCTATAAATAATGACTTCACTTAGCTCTCACAAATTGTCTGAGAGTAGGTTTTGGAGGACTAAGGTTACATGGATGTTCTATTGTCTGTCAAACTGTTTTTGAGAATATACACAGAGATGTCTCAGCAAAATAAGCCACTTTCCAATTACTGACCAAGAAAATAGTTGGAAACATGAAATACCTGGAAATATTGGTGTGCCTTGGTGACATCTTTGATTTCTACCACTGACAGGAGGACAGACTAATGAAAGTGAAGGATCATTTGGAGCTGTCAAGAAACAAGTGCCAGATTTTTCCCCCCTCAACAGTATTTTGCTTCTGTCTACCACGTCCCCCAATCTGCCCTCCCTTCTGTCAGTTCTCCCAACCCCTTTACTTAATCTCCTCTTCTCCTTCTTCCCTGTCTGGTAAGAGAGATTTCTACATTCAACTGATTGCATACGTTCCCTCTCTGAGCCAATATTGATAAGAGTAAAACTCAAGTGATGCCCATCGCCCACCCTCCCATCTTTTTTTCCATTGTAATAGGTCTTTTGAACCTCTTCGTATTAACTAATTTACCCCATTCTACTTCTCCCTTCCTTCTGCGCCCAGTCTACTACTCTTTCTCATCCCTTAATTTTTTTTTTATGTCATTCCCTCCAATTCACTTTATGCCCATATCTTCTGTCTGTGTATATTCCTTCCAGCTGTTATTGGTGGTATCATTTTTAGGAATTACAAGTATTATTGTCCCATCTAGGGATGTAAATGGTTCTGCTCCATTGACTCCCTCATGTCCTTTTTTCCCTTTCTCCTTTAGGCTTCTCTTGGGTTGTGATATTGAAGATCAAATTTTTGATTCAATTCTGATCTTCCCCTTAGGAAAACTTGAAATACTTCTATTTCATTGAATATCCCATTTTTCCCCCTTGAAGTATTACACTTAATTTTGCTGGGTAAGTGATTCTTGGTTGTAGTCCTAGATTCTTTGTCTTCTGGAATATCCAGGAACTCCCATCTTTTAATGCTACAGGTGCTAAGTCCTGTGTATTCCTGATTGTGGCTCCCTGATATTTGAATTGCTTCTTTCTGATCACTTGCAGTAATTTTTCCATGCTCTGATAATTCTAAATTTTGACTATAATGTTCCTTGGAGTTTTTACCTTGGGATCCCTTTCCTGAAGTGATTGGTGGATTCTTTCAATGCCTATTTTACCTCTGGTTCCAGGACATTGGGGCAATTTTCCTTGACCATTTCTTGAAAGATGGTGTCCACATACTTTTGATTATAGCTTTCAGATAGTTCAATGATTCTGACCTTGTCTCTCCTGGATCTATTTTCCAGGTCAATGGCTTTTTCCATGAACTATTTTACATTTTTTCCCCATTTCTTTATTCTTTTTGTTTGGCCCTTGATGTCTGATAGAGTCATTTGTTTCAATTGTCCAGTTCTGACTTTTAAAGAGTTGATTTCCTCAGCCTTTGTACTTCCTCTTCTATTTGGCCAATTGTATATTTTAAGTAGTTGTTTACTTCAGTGAATTTTTGAATCTCAATTTCCATTTGATTAATTCTACTTTTTGGCTTTTTTCATAATTCTCTTGCATCATTCTCCTTCCTTTATCCAGTTTTTCTTCTACCTCTCAAGATTTTTAAGCTCCTTTTTGAGCTCTTTTATGAGTTCTTTCTGAACTTGAGACAACTTTCCACTTTTTTTGGGGGGCTTTGCCCATACGTGCTTCAACGTTGTTATCCTCTTCTGAATTTGGGTCTTGATCTGCCCTGTCACCATAATAACTTTCTACAGTGAGGTTCTTTTTGTTGCTGTTTTTTTGCTTATCTTTTTGGCCTTCTTTCTTTTAAATTTGATCTCTTCTCCCAGGGTAGGAGACTCTGTGTCTCAGCCTTCTTGTGCCAGGGGCTGTAGGCCCTAGCTGTTTACCTGGTGGGGCACTGATGTCACCTGAGAGCCACAGAAGATCCTTGTGGCTGGTGCTGCTGGAGGCCATAGGGGTCTAGCAGCTTGCTTGGTGCTGAGCCAGGTCCTAGTGCTGGTATCTGGCATGTGCTGAAGCTGATGGGGTATTTCTGCATTTTCTTGGGGAAACAGTGAAGTACATGGAGGTCACCTGTTTGCTTAGGCATCCATAGAGCTGGCTTCTACCTGTTTGCCCAGGTCTGTGCTGACGTTCATGGTGGTTCTCAGAGCTGGAGTTTGCCCATTTCCCTGGCTCTCCTGAAGAAGGTGGGGAGTCCTGGTGCTGGGGCCCAGGATCTCCCGCTGGTGGGACTTGCTATGGGCTTGCTGAGATGGTTCCTGTCCTGGACTGCGCTCCTTTCACTGCAGTGAGCAGAGCTTCCCTGCCAATCTTCCTCCTTTCTGCTGGTTCTGCTGTTCCAGGATTTCTTTTGGGGGCTAATTTTATGGTTGTTTGCAGGTGAATTTAGGAGAGTTATGGATACTTACTGCTTACTCTGCTATCTTGCCCCCTAGAAATCTTGATCTATGATTTTAATGGAGCAGAGGTCTGTTTCTCTGGTTAGGTCCTGATGGAGGTGTTCCTGTATCATTCAGTCATGTTCTCTATTCACTTGTTTTGAAATTCATTCCCTCTCTCCCCTCCTGTATTTTTTTTTTTTACCCTGGGCTCTATACCTGCAGTTTGGTTCCCTTGCTTTACTTCTATGGTCTGCTCTAGAGAAGATATTTCTGGGCCATATGGAAACCATAGTGGTGTCAATTTTGTACCAAGGACCTCTTCCAAAGGCATGCAGACTTAAAGGTGGTGAAATGGGCTCTGATAGAAGAAAATCTTTCATCTCTTGGTCCTTTTCTGATGCTAGAGGACACAGTGTCAATGCTCAAAAGACACAGGATCAGGTTGAATGGCTTGGATCAGGCAAGAGATCTATTTCAGGGGAAGGCAGGCAGTGTTCTAGGTTCTCTCTGTCAGTTGCTAAAGGCATTAAGGATTCGCATACACTGTACCAAGAAAGGAACATTAAGTTTGCGTGGATACGCCAACTAGATTGTTTTAGCTATTACAAAGCTAGGGAGGAAACTTAAGGGAATTTATTGAAGCATGAACTTTCCCTTGGTAAGTATTATAAGGAAAATACAAAACCAAATAGAGAAATATTGGAGCCTGCTATAAGGGAAAGACTTTTAGTCTACATGAAAGGATTAAAAAGCCTCAATTAAGTTAAATCAAAATCCATCAACAAACAAAAGCTGAGAACATTATGTTTACATAATCTCTTGCTGTTTATGAAAGCCTTTTCATGCACACTTTTAGATTCTCAGCATAAGCCCATGAAGTAATGGGAGTTTTATAATCCCCATTCTACAGATACAAAACTTGAGGTTGCATAATGGTCCATCGCCCTCTGAGTGGTAGAGTGCGGACATGGTCTCAAGACAGACTTAAAGCTAGAAAGGGCCTTAGAGCTCATCTCCTCTAACACCTTTTTACAAACGTGGAAACTGAGTCCAATAAAGATTAAGTAACTTGTCCAAGTTCACATAACTCTTAAGTAATAGTGTCAGGTTTCCAAAGCAAATCGTTTGACTCCAAGTCCAGATGTCTTTAGCAGCCTGCCTCTGGGATTCAAATTCAGAACAGTTGATTATAATGGTGATGCTCTTTCTACTAAAGCTAGAGGTGGGACCAAGTATAGGCTAGAGAGGCAACTAGTTACATAAGAATAATACAGGGGAAAACAGCCTAGACTTAAGAGTCAGGAACTCAATATCTACCATTTCTAGCCATGCAATAGAAGCGACTTTCTTACCCTCTATGAGCCTTAGTTTCCCTATTTGTAAAATAATCTATTATGAAAATACCTATAGTACCTGTCATAAAAAAAATGTTGTGGGGATCAAAAAGAGACAATGCAGGTAATGTGGTTTACAGACCTGATAAGGTTCCATAAATGCCACCTGTGCTATTATCAAGGTTTAACAGACAGTTGGAAAGAAGAGAAACTTTTAATAGACTTTTTACAAATTCACTGTTTTTTATTACAGCAAATTTCACTTTCAATTGAATGAGGCTATTTATTTTATGGTCAGGTTGTTTGCATTCATTACAGGTTTGAAAAATGAGGCTCAGACACCTTTACCCTAACCACCTCTTCCAAAGTTCAGTTTCTTCTTTAGAAGGACATTACTGATGATGAGACTGCATTAAATGTCCTTATTCCGGTCAAACCCCAAACCAAGCAGGAATTGATTTAATCTATGGTATGGAAGCTCCACTGTGTTCTGCTCAGGCTCCATGGAGACTCATTCTTCTGTCTAGATAGCCCAAGGCTGTAAGTGGTCAGGTATAGTTGGGGGAGAGTAGTCTGATACAAGAGGTATTATCTAAGTAATGGAACTGAAAAAGCAGGGTGAGACTCTTCCAGGAGTTAGTTGGGGGGGGTGGAATCAGTAAATACCAGGTTTTTTTTTTTTTTTGCCTTTTTGGAGGGGGGAAGGCAGGGCAATGGGGTTAAGTGACTTGCCCAAGGTCACACAGCTAGTAAGTGTTAAGTGTCTGAGGCTGGATTTGAGCTCAGCTCCTCTTGACTCCAGGGCCGGTGCTCTATTCACTGCACCACCTATCTGCCCCTAGCAGCACTTTTATATTCATAAGATCTAAACCAAGCAGCCCAAAGACAGCAAGAGAACTGTCTTGCACCCTCCCCCCAATATATCTGACATCAGGGCAATGTGTTTCTATCTGTTAAAACACTGTGATCAGTACTTTTATATTATAGTGTTTAATGCAATAACTTCAGGATTTCAGTATTTGTTTAAAATCTTTATTAACATCATAAAAACTTTTTGTGAAGGATGTGAGAGAAATACAACTCTCTTGATTTGTAAATTATTAAGCTTTAACTCCCTCCAGATTCTAAAAGGCGGAGAGAAGCAGGACGAAAAGGCAGGCGAGTATGATTTTTAATTCATAAAACTGTGTTAGTTATACAGTCAGGCTTTGTAATCTGTTAATGAGGTTTGGGAGGAGTCAGAACCCAACTCTTGTGTTTCAACAGGAACATAAGCCCTTGCATGTCTAACAGTAGCATGTGAAACCAAGTTATAGAGGGTTAGGAGAAATTATGTCCACCCACCTTTTAGGATAAATCTGTAGGAAGGTCTTATTAAATCCAACACTACATAAATACTGGCTGTGGTAAAGATTCTATTTATCATGATTTGTAATTATTATATGAAGTCACCCGAGCAAGCTAAAAATCAGAGGGGTTAAATGTCTCGCCTATGAAGTCAAGCCTGAGTCAACAACTTAGTATAGTGGAAAGCCTATTTCAAGTCAAAGTACTTTGTATCCTGCTTCTGACACTTTGTGTCAGCATGACCTTGGATAAATCCCTTACCTGTCTCTAGGATTCCTATTTCTTCATTTGTAAAATCAAGGGATCGGATCAGGTCACTTCTAAAACTCTGTGTGTGTGTGTGTGTGTGTGTCTGTGTGTGTGTGTGTGTGTGTTTCAGGTGACCCATGACATCAGAACTATTGATTTTGCCACTATCGCCATCACCCTTCGTGGAGGACGAGTCTACAACAAAAATTCCAAGAAGGAAACAGCAGGGACCCTCAGAGCAAGCAGGATAGAGAAAAAGGAGGAAAAAAAGAACACAAAATGAGAAAGAGAACAATCACTAAAGATAAAAGAAGGAGAACAAGACTGGAAGAAAAAGCGAGAGAACAAAAATTAAGGGAAGGAAAACACTTTTATTAAGGGGATTTCTTCTGTGAAGCTAAAATTCGGTCAAAAGATTGCGCTTGAAGACCTAGAGGGGCCACATGTGGCCTCGAGGCCACAGACTCTCCACCCCTGGACTTCTCCAAGACTGCGAATAATAGGGCCCTCCCGTGTCCTCTGCCTGTTTGTCTGCTATTAAAAATGGTGTGTGCACAAAGCAGAGCGAGGATCTGTAAGTAAAGTGCGCATTCTCATCTTGGCTTTCCGGCTCAGCTAAAGCAAACATATTAAGTTATATAACAAACAAACCACCACAAGTTCAGAAAGTTGGGGCAGGAAATAAACAAAAATCTTTTTTCATAGATTCTCAAATTTGATTTTCAAGCTTTGACATAATAGTGTGGAATGAGCACGCATCCCAGGAACATTTAAGGCAATGAAGCTGGAACCCTATCTTACGTTCACTTTAGCAACAACTTCCTAAGCAGAAATACTGGAGACCAGCTTTGGCTCTATGTTCCTAATGATTCTGACTAGTTAGCTACTGGGCATCTGTTCTAATAGGAACAAGTTTGTCTAGTGAGATTGAAAAAATGCATTCATAAAGCAAACAGTTTTATTCTGGGTTTCCTCCAGCTTTTTCTTCTCAAATTTGCTCACTGAAAAAGTTATCCTTAAATATTCCCTGCTCTCCCACATCCGTCCATACAAGCTGACTCTGCCCCTAAGTGACTTGCACGAGCTCCTAGGAGAAGACTTGCAAACAGAACAGTGTGAGCATCAGAACGTAAGCAGTCATGTTAGGTGATTTCCCCTTTTAATATCTTTATTCAGTAAGATTCTTTACCCAAATCTCCGTTATGCACAGCTCCTCTTTCTTTATAGAAGATACTTTAAATAAGGCATCTTTAAATTAAAATTCTCTCTCTTTAAGTAAGTTCATTTTTTGCGTAGCTAAAGGGAAGAGACATGCAGATGAATGCACTAACCTTGGTATACTGAATTTTGCAGTCGGTGAGTGGGGCAGGGATGGTCCCCATTGCTGGATTTGCTGAGGTCTGTTTCTTGGACGACATTTCTGGTCCCGGCCTAGAGACACAAGGGAAGTCAATAGCTGACAGGCTCTGCAATTCTGTGCTGAAGGAACGAACCCTGGGCTCTATTTGTTCCTTTTCCTATGAACTGACTGAGGGTCATTTGCATACTGTAATGTGATTGGACGAGCCCACTCAGAGTCAAAAGAGAGTGATACTAGTTCTTGTCTGAGCCATGGGATAAGAAGACCCTGACTTCAAAATGCGGGTGCTTAAGAAACCTCTCTTACCAAACCTGCAGCAGGTCTGGGAGGCAGTCTGTTATTGGTAGAAAATTCACAATTTTGCAAAATTGAAACCTGTGGCAAAAATAAGCAGCTGCTTTGACTCTTGAGGCTGAGATCCTTCTCCCCCTCCCTTCCTCTTCCCTTTTCTTTCTATGCCACCGTGGAACTCATTTCTCTGACATGTTAGCAAAGAGCAACAAGGCAGAAATATTGGCCCGCTCTCATTTCTAGGAGACAGGAGAGGGAAGAGATCTGTGGCTTTTTTTCCCCCAATTAAAGGATCACTTAATAGTGTGCTATTAATGTCTGCACGTTACCTCCTGTGAGTCTCATAACTCTGAGGTAAATGCTCCTTCTATCCCTATTTTTCAGATGAGGAAACCAAGGCACGGTGATTTGTCCAGGGTCACAGAACTAGCAATTGTCCAAAGCAAAATTCAAACCCAGGGCTTCCTGATTGCCAGCCTAGCTCTCTGTCCACTATGGGGCACTCATGGCCTCTGCTCAGCTGGTTCTTTTGCATGAGGTTCAGAGACAGGTTGGCTTATCACTCTTCACCATTTAGTCATCGTGACTAAGCATTTTAGAGAAGCCAATTTACTGTGACCCCGAATAACAGGAGTATTAAGTTTAGACTTTTACAGCTCAAACTGCACTGAGACTTTTGGGAGACCTCACATATGGATCATGGTAGCAGCTGCCAGAGCTAGTGGAAGGGTGCAGGTTTTGAGATCAGGAAGCCCAAGTTCGAATCCTGCCACTAACGTTAACAACTTGGGAACCAATTGGACAAGTCACTTTTCCTCTCCTGGCTTTTAGTTTCCTTTTCTGGAATATGGGCATTGTAATGCTTGTATTACTTTGCTGGATTGCTGGGAAGAAAACATCTTTTGAGGACTATGGGACCTTCCTTTTCTCCCATTCTTTTTTTTTTGGAGGGGGGAAGGTAATTGGGGTTAAGTGACTTGCCCAAGGTCAAAGGGCTAGTGAGAGTTAAATGTCTGAGGTTGTATTTGAACTCAGGTCCTCCTGACTCCAGGGTCAGTACTCTTTTCACTGTGCCCCCTAGCTGCCCCTCTCCCATTCTTAAAACTCCTTAGTATCATCTCCCATTTTCTCCTCCTTTCCACCAGTCTCTGAGAAAGAGATATAGCCCTTCTCCTTGCAGGGGACAAACTCTCTGCATGTGCACTGATCCCATTCCTTCCTTTCTTCAACAGATTGTATCCTTAATCATCCCCCCTCACTTTCAAGTCCTCTCTCCCTACCAACTGGTTTCTACCTTGTTCCCTTTAAACGCATCCAAGTCTTCCCCTTAAAAAAAGCCTCTACTAGACCCTTCTTACCATCATCTCAAGCTATTGCTCTGTCTCTCCCACCTTTTTTCAGCTAAACTCTTTAAAAAAACCAACCCAAACTTATCATATCCAAAAATATGTATCAAATTCTGCCTCTTGACAACATGTGCTAGACCTCAGAGACATGTTTAACCCAACACATCTAAAGTAGAATTCACTATGTTTTCTCCTAAACCTACCCCCTTCCAAACCTTCTGTTGAAGGCACCACGATCCCTCTAGAGCAGCGGTTCTCAACCTGTGGGTTATGTTCATTTTGTAACAATGAAAATATATCCTGCATATCAGATATTGACATTACAATTCATAACAGTAGCAAAATTACAGTTATGAAGTAGCAACGAAAATAATGTTATGGTTGGGGGTCACCACAACATGAGGAACTGTATTAAAGGGTCATGGCATTAGGAAGGTTGAGAACCACCGCTCTAGAGTCTCAGGTCTATAAGCTTAGCATCATTCCAATCCCTCATTCTCTCTCACTTCATAAATCCAATCAGCTGCCAGATTTTGCCTTTTCTACTTTCAAACTGTCTCCCACATCTGACCCTTTCACTAGACTCATAAAGCTATCCCCTTAGCTTAGGTTCTCATCACATCTTGCCTATATTATCACAACAGCATTCTGTAAGGACACACAATAATAACCTATACCTCAGGTATCTCACCATGAAAATCTTACTACACATTGCTGCTAAAAAAAATGTTCCTTAAGCATAGATCTGACGGCCAATTTCAGTGCCCTCCTATTGCCTCTAAAATGAACTCCTCTGTTTAACCTTTACAGATCTACACAGCCTTGCCCCACACAGCTTTCCAGTCTTATTATACGTTACCCTCTGCTTCGTTGTGTGAGCTAGCAAAAACAGTCTTTTTCTATTTCTCACTCTTGATATTTCATCTCCCATCAGTGCCTTTGTGCTGGCTATCCCCCCAGGCCTGGAACCCATTTCTTTCTTACTTGCATCTTTCTTTCTCTAAGAGATGTATCTGAGGTATCACTTTCTGTATAAAACCTTTTCAGATCTCCCCAAACGGTCCTGCCCTCACTCTGAAAATAGCTTGTATTGAACAACTTTGTCTATATTTATATTTACTAATTTTATCTTTGTGTTTCATATATGCTTTTAAAAGTACTTATTGGGCTTGTTTTGAGGCTTATTTCAAGTTGAGATTGTTTCAGCCTTTTTATTGCCATCCCTAATGCCCAGCACAATGGTTGGCACTTTGCTGTCATTTACTCAGTTTTGGTCTTTAGGATTCCATTTGGGGCTTTCTTGGCAAAGATTTCCTTCTCTAGCTAATTCTACAGATGAGGAAACTGAGGCAAACAGAGTTAAATGACTTGCCCAGGGTCATGCTGCTATTGAATATCTGAGATTGGATTTGAATTCAGGTCTTCCTGAATTCAGGCCCAGTGGTCTATCCATCTAACCAAGCTACCAACAGCTGGTACTTAGCAGCAACAATTATTAAATTGTTGATTGATTAATAGATTTATCAGTAGAAGAATGCTCAGTAGTAGGTATGAATCTCAGTCTGCCCCTCCTAAGCCCTTGATTCCCACACCGTAATCCTCAGTTCCTCTTTCATAAGAACCCAATTAGGTATTATACTCATTCTACTTTTGTTTTAGAAAATCATCTTTGCAACAGCTCACAAACATGGTTGTTTGTTTTTTTTATTAAGTCCACAATTACATAACAATAGGTTTTACTTAATTTCACTGCATCCATGCCTGGCAGCTACATTTTCTTGTGGTAATTTGCTTCCATACATCTTGATGAAAAAAGGTTTAAAATTATGGGCCTTAAGTTAAATGCATTTTAGCACACTTGGCTCATAGCTTCCTTCCTTAAACTGTAAACCTGAGGACTTCTGGAAGCAAGATGGTGGAGAAAGCAGTAAATTGCTGAGATGTGCCCATATTCATGTCCAAAGAACCATAAAATAGTTCCCCAAAAGAAATCCTGGAACAGCAGTGTGCAAAAAAGATGGAATGAAACAATCTTTGAGCCTGAGATACTTGGAAGATCAGCCTCTATCTTACTCAGGTAAAAGGTAGCACAGTCAAGGAAAGGAAGCATCCCAGTAACCCTGCAGCAAACCAGCAAGAGATCCTGAGCCCTAGTGTGGCAGAGCAGTCAAATGCCAACATTCTTCAGAATAGCCAAGGGAATGGGCAGACTCCAACTCTGAGAACCACCATGAGCTTCAGCATAAACCTGGGCAAACCAGCTCTATGGGTACCTAAGCAAACAGACAACCTCCAGTTACCAGACCTCCATGTGCTTCAGGGTATCCCCAAGAAAATTCATAAACACCTCATCAGCCTTAGCATGTGCTAGACACCAGCACTAGGATCCTGATTCAGCACTAGGCAAGCTGCCACCCCTATGGCCTCTAGCAGCACCAGCCACCCCCCCACAAACTCACATCATACTCCCTCAGCATAGCACCAGACAAGAAGGTCCCCCATGGGCCTCAAGTAACATCAGTACAACACCAGGTAAACAGTCAGGGCCTACTGCCCCTGGCACAAGAGGCCTGAGACAAGGCCTCTTCCATCCTGGGAGCAGAGCTCAAATTTAAAAGAAAGGAAAAAGGCCCAAAAAGATGAGCAAAAAACAACAACAAAAAGAACCTAACTGTAGAAAGTTATTACAATGACAAGGAAGATGAAGACACAAAGTCAGAAGAGGATAACAATGTCAAAGCACCCATGGGCAAAGCCCCAAAGAAAAATGAGAAGTCATCCCAAGTCCAGAAAAAAAGTCATGGAAGAACTCCAAAGGAGCTTAAAATCATATGAGAGAAGTAGAAGAAAAATTGGGAAAAGAAATGAAATTGATGCAAGTCAATAAGCTGGAAAAATACTGAAAAAAGCAGAATTAGTGAAATGGAAAAGGAGATAAAAAAATCCACTAAAGAAAACTCCATAAAAAGTACAATTGGCCAAATTCTGCTCACAAAAAAGTGAGGAGAATAACTCCTTGAAAGATAGAATTGGGCAAGTGGAAGCTAATGACTCTATGAGACATCAAGAATCCATCAAACAAATTCAGAAGAAAGAAGTAATGGAAGACAATGTAAAATACTTCATGGGAAAAACAACTGACCTAGAAAATAGATCCAGGAGAAGCAATGTCAGAATCACTGAACTACCTGAAAGCCATAATCAAAATGAGGATGTGGATAGTATCTTTCAAGCAATGGTTAAGGAAAACTACTCTGATATCCTGGAACCAGAGGGCAAAATAGACATTGCAAAAACCCGCAAAATCACCTCAGGAAAGAGATTCCAAGATAAAAACTACAAGGAGTGTTATAGCCAAATTCTAGAACTATCAGATCAAAGGGAAAAGTACTGTAAGTGTCCAGGAAGAAACAATGCAACTATTCAGAAGTCACAAACAGAAATACACAGGACTTAGCAGATGCAACATTAGAAAATTAGAGTATGGAACATGATATTCCAGAAGGCAAAGGAGCTAGGACTACAACTAAGAATGATCTATCTGGTGAAATTAAACATAATAATATGTCAAGGGAAAAATGGGAAAATAGAAGGGAAAAAAAGGGAAATAGAAGGATTTCAAGCTTTCAAGAAAACTCAAACAGGCAAAAAGGGAAAAGAAACACAAGGGGTTAAATGGAGTTGAACTGTTTACATTCCTAAATGGGAAGATGATAGTTGCAGTTCTTAAAAATTATACTACCAATAGTATAGCGAGAAGGAATATACACAGAAGACATGGGTATAAGGTAATTTGAAGGGAATGACATAAAAAATAATTAAGGGATGAGAAAGAATAGTTCACTGAGTGCAGAAGGAAGAGAGAGATAGAATGGGGTAAAATATTTCACACAAAAGGGTGCAAAAGACCTATTATAGTGGAGAGAAAGATAGGAGGGTGGGCAATAGGTATCACTTGAGCCTTATTCTCATCAGTATTGGCTCAAAGAGGGAATAATATACACAATCAGTTGAATATAAAAATCTCTCTTACAAGACATGGAAGTAGCTGGGGAGGAGAATGAGTATGTGAAGGGCAGACTGACAGATGGGAAGACAGATGCCGGGAGGTGGCAGACAGAAGTAAACACTAATGAAGAAGGAAAGGGTGAAAACAGAGAGAGGACAAACATGAGAAAAAAATAAGATAGTGGGAAAACACAGCAATCATAATGTTAATTTGAATGGGATGAACCCTCCCATAAAACTGAGGCAGATAGCAGAGTGGATCAAAAACCAGAATGCTACAATATGTTGTTTACAAAGAAAGCACTTGAAGGAGAAAGACACATACAGAGTAAAAGTAAGAGACTGGAGCAGAATCTATTATGCTTCAGCCAAAATTTAAACAAAATTTAAAAGTAGGGGTAGTAATCCAGATGTTAGACAAAGTAAAAGAAAAAATAGGCCTAATTAAAAGAGATAAGGAAAGAAACTCCAGCTTGCTAAAAGGTACCACAGAAATTGAATCAGCATCAATGCTAAACATATATGTGCCAAGTGGTATAGCATCCAAATTCTTAAAGGAAAAGTTAAATGAGTTACAGGAAGAAGTAGACAGCAAAACTGTAATAGAGGGGACCTCAGTTGTCCCTTTCAGAATTTAATAAATTCAACCAAAAAAGTAAACAAGAAAGAAACTAAGGAGGTAAATAGAATATTAGAAAAGTTAGATATGACAGACCTTTGGTGAAAACTGAATGGTAACAGAAAGGAACAGCAGCACATGGTACCTATACAAAAACTGACCATTTATTAAGGCAGAAAAATCTCAAAATCAAATGTACAAAGGCAGAAATATTAAATGTATTCTTTTTGGATCATAATGCAATAAAATTCATGGGAAAGATGGATTAAAACTTAATTAGAAACTAAATAATATAATCCTAAAGAATAAGTGGGGCAAAGAACAAATCATAGAAACAGTAATTTCATTAAAGAGAATGACAACAATGAGGTAACATACCAAAATTTATGGGATACAGCCAAAGCAGTACTTAGAGGGAAATTTATTTCTGTAATTTTTTACATTAATATGATAGAAAAAGAACAGATCAACGAATTGGGCATGCAATTAAAAAAAAAAACTAAAAAAAACCCAACCAAATTAAAAATCCACAATCGAGTACCAAATTGGAAATCCTGAAAATCAAAGGTGAAATTAATAAGATTGAAAGCATAAACACAAAACAAAAGAAAAAAAACTCCTAAAACTATTGAACCAATAAGTAAATCTAGGAGCTGGTTTTATGAGGAAAACAAAAGATAAATAAGCCACTGATTAATTTGATAAAAAAAAAGAAAGAAAACCAAATATCCAGTGTCAAAAATGGAAAGAGTGAAATCACCACCAATGAAGAAGAGATGCAAATAATCATTAGAAAATATTTTGCCCAGTTATATTACAATAAATCTGACAATCTGAGTGAAATCAGTGAATGTTTATGAAAATATCCAGATTAACAGACAAGGAAATAGAATGCTTAAATAGCCCCACCTTAGAAAAAGAAATCGAACAAGTCATTCATGAACTCCCCTAAGAAAAAAACATCTCCAGAGCCAGATGAATTCACAAGTGAATTCTACCAAACATTCAAAGAACAATTAATTGCAGTACTATGTAAACTATTTGGAAAAATAGGTGGAGTCTTACCAAACTCCTTTTATGGTGCTGATACTTAAACCAGGAAGAGCTAAAACAGAGAAAGAAAATCATAGATCAATTTCCCTAATGAATATCAATGCAAAAATTTTGAAAAAAATACTGGCAAGATGATTACAGTAATATGTCACAAGGATTATACTCTATGACCAGGTGGGTTTTTGGCTGAGCGTTGGTTGATTCAACATTAGGAAAACATCAGGAAATCAACATAATTGTCCATCACAATAACAAAACCAACAAAAATTATATGATTATCTTAATAGATGCTGAAAAAGTTTTGGACAAAACATAGCACTCGTTCCTATTAAAAACATGAGTGAGCATAGGAATAAGAGCTGTCCTTAAAACAATTTGCAGTTTCTATCTAAAACCATCAGTCAGCTTTTTGGTCTGAGCTGTAGCATGGGGCTGTATAAGCAACAAGGAGTTCCCCAGCTTTCAACCCTCTCTCACTGACTTTCTTTCTCCAATTCCAACACCTTCCCTTTCTGTAACCATGATGGGACAGGCCATCTCCTTGCCAAAGATGTTCTGGACAGTGGCATCTCAGCTGCTATATCCAAGACAATGGTGTCCCCCATCAAGAAAGTTAAGCTACTATTGCTGGTACAGCATGCAAGTAAACAAATTGTTGCGGATAAGTAGTATCAAGGCATAATGAATTGTGTAATCTGAATTCCTAAGGAAAAAGGGCTACTTTCCTTGTGTTGGGGTCACTTAACAAATGTCATCAGATATTTCCCCATCCAGGCCCCTAGCTTTGCCTTTAAGGATAAGAATAAGTTGGTGTTTGGGAGAGGAGTGGACAAGCACACAGTTTTGGAGGCATTTTGCTGGCAGTCTTGCATCTGGTGGTGCAGCTGGAGCCACTTCCCTCTGCTTTGTCTATCCTTTGGATTTTGAGAGAACCCTTTTGGCAGCTGATATTGAGAAACCTGGAACGGAGAAGGAATTCAAAGGCCTGGGAGACTGCCTTGTGAAAATCACTAAGTCTGATGTTTTAGTGGCTTTCTATCAAGGTTTCAATATCTCATTGCAGGGTATCATTATCTATACAGCAACTTATTCTGGAATCTATGATACAGCACAGGGTATGCTCCTAGATCTGAAGAACACTTACATTGTGATAAGCTGGATGCTTGCACAAACAGTGATTGCTGTAGCAGGTGTGGTATCCTATCCCTTTGATACAGTAAGGTGGTGAATGATGATGCAGTCTGGGCACGAAGGAACTGATATCATGTACACTAGGACAATTGACTACTGCAAGAAGATTGCTAAAGATGATGGGGCAAAGATTTCTTCGAGGGTGCCTGGTCCAATGTTCTTAGAGGCATGGGCAGAACTTTCATACTAACCCTGTATGGTGAATTGAAGAAAGTGATATAAGAACATCCTGACTTAAAAAGGAACCAGTGAATATAGATCATGGAGAACATTTAACTATATTTAGCAGTTCTTTATATGACCAAAAAAGTCCAGCAGCAGGAGATAGAGAAATTCCATTTAAAATAGCTGCAAACAATATGAAATTTGGGAGTCTATCTGGCAGAACAAACCCAGGAACTACATGAACACAATTACAAACACCTTTCACACAATATAGTCAGATTTAAACACTTGGAAAAATATCAGTTTCTCACCGGTAGGCCAAGCCAATATAATAAAAATGACAATTCTACCTAAACTAATTGGCTTATTCAGTGCCATCCCAATCAAACTGCCAAAAATTATTTGATAGAGTTAGAAAAAATAACAACAAAATTCACCCAGGTCCTACAAGAACAAAAGGTCAAGAATGTCAAGGGAATTGCTGGAAAAAAAATACATAGGAAAGTGGTCTAGCAATACCAGATCTCAAACTATATTTTAAACAGTAATCATCAAAACGATCTGGTACTAGCTAGGAAATAGAGCAGTCGATTAGCGGAATAGATTTGGTATATAAAACACAGTAGCCAATGACCTTAGTAACCCAGTGTTTGATAAACACAAAGACCCCAGCCTTTGGGATAAGAACCAAAACTGCTGGGAAAACTGGAAAACAATAAGGCACAAACTGGGTATAGACCAATATGCCATACCATATACCAAGATAAGGTATATATCAAAATATCAAAAAAGTATATATCAAAATGGGTACATGATCCAGGTATAAAGGGTGACCACCATAAGTGAATTAGAAGAGTAATAAATAGTCTACTTGTCAGATCTGTCGGAAAGGGAAGAATTCATCATGAAACAAGAGATAAAGAGCATTATGAAATGTAAAAAAGATAATTTTGATCATATTAAATATAAAAGCTTTTGCATATACAAAACCAGTGCAATAAAGATTAGAAGGAAAGCAGAAAGTTGGGAAACAATCTTTACAGCGAGTATCTCTGATAAAGACCTCATTTCTCAAATATATAGACAACTGAGTCAAATTTATAAGAATACAAGCCATTCCCCAATTGAAAAATGGTCAAAGGATATGAACAGGCAGTTTTCAGATGAAATCAAAGCTATCTGTAGGCTTATGAAGAAGTGCTCTAAATCTATTTGCAGGTGCAGCATGGAAATTAAAACACTCTGAGGTACCATCTCACACCTATCAGATTGGCTAATATGACAAAAAATGGAAAATAATAAATGGAGAAGATGTGGGACAATTGGGACATTAGTGCATTGTTGGTGTAATTGCAAACTGATACAACCATTCTGGAGGGCAATTTGCAATGATGTCCAAAGGGCAACCACGTTATGCATATTTTTTGATCCAACAAGCCACTACTAGGTCTGTATCCCAAAGAGATAATAAACAATGGAAAAGGACCTACATGTGCAAAAGTATTTATACTAGCTCTTTTTTGTGATGGCTAAGAATTGGAAATTTAGGGATGCCCATCAATTGGGGAATGGCTGAACAAGCTGCGGTATGTGAATATAACGGAATACTATTGTTCCACAAGAAATGATGAACAGGCAGATTTCAGAAAAACCTGGAAAGACAAATGAACTGATGCAAAGTGACATGAGCAGAACTATAAAAAACACTGTACAAAGTATCAACAACAATGTGTGATGATCAACTATTAATGACTCAGCTCTTCTCAGCAACATAATGATCCAAGACAATTCCAAAGGACTGAGGTGGAACTGATGGACGCTGACTGCAGATCAAGGCATATTTTTTCACTTACTTTATTATTTTTCATGGTTTTTTCCTTTTGATCTGTTTCTTTCACACTGATGACTAATATGGGAATATTTTCAGCATGAGAGCACGTGTGTGTGTATATACATATATATATATATACATATATATATAAATACTATATATAAAATTGCCTACCATTTTCAGAAGAGGGGAGGGAGAAAAATTTGAAACTCAAAATCTTGTAAAAAGAAATGCTAAAAGTTGTCTTGACATGTAGTTGGAGAAATACTAATAAAAAACTGTAACCATAGTAATTTTTTATTGACATAATAAAATTATTTTACCTTGCCCATTGTACTCAGTGAATAAGCTAATATAAGGTGGGTGTGCTTTGACAAAATGTTCTGGCAAAAAGATTCTTTATTCAACCTTCCCAACTTTCCTTACCTGCTATGATAGCTGCTGAATTAAATTATGTCATGGGATTTTTAGAAATTTATCCAAGAGATTTAGACAGTTCAAAGGCCTAGGTATTTGCTTCAAAGGCCTGAGAATTCATCCTATTTAGACCCCATTGAAAACTGAGTTATAATCAAAGCTCTACTTGATAAAATAGGCTGTTCATCAAAGGCACTCTTAATATCTAATATGATTTATAGTATCTTGATAAAGAATTAAAGAAGGTTCAAAAAACTTGTAATTTCAGTACCAAATGGTACAGAAAAAAGAACACGTCACATATGAAATATTTTAAAATATAAAAGGTTGTGATGTTTATTGTGGAAGTCCATAAATTGAATATTACATTCTACCAGGTAATTCATACAACATGGTACGTCTTTTCATTATACATTACTACTCTATCTCTAAGAGATCAACGTTTATACTACTTTTCTCTGGCTATTCTCTTTATCTTCTAAGTCTCCCATTAGTCTCTCTCGGCTCTTTGATTATTTCGCCCCTCCAAATCTTGCAAGTTCGTTAGTATTCTTTTGCTATAATTGATTTGACAACCAGACTGTACTCCATGATCAACCACTTTAATGCTACCATCACTAATATTCTATGCCAGTCTCCATGCCCATATCATCACGACCATCTACTTTAATCCATTTCTATTCACAGGTTGAAAAACACTGCTAAAGAAGATTCCATCTCCAAGATGGCAGTGTACTTTGATAAAGTTTGGAAAAATCTGGACTCTAACAATTACTTGCCGTGTGACTTGGGGAAAACACAAGCAAGACACTGAGTCCTGGACCTACCAATGCTTGCGTTCAGATTCCATGACACCATCGGGGGTTATCTCAACCCTCCTTCCCCATCTCCAGATATTTTTATTTTTTCCCCTCTCCTTAGAGCTATTCCCTCTCATAGTATACGTCCTTTACTCTTCCAGCTTGCTTTACTTTTCATTCTCCTTACCTCCCTCCCCCTCTTTTGTCTTCAGTTGACATCACGCTCATCACTCTTCAGAATTTTCTTTTTTCAAGTCCTGACCAGTGCTTCCACCTTGCCCCTTAGCCTATATGCTTCCTGTTATTCTGCTTCTCTTTCTTGCAGTACTGAATCCTAGCCCACATTCCCTGCCCTTTAACTCCTCGAGTAATATATTCTTTCTCTTCCTTTGTCACATTACCTCTCCTTCATTATTCCTGGCTTCCCTCTGCCCTTCACATGAATCCCAAAAGCCTTTTCCTCTTCTGGACCCTGAATGACCCCAAAGCCAGCCAACCAGCCTACACTGATCTCCCCTGGTGAGGTTACTGGGTTCTCCTCTCATCCTAACTTCCTTGCACCATTGCATGGAGGAAGGAGATGACTAGTTTAGTGGAGGGCCTCTCACTGCAAGTAATTCTTAATCTGATGTCACAGAGATTGAAATTGGTCCAATGATATTTTCCCCAAATTCAGCTTTCTGTTCCAGTCACTATATTTCCAGAAAGAGATTGTAGAATTTTGAGGAAAAGGTGGAGCCCTGAAGAATATATTTTAGGCTGGGGTAAGGCAAAAATAAACAGTGCTTTTAATGGTCCAAAAAGTGTACGAGTTTTGCTTTTGTTTTTCCTTCAAACTCACCAATCAACCCAGGAATCCAGACCCTAGGGATGGTGGCAGATAGGAGGTCAAATGGATATGGAGGGCTATATTGTACTCTCCAGGCAGCTTGAAGTACAATAGGTGAGAACACTGGATTTAAAGTCAAAAGTTTTGATTTCTGCTTTTGAATTCCTCAGCTCTGCTACTTTCTTCCTGAGTCATCTTAACAGGTTGGTTCCTCTCTCTGGGCATTAATTTCATCCTTTGTAAAATAAGGAGGTTGGCCTAAAATGATCTTTGAGTTTCCTTTCTGTCTCAGAGTCCTGTAATCTCCACCAAACATACTAAACTAATAAAAACCCGGTCCTTACACTGCCACACACATCCTCACTCCCTAACTATACGAAAACACAAATGGAATGTTCCTTGAACATTTTTCCAAAAACCATCTGGTACAGTTGCCAGTAAATTTGTTTGTGAGAGAGAACTACGGAGCTCCTCCTCAGAAAAGCCAACATTTGGGGTCAGAAGGAATCCAGCAGAAGTACTTCTCTTATATAATTATACTGACGCATTACATAAAATTTAAAAAAAACCCAGAAAATAATAGGGAAAGAATGTGAAACTCAAATATCAGCCATCTCATTTCCTATGTTTCTATTTCATATTTACTTACTAACTTCGGTACTTTGCTTTGTTTACATATTTTATTGTTCAGTCACAACTGACTCTTTGTTCCACCATTTGGGGTTTTCTTGGTAAAGATATTGCCATTTCCATCTCCAGCTCATTTTACGAATGAAGAAACTGAGGTAAACAGGGTTAAGTGACTTGTCCAGAGTCACAAAACTAATAAATGTCTGAGGTCAGATTTTTGAACTCAGGAGCATGAATCTTCCTGACTCCAGCTCCAGTACTCCGTCCACTGAGCCGTCTAGCCGACCCATGTATAATTATCGCTATGCTTAAATAACAGTTTAGAGAACTATATGGCACAGGCAGTAGAACATCGGACACACAGTCAGGAAGACCTTAGTTCAGATTTGGCCTCAGATATTCATCGGTTGTGTGGGCCTGCGCAAGTCACACTTGACCTCTCTCTATCTGCCTCAGTTTCTTCAGCTGTCAAATGGGAGTAATAATAGAACCTACCTCTCAGGGTTGTTGTGAGGATAAAATGAGATATTTGTAAAGTGTTTTGCAAACCACATATCAGTATATAAACACCCCATCTCTTCTTATCCATGTCCAGAAGAAATTTTAGCTACTTAAAGCAATACTGGGGGCTATAAGTAACAGCAACTCATTATTAAGCTCGTGAAGTTAAAGGTTAAAAAAAAAAAGGAGCAAATAAATAGGGAAATTATCTGTGGATTACAAAACAATTCTTCTACAAAACATACAAATCACTTTTCTTTCATGTTATATACCAAGAAAGGAAATTAAGACTTACTGGATTGTAACAAAAAAAAAATACTGACTTTTATAGGAATAATCTTACAGAAATCTTTGTTTACTTAGATTTAACATAAGAACTCAAATTTCAAGTGAAAAAGCAAAATCAACACATACTTCCTAGCTTTCTTTTTGGTCTCGACCTGTCATTTCTTAAGTACCAGGATCTTCTAGGGTGGGAACTACTGCTATCAATGCAGATCAAAAACTTATCTGTAACTGAGTTTTATAGAGTTGCCATGGATACTGAAAGATTAAGTGGCATGATGATGGCATTAATATTACGTAGGTAGGGCTGCATCCTAGGTCTCCAGGACTCCAAAACCACCTATCATTTCACTATGTCCCTCTTCCATTCTTCTGACAAAGTCTTTAAGATAGGAAGTATCAGATTAAAGAGTTTATTACTTTCCCCTAGCATCAATAGGGACTCTCTTTCGTCTCTCTTCCCCTCTTTTTTCTCCCCTTTCCTTTCTTGCCCTTCCTTACCTTCTCCTTCCCTCCCTTCTCCTTTCTTTTTCCCCTTCTCTTCTCTTTCCCTTTCCTTTCTTTTTCCCTTCCCTTCCTTGTACTGGCCTGTGATTTCATTGATGTAGGAAGATCCAATGAGGAAATTGTCTCTACTAATGCGTATGCCAGAAAATGTTCTATAGCTCAGTTCACTAGCCTTAAGAATGCTGCCTTGGAGCTCTGAAGTTGTCACTTACTTAAGGTCACATAGCTAGTATATGGCAGAGGGCAGGGCTTGAACTCGGGCCATTCTGACTTTGAGGTAAGCTGCTGATCCACTCTGGCATGATGTGGCATTTTGTTTCTGCTGTTGTTGATAAAAACATAATGAACTTTATTTGTTACATTTTATAATCAATAGAATTTTATAAATCAGCATCTTCATTATGTAACCTTTTTGAGTACATCCATTACGTATAAAACTTCGTTTAAAAGTGAAATATCATTTCTAGCTAAAAATAGAGACATTAT
Source organism: Pseudochirops corinnae (assembly GCA_028646515.1). Lineage (NCBI taxonomy): Eukaryota > Metazoa > Chordata > Mammalia > Diprotodontia > Pseudocheiridae > Pseudochirops > Pseudochirops corinnae. Next base: position 194,532,697 of record CM053590.1, on the reverse strand, counting down.
ACAGCTGAAAAGAATCAGTATCAAGTACCTTGCCCCCAGGTGGGTTTATCTTTTTCCTATTTCAGGTGCCTCTCAACTGCAGACTCATTTTAGGTTAGAAAACATTTAAGCTTAGAAAAACTGCTCCCATGAATTCTAATCTCACAAAAAGATCAGTTAAATTATATGATGTATTTTACTTATAAATTATATGATGTCCTTACTTAAATTTTAATTAATACTTTAATACACTAATCTTTAACAAATCTTTATCTGAAATGTTTCTTAGGGTTCACTATTTTATCATTTTATCAATATGAGTAGTAAATCAGAAGGAGAATTTGTGGTATCAATGTATTCACAGCTTCTGAATTAAAGAGGAAGAAGGGACAGAAATAAAAATGGAGGGCCCTCCTTTTTTACAGGTCTATTTATTTTACAATTAATATAGCAAGAGGGCCCTTTCTGAAATTTTTCTTTGAAGACCAATGATTAAACTTTTAGTACTGTACAATAATAATAATAAAAAAGTAATGTGTTGTATGATGTAGGGGCTCTTACCTTTTCTGTATGTGTCCTGGACCCCTGTGGGATCTGGTGAAGACTATAGAGTCTTTCTCAGAGTAATATTTTTAAGTGCATAAAATAAAATACATAAGATTACAAAGGAAACCTACTATATTGAAACAGTCATCAAAATGTAAAAAAAAAAAAAAATCACAGACCCTAGACTAAGAACCCTTCATATGAGGCAAATATGTGAAGAACTACCTTACGTTATTGACTTGCAAGATCTTAACTTTATCTTCTAGACCAGTGGTTCTCAATCTTCCTAATGCTGCAACCCTTTAACACTCAAGTATGTGGGCATATCTGCATGTGGGCAGACCCACCTGGAGACAGATATAGGAGCGGTGTCTTGGTTCCTAAGACCTTTGGAAATATGTGTTTTCCTATGGTCTTAGGTGACCCCGTGACCTCTGTGAAAGGGTCATTCAACTCCCAAAGGGGCTGCAACCCACAGGTTGAGAACCGCTGTTCTAGACCTTACTATGCATGTGTGTTAGCCATCTTTTCAGTTTCCTTCTCCCTCCTTAAGACACTTAAAAAAAAAAATCTCCTTTATCTTGTTTCAATACTTAACAAAGGATCATGAATTTAAAGCTAGAAGGGATATTGGAGATCATGTATTCCAATACTATTACTTTTTATAGATGAGAACACAGAGCATAGGTGTCAGGTTACTTGTTCAAGGTTTGGATTTTGAATTTCAGTTTTCTGATTCCAAGACCAATATATTTTTTAATATATTTTTTTCCAGTTTCAAATTCTCTTCCATCCACGTTTCCACACCAGGAGAAAGAAAGAAAAAACAAAACCTATTACAAATTATATGTGTGTGTGTATATATATATCTATATATATATCTATATATCTATATATATATATATATAGTCATGCAAAACACATTTTTGCATTAGCTATGTCTAAATATTTTTCATCATCTCACTGAGCTGCCTCTAGGATACACTCTTTACTGATGTGGTTGCTTCCTTCAGTGATGCCGCCTGAAGAGTCTTCCAGAATTGCTGTGGTTTAACAAAAATTGTTTGATGACTAAACTTCTCTGATGATGGAGTTCTCTCTCTACACTTCACAGTTACCTAGATTAGGCATAAAATGATAGATATACAACCTGTTTGGCAGGCACATACTCAGTATCTTTCCAGTATCTTTGGTAGGATCTACTAGAACTTATACTCCATTGGTACAAATGTTATGAATTTTACAGTTCACAAGAGAAGTGTTCCAGGGAAGGATCTTTTTATATTAAGCTCATTGAAATCATAGTTATTCATTATCTAAAAATTCCATATCAGTTTCTGTTGAAATATTGTTTTTCCTATCTGCATAACAATGTAATTGATCATTCTTTCCCTTCCCCTCCTTTCTTTCTCTGTCTCCTCTCTCTCTCCATCCCTTTCTCCTTATCTCTTTCTCCCTGTCTTTCCCTAACTCTGTCTCTGTCTCTCCTTCTCCCCCTTTCCCCTCCCATGCAAAGTGAACCCCTTCTAATTCCCTTCTTATAAGTGGCACATTCTTCCTTTACTTCCTGATACAAGTAAGGATTCTACTCTTTTTAAATTCTTGATGCCCTACTTCCATGTAAAAAAATAAAACAAAACAGAAACTTCATTTTCTCTGCTAAGGTAAAGGTTTAGAATTGTCAAGTCCTTCTAAATTCATTCTAGGTGGGAGACAAGACTGTGCTTTGAAAATAGAAAATAATTACTTGACTGTCACAGAAAAGCAAAAATTCTATCTTATGTGCAAATGACTGTAAATCTCTCCATACCTGCTGCAGCCTGCTTCTTTAGGTGTGTATCTTTCTCACTGGGGGGTCTTGTGACTAACCTCAGATGCCTCCACCTCCTACCCCACAACTCCTCTTCCTTCATTAACGCTTTGCCACATTCTAAGCACCTGGCTAGCCCTACCCAGCTTTCTTCTCTTATCTTAGGAACGTTCATCTCCTTTTCCTGGAGTCCTAGTGTCTTTCTACTTTCTGAATCAAGTTCCTTCATCTCTTTAGCCCCAAGTTTCTTCTGGAAAATAAATTAGTTGAACTAGATAATTAAAAAAAACCCTTCGATATACAAAAGTGCTGTGGTTTTATGGGCATGTGCTGAATTTTGCTGGATGTCAATACAAATAAACCCTCACGCGTGTTTAATCCCTTCCATCGGTTTCATAGGGTTTTCCTCCCAGAATAAATCATCCGACAACTTCACACTCTGGTTTTGTCCCTGCGGCCTGATCAAAACAACCTTCTCTGTTGGCCTTTGTCTAACCCGAATGCAAGTATTAACTGCGATGTCAACTGAAGTCCAGGAGGTGATGAAGTCCAGGAGGTGATGGGTTTTTAAAATTTATATGACGAAATAGTCTCCATTTTTGTAACAAGGTCATGGAGAATAGATCAATCTCCACAGCCAGGCAGCCTTGTTTACTCACATTCTCATCCTCCTGCCTCGCTGAGAGCTTTGGCCTTTTTCTGAACTGAATGAGGAAAGAGAGGAGGGGTGAAGAGCAGGTAGATGGGGAAGGTGGAGAGGGAGAAGGAAAGGGAGATGGAAGAAAGAAAGAAGGAAGGCAGGGAGGGAGGAAGAGAACAAGAAGTGTTCCTGGTTTGCTATAAAGCATCAGGGCCAGAGCTATGTTATGTTTTGTTGCTGTATCTTTGCCATCAGTCATGAAGACTTACTCGCATAATAAATGTCTATTGAATGTGTTTTGTAGAATTCAAACGCTGCCATTTATGCCAAAGGGCTTTGCAACCAGTAATGTTATATACATGTTATATGTGTGTGTGTGTGTGTGTGTGTGTGTATATATATATATATATATATATATATATATATATATATATATATATATATATGTATATATATATATACATAGTTTTATTATACACTGTTTCTATTGATATTTTTAAAATTGAGATCATTTTAAAAATTATTTTCATTTCTCTATATATCCTTCTACCTCCCCTGCCCAAGGAGTTTTTTTTAACAAAGGAAAAAGAAACAAGGCAGTTTAGCAAAACTACTAAGCACACCAGTCGAGTCTGACATGATTTATTCCACTTCCACAGGCCCCCAGCTTGGCAAACAATGGAGGAGGTGTATTCTTAGGCCGTGTTTCTTCTTTGGGGCAAACTTTCTTGTGATAGGAGTTATGTTGTAATTTATTAGACATTCTATGTAATTAAAATTAGGGTTGGTTTTATCATTGCTGTTCCTGTTTGCAACGATATCGTTCTTATGAATTTTGCCTTCCTGGTCCTGTTTACTTCACTTTATACCAATTCCTATGGCTTTCCCTTCATCTTTTCATAATTTCTTACACAGCACAAAATAGTACATCAAACCCAACTGGGGTCAGCAGTTCCCCGATCACTGGGCATCTACTTAGTTTCCAGCTCTTTGATACTATGGGAAATGCGGCCATAAATATTTTGATGGATGTGGAAACTTATGACCGATAACATCCTTGGTGTCTATGCCCAGTAGTGGAATCTCTGTGTCAAAGGTTACAGGCAGTTTGATCGTTTTTTTTTTTTTTTAGCATAATTGCAAGTTGTTTTTGAGAATGGTTGTACCGATCCACAACTACACCAACTACACATGAATAGAGTTTCCACAACTCCTCCCACATGAACTATTCCTATCTTTTTTTCATCTTTGCCAATTTGCTGACTATCAAGTGAAACTTCAGATTTATTTCTATTTGTATTATCTGCAATGTTCTGTAGAAATCTCATCGGAGGGGCAGCTGGGTAGTGCAGTGAATAGAGCACTGGCCCTGGAGTCAGGAGGACCTGAGTTCCAATCCTGCCTCAGACATTTAACACAAAACTAGCTGTGTGACCTTGGGCAAGTCACTTAATTCCAATTGCCCTTCCTTCCCCCTCCAAAAAGCAAAAAGAAAAGAAAAAAGAAATCTCATTTGACTCTTGTGAGTTGTTATTATCATTATACTGGTATTAATAAATAATTGGGACAAAGCCGGGAGAGATGGTGTGATCCAGTGGAAAGAATGATGTATTTGGAGTCAGAGGTGCTGCATTCAAATCCTACTTATATCATTTACTTCCTCTGTAACTTTGGCAAAATTCTGGGAGTAATTTGTCTGTATAACCAGAGGTCTAGATTAGTGGGCTCAAAGTCAAATAGAAACAGGGACAGTAATTTATACAAAAGGGACCCAGCTGGCTGCGTATTGACAATTTTAAAATGTAACGCTATTTATGTTTTATTATTTTTAAAATTTATTTTGTCCAATGCTTCCCAACTACATTTTAATCTGGTTCAGGCCACAATCAGGGTAGGTGTGATTTGCCCTCACACAGCTTTCCAGAAAACACAATTGAACTCAGTTCTTCCTGACTCCAGGATCAGTACTCTGTGCACCATGACATATGTAGGTTGAAATGGGCTGTAACAAGAAAGGTTCCTGCTGATTTACTCCTCTAAAGTTAGAAGAAAATGTATATGGAAACTACTAAGTTCTAGTTTTTAGAATTTATCATCATTATAACTGTCAAAATTTGGTATCATATGCCCAAAGTATTGCCTACAGGCTTAACAAAACAAATGTAAAACAGATCTATTCTCCATAATCATTTAATGTCTTATTTATACAATGATGTCTTTATTTTTAAATATTTAAATTGTTTCTGGCTTTTGTCAATTATCTTATTCTCTGGCCAGGCCTCTTTGTTATACTTGTGGGAGGCAACATTCTGGTTGGAACCCATAACGAGGATGTCTTGCCTGGCCAGTAAATCACCTATTTTATACATCATTCAAAACACTTGCCATAAGAATGGGACATGGTCTGGTCTGTGTGTATCTATGCAGGGGCTGGAGGTGGGGATCCCCAAATTGAAGAATTTCATCTCTAGACAAATTATTTTTCTAAGTTCTAATGTTCTTTTCTGGACTTCTTAGTTCCTCAAAGTTCTTTAAAATGATAATTTGTAAGCAAACTCATTTTCAAAGTAAAAATAATCCACATAAGCCTGAGAAGTTTTTGCACTAGTACTTATGTCTTTTTTTAGGGTTAAACAGCTAATTATTATAATCTATCCTTCATATGTTTTAATGAAACATTCATCCAGGACAAACAGATCGGTACCTCCCCAGGTGCATGGGGCCATATAACATGACACTGAATTGCTGGAATGGATTTCAATATTATGGGTATTTATTCCTCAGAATGTTTTCAAAACCCAAGAATATGTGTTTTTCTTTGTATCTCCAGTGCTTAGCACAAGGTCCATTATTGATCGAGCCCTTGACAACTGTTTATTTGACTTACTGTTACATGTCATTGTGTATTTTACTTCATTTGAGAATCAAGAAGGGGCTAACAGATAATATCACCTGTGCTGTATCAGGAGATGAATGTGTTGGTCATATAAAGACTCCATAAATCTATAATTCTGTCAGGTGGGTGAACTCCTGATGTATGAACTCTCTCCAACATTTTCATTTATGCCTTAGGAGATGTCTGATGTGACTTGCTGAGGGTCACACAGATAATGTCAGGGGTGAGATTTCAACTCAGATTTTCCTGACTTCAAGGACAACATTATATCCCCTAAACTTTGTTGTCTCTATCTATAAAATTACTTTTGCAAGAAGGATTTGAAATCTCCTGGGGGGTATTTAGGAGTTATTGCTTCATTGTAAAATGTCTAGGTGCATCCAGACTGATAGATATACAAACCAAAGGCATCAATAAAAGTTTCAAACATCCATCACCCATTGCTGGTAAGCACAGGATGCTGAGGGACAAGGCATGCAGAGGAAGACATTGGCTTGTCCCCTTTTTCTGTAATCTCAGGAGCACAAGCTTCTTGCACTTATTCCTAGGGTAGAAGCCATTCAGCGATCGTTGAATTTCAGACCCAAGGCAGTCATCTCAAACATGTGAAGGGAAGGAAAGACACATTTCTAAGTGCCTTCTATGGGCTAGATGCTGTGCGGAGTGTTTTTCAAATATTATCTTCTAATGTTATTATTTTCTGGTTTTCTTCTTCTAGGTTGTCTATCTTCTGGGTTAATGCCTCTGTGTATCTGCACGTCTATTGTATTCTTCTCTATTTTGTTTCTTTGTTGAGGCTTGTCATTGCAGATTCCAGTTTTTCTTTTCGACTCTTTATTTTTGTTATGCAGGTCATAAATTTTGCCCTCATGATGTTCATTTCTCTTTTATATCACTCAAAAATACTATATTGTGGTTCCATATTCTCCCCAAGGTCCCCCTAAATCACGTCTCAACAACTGTTGTATCTCCTTTATTTTGTAGTATTTCTTTATAAAGACCTGCACTCATTTACTTGATCTGGAGGCCGTATTTCCTTCTGTTGTTCTTGGTTTTTTTTTTTTTTCATCCTGTCATTTTATCTGTTTATATTCAAAGTCCTTGAGATACCTTCTTCCTGAAATCTTGGTACTTTCAAACTTTTCTCTCCCTTATTTTCCTTATCATTTGCCTATCTTCTGATAGTGGTTTCCTTTGGGGCTAGATCTCAAAGCATTTCAGCTTCCTCCCACACTGGACAATTCATAGTTCACCAGCCTAGGTTTCTGCCCCAACTGTGGGTTGTTGGTTTTTGTGTGTGTTTTTTTTGTGGTTAGAGCTGGGCACAGCTGTATTAGGCTCTTTCCCTCAGGCTTGGTACAGTGTTAACAAAGTCAGCGTCCTGTTTTGCTGGCTGGTCCCATGCCTCTGTCCCTCAGTTCTTTGGTTTAGTACCATCAGTTCAGAATGTATTTTCCCTAGCACCAGTAGTTCAGAGCTTTATAGTATGGGTGCTTCCAATGATGCAGCCCCTGGCAGGGTTATTGCTCCTGAAGGGCTGTGGCCAAGCTGGCTGTCAAGGCACTAGCAAATTTCTGAAGCCTAGAACTGGGAACTCCAAGGCACTGGAAAGAAAGAGAGGTTACTAGGGTGTAGGATTGGTTTTTAATGTAAGGCTGCATCATTGTCTTGGGTCTGCTGGCAGAACCTCACTGTCTGCAGTGTGGGAAATGGGGGAGGGATGCTGAGTGAACTCAGAGACAGTAAGCATCAGTTCTTCAGCTTTTATTTTTGCCTTTTGGATTCTGGGTGTCTTAGACCACAGAAATAGCTGAAATGGCTTTGTTGCTGGCTCTAATATCTGTTTTGGAGAGCTCTTAGATCTTGTGGAGATTGAGGAAAATACCTTGTCCACTCTCTTCTTACTCATGTGACCTGGAAGCCCAACTAGAATCTCTGTTGTCCTTACAACAACCCTGGGACGCAGGTCCTACTATTATCCCTGTTTTATAGCTGAGGAAACTGAGGCAGAGGGTGAGTGACTTGCTTGGCTCAGACAGCTAGTAAATGAACAAGGTCAAATTTGAACTCAGGTCTTCCTGATTCCAGACTGAGCACTCTACCCACTGTGCCAGCTAGCTACCTCACAAAATGGCACAATTAATGCTTACTGTAAACCTGTTACCATGTGTGGAAAAGCATTCCAATAATTTCTTATCTCTATCACCCTGCTAATTTGTCCTTTATATCTGCACGTCGTTTTCTATAAAGATCCAGTTCAGTGTGCTAGCTCTCATCCTTGGGACCTTTATCCATAGAAAGCACTTCTTTTGACCAGTCCTTTGGTAAGCATCACAAAAGGGTTTCAAATAAATTAGCAGAGTTAACCATTTTTCGCTGTTATGCTTAGATCTGCATATTTCAAGGATGAAGGCATTAACGTTATCAGTTGTTGAGAAAGGTCGTCATGGTGTGCTTTGGGAAGACAGGAAAGATATGTGGTTGACAAAACACTTGGCAGCAACCTTTGTGTTAATATTTATTTTGACACACTCTTTTCTATGTAAATTCTTTGCCTTCACTGGAGGGAATATAATGAAATGGAGCCTTTTACTGTGAAACAAGTTTTAGTTAATGAGAATGAGCAAAGGCATCTATTCTCAAAAGAACTTTAATGTCTTGTTTCTTTTTTCCCTCTCTGTTATTTTACTCGTGTCTGATAAAAGAGCTCTTTGGGGAAATGTGAAGAGCAAAAACAATTGATTTGCTGAGTAACAATATGCAAAGAAAACTAAATGTGTCTAGTTTTAAATCTATGACTGAGAAGACAGACATCAGAGTACAATGGAAAGGGCCCTGCTTTTGAAGTCGGAGGATCTGGGTTCAAATTCTGGTTCTGGGCAAATCACTTAACCTCTTTCTGCCCAAGTTTCTTCATTAATAAAGTAAAAGGGTTGGATGAGATGACTTTTAACATCCCTCCCAACTCAAAATCTATGATCTTGTGAATTCAGCCACTCTCAGTCTTCTTAAAGTTCAAAACTTTGTGTGCCCAAGAGGTAATACTTCACAAAGCTTTAACAACAAGAAGTTGTAGGTGTTGATAGGAAAACCTGAAGATGGCCAAGGGTATCACTGGTAAGTGAGAGCAATGCCCATTACCAGTGCTCTGGCCAGAGCTTCTCAATATTCCACCCATCGTTAGTTACCAGTTGATTTCAAAAGTTTACCATAGGTTGATATCTAATCCAGCTGTTACCATACCATCCACCATTCTCCATAATTTGTATGGACGTGGTATTATGGTAAAGAGAGTCAATTTGCAACTAGAGGACCAAGGTTGATGTCAGCTCCAGTGGTACTACGTGCCTCCTGTGTGAATTTAACAACCACTTCATCTTCCTGCTTTATTTCCCCACCTTTAAAAGACAAAGTTGGGGTAAATTACTTCCGAAGTCCCTTCTGGCTCTAGATTTGTGAAAGTCTGGGTTCCCATATAGCATATCAATTGTTTAACTTTCACTGTCAGTATCTCCAGAGCTATTCCTCTGAGTCCCCCTCTCACCATTCCCCCCTCAACATTCCTCATCCCGATAATGTTAAGTGAAATCAAGTGACTTAAGAGAAATTTTAAAAAATACTTCATGAGGAAAATCTTGGTGACCTGTGTATTAGACTAAAATAAAACATCCATTTCAATGTAAAATGTCTTGAGTTACCTCCCACAATAAAGACCTGTTCATATAATTTCAACATATACAAAGGATTATGTAAGATTATTTTAATGAGGTTTATATTCCGATTACAGTTAAGCAGTGCAGGCATTAAATTACGTCATTAGACATCTGAGGAAACATTTCCAAACACAAGAAAGAGTTCACAGCACAAGCAAACTGACTACATCTATTTGGTTGTTAACGTATGTGGAAAATGCCAAGTAAATCTTTAGTAGAAATAAAAAGCAAAACAACTGTTCCTCTCACATTTTTTTTTAAATGGCTCAAACTCTACCAGAAGCATCTACTAAGAAAAACTTACGACTGTTCTAATGCTTGAGAGATCCTGGGTCAAAATCTCCCACTGTCAACTGGAATGTGATTCACTGTGTTCACATGAGCATCAAAAGTCTTTCAGAATAAAGCACATATTCTAGATGTTACTTATTACTGCTAATGTGACTAAAGGTTTATTTTTACTTGTTTTCTTTTTAAAATCAGGAATATAATGATGCTGGGTGCAAAATCTTTCATGGTGTTGGATAAGAGCTACATGGCTGTTGAAGATACACAGCTCCATTTTCTGTGCCATTCTTAGGAGTTCTTCTCGGAAATCTTGACTGTCACAGTCTTGACTTCAGTATACTCATGGAGACCATATTCTCCCCTAGAAGTGAAAAAATCCAAAACAGCACTTAAGTTACCATTATCCACAAAGTATAGTCAGTGTCTCAGGATGAATTTGGCACTTTTTATTAGGGTAGGTATAAGAATGGGTTGGGGTAATGATACAGAGAAAGTCTTAGTCAGGAAGACCACATTTTAAGACTGCTTCTGACTCATGCTAGCTGGGTGGCCAAGGATAAGTGTCCCCAAGCAACTCTTAAAGGGAATAAATTAGAGATGAGTTGATTATCTGAATCCATAGCGTGCATTTCTACATTGAGAGTGTCCAATTTTCACCAAATTATAAGTATGGACTAAAGGGCATTGGTATCAGTGTTTTGAGAAGTGATTTATCTTTTCAGAAGCATCAAGTACTAGGTACACTGTCTGACCTAATAGGTCCTTTTGTAAAAAGCCATAGAGAAATCAGTTTGGGCCTTTTAAAGAGAAATTAAGGGTTTTTCACACTAACACTCACATTACAACCAAGTATTACAGGTACTTCATTAGAAACAGGACTGACATTTAAGGAAATATTTTCAAGGTGAAATATAATGGCATAACTAGGGATTTTTGTCACCTGTAGCCAAAATTATTGGCAGGAGATGACAAATGGGAGTGAAGTGAGGTAGAATGATGTTCCAGAAGACAGTCAGGGGTTGTTTGGCAGCGTGCACTAAGAGCAGTCTAACTGTGAACAGTCATGCTGGGTGAATGTGTGATCTGCTCTGCTGTGCCCTTTCTCATTTCATGGAGCATATAACTTAGCCCACAGTCCCTTGAGAAGCAGAGGTACAGCAGGTGGAATGTGTTGCATGAGGAGGTGTGGAAACAGCTCTCTCTAGACAAAGGTATCTTCACATCTTTTTGTGCTGCGGACCCCCCCCTTTGGCAATCTGGTGAAGCCTAGACACCTCAGAAGAATGTTTCCAATGTATAAGATAAAATACATAGAATTAAAAAAAATTTTTATCCCATCAAGTCTGTAGACCTCCTGAAATTTATCCATGCATCCCATGGAAGGGTCTATGGATCCAAGGTGAAGAAACTCTGATCTAGACAATTGGGATTCAATGCTTGCTTCTGCTCATGCTGGGGCGAATTCCCAACCACTTTGCCCTGGTTATTACTTTGGGAAAATGAGATTATACAACCCCTGACAGCAAAGTACATATATATATTTTTAGATGACTATTAAAGATGAGGAAACTTGATCTTCACTGTAACAGAGAAAGCATTTTCCAGTTATTAATAAGTAAAGTAGCATTAAGGAACTTATTAAGCCATTGTTCAATAAAGAGTGACCATTCAAAAGACAAATTTAATTCCATTGTGAATTAATTTCCAATGTTGGTTCAAAGAAATACTACAAAATGAATATAGCAAAACAGGAAGCGTATAATAAATTTTTTAAATAAAAATAAAACAGAGGAAGTATAAACTTATATACTTTTTAGCAGTACAAAATAATTTGTGATATGCTAACACATTAGATGAGAATGAGGTCCAAAGAGACCTCAACAGTCTATAATATTGGGCCAAATCTAGTAAACTGAAATTGAATAGGGATTAATATAAAGTTGAGTCTGTTTGTTTTAAAAAAATCAACTTCACAAATATAAGAGTGAGTAAGCATGTTAGTCTGAAAAAGATCTGAGTTTATATTGACACAAAGTGAAATTGTGAGAAAATGCTGAAATGTAGTAGGCAAAATGGTGCCTGTCTCTTAGGCTACATCAGATGACATGTAGTTTCCAGGACGAAGCATCTAGTGGACCCAAAGGAGACTGTGAGGCCTCCAGAAGCAAAGTATTATGTTCTGGTTCCACATTTTAAACTAGTTTAACACATTTTAAACTAGAGAGCCTTGGAGGTTGATGACCAATATGGTGGAAGACATCAAGATCATGCCAAACTAACTCATTAACTAAACTTCCCAAACTTAGTTCCCAGAGAGATTCACGTGGTGGCACAGTAGCTTGACCTTAAACCTAAGTCATAACAAGCTTTTCTCTTTTAAGTTCTTATTCAAGAAATTATATGTATATTTGTATGTATATATGCATATATATGAGTATATGTACGTATGTTTACATCCTGTCAGTTTGTAATTTCCCCATAAGATTTTGTTTCTTCACAAATTCTTTTATGGTAGTACTAAACTAAGTACTTTCTTTACTATAAAAAGGTCACAGACTTAATACGATCTTTAAAAAACAATTAATAAAGCACCATTGAATTATAAGCCTAAGGGAACCGGGGCAAATTGAACTTAATATTCTGTTCATCATACATGCCACTCTATGAAGTCTGATCACATACGATTTGCATCTTATGATGTGCCAATTATTTTTCACCATGATAATTTGCTTTACTTTTTTTTTGCATGAGTAAAATAATTTTTGATATATTGAACCCGACTGCAGTAAAGTCTGAGATGACTGAAGTCATTTTATAATCAGTTTACTTTTAAAAAGATATCCATAAAGTTTCAGAAGAGCCTAGAATAAGGGGTGAAGGCCAATGAAAAACTACTGTGAGAGCAGTAATAGTAGAAATCATAATAATTAATAATATCCATAGCTAGCATTTATAGAACTTCGAGTTTTGAAAAGATCTTTACAAATATCTCATAACAAACCTGGGAGGTAGGTGCTATGAACAGCCCCATTTTATAGATGTGGAAACTGAGGGAGAGAGAGAGAAGTTAAGCAACTTGTCTCAGAGTGCCAAAGGCTCTGAGTCCACCCAGCAGGTTTATGTCACTTCTTCTGTGATCTTAACCCTCAGCCTCCGTGTCTTCATGAAAAATAAAGGACTTGATAAAAAACAGGGCACTTGGTGTCCTCTAAAACACCCTTTATATATTATCCCCCGATTCTTCTCCTGCACTCCCCACTCCTCCTAAAATTTGACTCTGGGACATAAATATATGGAGTCACAGATTTAGAATTAAAAGGCACGTTGGTAACCATCTCATCCAGCTCATTCATTTTATTAATGAGAAAAATGGGGCCCAGAAAACTTAGGCTGTCAAAAGTCCTAGTGTTTTCAAATGGCAAAGGTGGCCTTTGAAGACTGTTCCTCTGATTCTAGAGCCAGAGGTTTTCTGTCTGTCTGTCTGTCTGCTTTTGCATGCTGCAGGGTCATTTAAGGTGCATTCACTGTGATAGCTTTGATTAAATTAAAGATGAATACAAAACTTAGTTGTGTGAATGAGTGTTGAAGAGCTAGTTATCAGTATGGAAATCTGACTTACGTAGTATGTTTGTTGTTCAGTCTTTTTCAGTTGTGAAATGAAAAATGAGGGTGGGCGTATAGAGTCAGGGGAAGAATTGGCCCCTTTCATCAGGCTAAAGAACTACTGGAAGAGAACTACCATCTATTGCTATCAATCAGCAGCTCCTTTGTAACACAGAGGTAGCTGTACAGCTCCCTAGGGCCCTTTCTTTGTAATTATGACTTTATACAGGAGCAAAAATTGCATTTTTTTTGTTTTAATGAATGAGTATTTGGACCCTATCTTTTGTCCAGAAAAAGTATGTGTTTATATATGTACAAGGTAGCTAGGTGGCACCACAGTGCAGAGAGTACCAGGTCTGTAGACAGAAAAGACTCATCTTCTTGAGTTCAAATCTGGTCTCAGACACTTGCTAGCTGTGTGACCTTAGGCAAGTCACTTAACCCTGTTTGCCTCAGTTTTCTCATGAGTAAAATGAGCTGGAAGAGGAAATGGAAAACCACTCCAGTATCTTTCTCAAGAAAACCCCAAGTGGGGTCATAAAGGGTCAGACACAATTGAAAAAGACTGAACAACAAATACTTGTGCATGCTTATAAATTCACATATATGAAGATGTATGTACAATATCTATACCTACATCCATACCTATATGCATGCATGTCAAATATAAGTGTCTTTATATTCCTTTTCATACTAGCGGGAAAAATCTAAAATTCCATCAGCCGTTTTGGAAATGGATGAGAAATAAAGGTACATGTTAAAGTAAAGACTCAAAATATGGTCCTAAGAATCCAAGAGCATGGAGATATCAACAGTAACATGGAAACAAATCTTCAGAGCCTATTAGAATCAGCTGGGGACAGCACAAAACAGGCCAAAAAACCTGACTTACAATTCTCGTCCATTCCCAGACATCTTGAATCCACCAAAAGGGCTTTGAGCAGAAACCACACTATAGCAGTTCACCCTGAAAAGACAAGAATATTTTATACTTATTTCAAATGATCCAATAAAGCATTTATTTGTTGTGAATTATGTGTGAGGTTTATTTGTTTTTATTTTAAAATTTTTTTGTACTAAACTTGTGACTTCTTGGGTTATAAGTAGTCACTTTGAACTACCAGTGCCGAAACTTCTGCTGCCATAGCACAAATTGGCATTTACTTTGCAACTTGGAGTTTTAGAGAGTTGTCTGACTCCCTGAAAGGTAAAGGTCACACAGCAATTATGTCAGAAGAGAGACCTGAACCCAAGTCCTCATTCAGAGTTCAGCTTTTGAAACACATGCCACACTGCCTTTCTGTGAAGTTGATAGTAAGTGGTTAACCCAAACTTCACATGCTTAGTAGAATCGACAGGTCAGCTAAAGGCATTTAGCTCTCCAGATATTATTTACAAAGTAATTGGCATTTTTATGGGCAGCTAGGTGGCTAGGTGAATAGAGTGCTGGTCCTGGCGTCCAGAAGACTCACCTTCATGAGTTCAAATCTGGCCTCAGATAACTATATACAATAACCAACAGCAACAGCTAGCAGCAGCTTGGTTATCCCAAGTCCTAGTAAGACATCCATGGTTAGTTTTGGAAAGCTGAGAGTGGAGTACAAGCTTTGTCGTTTTCTACAAACCCTAGAAGCATCTCAGTGTGGCCCTAGAGACAGACTGTGTCTGTCAGCCTAGGACCAGCCTCTCTAAGTTCAGAAAGAACAGAAGAATCTCGGAGTGATCCTTCTCCCCTTTCCCCATCCCCTCCATTTTATTAACCCAAGAAACAGGGGCAAGATGACCACTTAAGATGTAAGCCAGGAGATGGGGAAAGGTCACCAGCAGCATAAAAGGATGCAGAGAATGCTTACATCAAAGAAATATTTTAAATATAGCTGGTAACAACTAAGCTCCTGGAAGTACACTAGACAAGTTCCTAAATTTTTAAACAAGTTTGAATAGTTCAAATTCTGAATAAATTCTGGAGATTTAGTTTTGTTTCCTATACTTTGTTCTGGTAGGTCTATGAGATGTAGTGGGTTTGAGTCAACTGGAAGAAACCTTGAAAGTCATTTAATCTATATTTTACAGAAAAAAAAAAAACAGGCCATGGAGGTCATGACTTACCCAAGTTCTCTTGGTAAACATCAGAAGCGGGGGGAATTGCACATAGGTTCTCTATTTCCAAGTCACTTACTCTTTTTACTATATCAACTGCACAACATAACATAGGAAGTAGGATCCAGCTTTTAGGAAAGCAGAGGTGATGTATGGGGACAGAGAACCTTAATGCCTATGATATGTAAATTATAGATATTAAAATGCTCTTGATGACTGTGCAACTGGCTTGCTGGTATCAGTTCTTTTGAGGCATCTCTCTTGCATTTTGTAGTACAAGGAATTTACTTTTAAAACACTTCATTCCTTGGAAATACGACTTGTATATCACCCCTACCAACACATATACTGAGAAGACATTTAAAAAGCTCATCTCTACCAGAGATCCTGGTATGCTGAGAATGGTTGAACAAGTTGTGGCATATTATTGTGATGGAATAAAATTGTGCTATAAGAAATGACGATGCTCAGTGATCTTAGAAAAACATGGGAAGACTTGCACAAACTAATGAAGAGTGAAATGAGGAGAACCAGGAGAACATCATATACAGCTAACAGCAATATTGTTTTAAGAACGATTTTGAGTAATTAAGTCATTTTGACTATTACAATTACCTAAATTAACTATAAAGGACATATGAAGAAAGATGCTCTCTGCAATAAACAAATGGACTAGTTTTACATATATGGGCACACACAAATATACACACATACATAAATGTATGTAAAATATACATACATACATATGTGTATATATACACATACATACACCTATTTGTGAGAACCATCTCCAGGATGGAGGGAGAGAGGAGAAAAAAAGCTAAAAAAATAAATTTACATGATAACTTTATTATATATTTAAAAGGAATTGTAAGGGGATAGCATATTTGAAGTTCATGTACAATCATGTTTTTTATTATACTATGTTATAGAAATACTTGTTTTATTCCACAAATTAAAAATAAAATTTAAAAGTGAATAACAAAAGAGCTTGATTTGATTATATGTGTGTGGATGTATATGTACAGTCTCTGCTCTTTTCCCTCTTTTCCATGAAGTTACAATAGGTAGTTGACAGCAGGTTCCAAGTAATTTTTGGCCTCCCCACAAATCATATACTCTTTTATTAAGAATTCGACCATTCATTAACACTTGGACGGATATTGGAGAATTATTTCAGTCAAGAAAACAGAAAGATTGTTAATGCTTTGAGTTCTAAGGACACAACCTTGATACTTTCTTTTGGCCATGTTTGCCTTCAGTTGCTTAATTCACATTAAAAGCAACTATTGCAGTTTTAAGACAGTGTGTCATGGGAATCTGAAGATCTTCCCTGCCCCGAGGCCCTTTCATAGGCTTAAGTGGCTCTGAGAACCTTCCCAGATTTGAAAGTATACTCTGCCCCCTAATAGGCTGAATTTGGTCATGTGGAGCCTGTGGCCGGAGGCTTGTTTTTTGGGAATACCCACAACTTATTACTTTGTGATTGGGCAGTGGGTCAAGAGGGCTGTGATGGTCTCTTATCCAGGAGAAGGCTATATATATGCCCGGATGTGAGGTTTTGCTTTGGGGCTCACTTTGGAAAGAGTTGTGTGATTTGGCCAGATAAGACTCTGGGAAGCCGTTGAGCCTCCCGGCTTTGAAAAACACAGATGTTGGTGCTTCCCTCTCTGGTAACTGACTGGGTATGGATGCAATGGTCAGACAGTTGGAAGCCCGTCTGTTGATCTGTTTCTTTGTCTGCCTGTAACTTCTGCTTGTTAACTTCTGTTTGCATTCTCTGAAGTTCTGGGTGCTGACTTTTTCCCCTGAACTAGGTACATGATATATGTTTGATTGATTAAAGTGAGACTGTTAACCCCTTTTGAGTTGCTTTCCTTTAGAAAAGCAGATCTAAGAACCTGTGCTAGCAGCCACAGGTATGCTAGGGTGCTTGCTGATACATAGTGAAAGGGAATTTCCCAAAGAAGAAATAAATGATCAGTGACACTGCTAATCTTAAACTCAAGAACTCTGTTCTTGTTCCCTCTTTGCATATCAGAGCTACATCTTCTCTGCTGTGATGTAGAAGAAATTAAATCATACTCCCAAGGCATGAAAGAGTTGACTTAAAATAACAGAACAATTTGTTTCTGGAAATATAAGCCATAAGGATACACACACACACACACCACAGCATTCTTGAGTTTCCAATACTGTCAAGTATGATCGAGGACTTAAATGATATTAATTAAGGTTGATGTTTTATGTCACCCTGCATACATTATGTTCTGTTATTAAAGATTCTATCATTTTAAATTTGTCATTGTTAATGAATTACGGGGCAGGGGGGAGTGGGAGTGTTCATTCCTATACCTGTACTTGAAGTCTGGGAGTCAAGTTAGCATAGTCAAATTGGAAACTCAGAAATGTTCTGTAGTAGGAAATGTGCAGGTGTTCAAAATTAATAAACAACATTGCTACTAATTTCTCCTTTGGGGAAGTTTTACCAGAGTTCTTACTCAAGAGCCATTTGATCACAGGATTATTAATTTTAGAGCCAGAAGGGCTCTAAAGACCATCTATCTAGTCCAGGGGTGGGGAACCTGTGGCCTTGAGGTCACATGTGACCCTCTAGGTCCTCACGTGCAGCCCTTTCACACAATCCAAGCCTATCAAAGGGCTGCACGTGAGGACCTAGAGGGCCACATGTAGTCTTGGGGCTGCAGATTCCTCATTCCTCTGATTCTAGTCCAACATCTCATTTTACAGATGATAAATGGCTTGCTCAAAGTCAAACAAGAAGTGTCAGAAGTTGGGGGCAGCTAGGTGGCTCAGTGAATAGAGCACCAGCCCTGGAGTCAGGAGGACCCGAGTTCAAATTCAGCCTCAGACACCTGACACACTTACTAGCCCTGTGACTTTGGGCAAGTCACTTAACCCCAGTTGCCTTCCAAAAGAAAAAGCAACAAAAAAAAAGTGTCAGAAGCATGAGAAGTATGATTTGAACCCAGATCCTTGGACTCCATATACAGCATTCTTTCCACTGTAATATGAAAGAAGGGAAACATGGGGACTACTGAGAAGATAAAGAGTAGGGATGACTGTGAAATGCTAAGAAGTTGATAGAGTCAAAGGAAAAAAAATATTCCCTATGGTGGAGAGACAATGTGTAGAAAAATCTCTTGGGTCCAGTCATTCCTTAGCACAGGGATTTGAAAATGGAGTAGGGACAGTGACCAAGAAGGAAGTGAATTGCGAGCTGCCCTTGCCATTGTATTGTGCTGCTGCCAGCGTTCCTCTAAAGTGCCATGGGGGATGATTGTGGAGGGAAGGGAAGGACCTCCTGAGACAAATGGCCACTTGCTTTAGCCTAAGGCAAAACAGACAAGGAATAGGAAGTTGGCCTTTTGAAATGGGAGAGATCTCAAAATCAGTACACTGGTAAAAGTGTTCCACCAGAAATTGGTCAAGCACATGAGGACTCTGAATAATACTGCAATTATGTGTGAGAGTGTGCTCTAGGAGAAGGAGAACCAAATTTCAAGTGATAGACCCTTGGTGCAAATTCTAGCTCTTCTCCTAACCACCTGCGAAAACCGAATATCACTTTACCTCTAGGTCTTCGTTTCTGCACCTATAAAATGTAGGGTTTGGATTAGGTAATCCCTGAAGCCTTACTCACCTCTAAAAGACACGGTATTATATGTGAGAAGGAGAAAGTGGGTACAAGTCCTACCTTTTACACATACTAGCTGTGATACTGAAAAAGTTATTTAACCTGTTCCAGACCATTCTCTTAAAATTAAAAGTAGCAGAGAAGGTGCCAATGCACATTGGTAAAAGAAATTTCCTCATTGCGATTCTTAGACCAATAAAATCACAAAAGTTATATTTATATATGTAAGTATATATGTATGTGTGTGTGTTTGTGTATGTGCATGTGTGCGTATATATTCACATACTGAGAATTCCTTACACCAATGAAATCACAAAAGTTATATCTATATATGTAAGTATACATGTGTGTGTGTGTGTATGTGTGTGTATGTGTGTATATATATTTACATACCTGGAATTCCTTACACCAATGGTATCACAAAAATTATATTTATTGAAGTCTGTATATATATATTTACATACACACATGTATACACACACACACATATATATGCATATTTAATGTTATATAGAAGAAAGTTTCCCGAGCATAAGGACTGCGCGGTATACTTTGCTGACGTGTTCCACAACATTTAGCAGAGTGTTAAACATGGAATCACTGCTCATCCATAACTGTGGATCTGAGTTTTTCTCCTCCTTCTAGACCTGTGATTTCACCCGTACAGAGAATTCCCTTATCGGAGACTCCCTCTGCTGTTGCTGAAAGGCAACTCCTAATGTAATTTAAAATCACAGAGACGGTCCTGGGACCCAGGAGGTTAATCTTCTTGCCTCACAGCTATCATCTGTCAGAGACGGGTCTCAAACTCCAGTCTTCCTGACTCCAAGCATGGATCTCTATCTACTTACACCACCCTGCCTTTCTAACCGCTGAAATTAAATAACAAATTTCAGGAAAATATGTTCAAGAAGCGAGCCACACAGGGTGAGCCGACCTTAATTAAGTTACAGTAGCCATTATCTATAAAATTATCAGTAGCTTAGGAAACAGAGAAAGGCCACATCCCAGGAGGCTACCTGGTCTGAATGAGAAACAAATCGGATTGTGTAAATGTCCAGGTTCTTCTGCTAAGGTCATCTGAGATGTCGTATAATCCTACAGGCCACATCAATAATGTTTGACTCACCAGACTGTCCCGGCTTGAAGGGCAGAGGAAACTGTGATGGCTTTATCGAGGTCTTTGGTGAAAATGCCCGCTGATAAGCCATAGTGCGTGTTGTTGGCCCTCTCGATCACTTCGTCCATTGTTTTAAACTTCATGATTTGCTGGACTGGTCCGAAAATCTGCTCCAAAGGGAAGAGGAAAGATCAGGTGGAGAGGGACACAGGCAGGCTTTTGGCCTGTGTTCCTACACCCCAAATTTGTAACATTTAACTTCAGAATTCAAATTTCATTTAAACATTTACATAATTAAAACATTCCTCCTCAAAATCATTTATTAGAGCTGCATATACGCAAACAAAAAGCCCTAGGAAACAATGCCTGACCTCCTGGAAGAATATACTCGTTGAGGTGTCCATTATTTTAGCTATATATAATTATTTAACTACGTGGCTATAACTATGTGTACAACTGTTTCAGCTATGATTCCTAGCTGTTAGACTGATCACGTTTTAGGATTTGGTGGCTAGCCATGATCAGGAGTTACAGCCAGATATTTCACACTGCCAGGCTTGTCCCACGGGAAGAGGAAGCTATTCAATCAAGCCAAACCAAGAAGGGACAGGAATGTTCGGAACTCAGCTCCCCATCTGAATTCTCTAAGGTTCATTAATTTCAAATTGGCCGCGTGATCCAATCAGAAGGATGCTCAACTTCTGCTTACGGGCACAATGATCATGGACAAATCGGCTCCTCTCTCTAGGTCCCTATGTTCTTCACTTATAAAATAAGTCATTCTTTTATTATTATTATTAATTTTTATTTTATTTTATTTTTTATTATTATTAATTTTATTTTATTATTTTATTTTTATTTTATTTATTATTATTATTAATTTTATTTTATTATTATTATTTATATCTAGCCATACCTTTTAACTAAAGGGTATGACTAGATTTTTAAAGGTACTTCCCAGCTATAAATCTTATGATCACTATGATCATACTCTAGCCAAAGTATTTTTCTTCCATTGATTTTTTTTTTTTCAATTTGGTGGTGGTGATTGTAGGGCCACATGTTTAAAAATAGTTTTATTTTTAATTTATTGGTTATATATTTTCAATCACAATTTTAAGTCTAAAGTTATATATGGGCACCTATAATGAATAAATGTTAATAGTTCAAAAATGCACTGGGACTTTTAGATATTTGCGGAGATTACTTGAGGCTGCCTCTGAGATAAAAAGTCATTTGCTCTGACAATGAACTATAGAATACATCCTCAAGTATCTGTGGTCATCTTCAGGTTTTGGGTTCTGCTTGCCCCTTTTCTTCCAGGTATGCTATAACCATTTGGAACCAAGATCTTAGCCATTTTCCCCATGTCCTGCTGGAGCCAAGAAATATACACATATAACTGAGAAAGAACTGGACTGAGGCAGGGAAGCTATGAAAATATTTGTTCATTAAAAAAATAGTCTAGCTTAGAACCCTTTCAAGTTGGGTCAGTACTTGTTTTTGTAAACTAATCTACCCCACCCTTTCCCTGCTTTTCCATTTACTCGGTCCTGTTTGTTATAAAAGGGGTTTGACAGAATGATCCTAATTTGCCCGTCTTCCCTGAACTAATACCGGGGAGAAAATACCCTGTGAAACTCACCTCATTTCCCATCTCATTATCTCTCCTCTTCAGGTGTGGGAGGGGGGAAGGCACCTCTGCTCTGCCACCCCCCACTCACACTGTCTGAGATATTCCTGATTACTCATTTTTGGCCCTGCTCGTCCAGTTCCACCATGGTTAAAAAGAGCCTGGTGTATGCCCTCATTGTTAGTGATTGTGAAATCTGCCTGTGGCAAGAGTATATGAGGGTTGGTCTCAGGAACAAGAGAGTTGCAGAATGATTTGGAAGAATTTTCCCAGTGGTAGGTTTTCTTTCCTCTGGCTCCAGGGGACTCCTAATCAAAGCTTTGGGATGTCAGGCATGAGTGAATAAAATGGCTGTGTACAAATCTCATTCTGCCCATGTGATCTTAAAAGATCAATGTACCTCTTTATTTACCTACCAGGAGATAGGGCTCTAAGAATGAGAACAGCCTGAGCATGGGTTCCTATACAAGATTTTGGAAAACCTCCAGTTTGGATTTTGTGGCGTTATAGAATCTTAAAAGCTATCAAAGCCAGCCCCACCTCTCCTCACAAGAAATCCCTTCTGCGCATAATTGCCTCTTTATGGATTACCTAGAGTATATTTTAAATCTTTGATTGGGTTTTCCTCACCACCAGAGGAGTTTCTGGATTACCTCTTAGAAACTTTTAATTGGTGTTCATTCAGGTAATGCAAGTCTATCTTAGTACCTGCCCAAGAGGGGAAAAAGACGAAAAAAAAAGTTTGGAGAGTAAATTTCTGTGTGTGTGGCTGGGGCCGGGTGGGGTAGGGAAATTAATGTGGCTTTTACCCTAGGCAAGACTTGGGCAAGAGGACTCATTTTCCTCATGTGAAAAGGAATAAAGGCCCACAAGTGTACATTGCATGTGTTTTCATATTTTTGTCAATGTATTGATCAGATATACTATATTTTTTCTTTTCCTTTTTTTCTCTTTTAAAATATTACCTTTCATATGAGATGGCTCTATGGGAGAGGGTGGGGAAGGGCTACTGAGGAAAATGAAGGTAACGAAATATATAAATAAAAACTTTTAAAAATAATTTTTTAAATAAATGAAGTGAGTGAAATGAGGTGATAGCAAAGTTAATTTCCAGTTCTAAAAACAAACACTATGCTTTTGAATTGTCCATATCAACTGATTTCCTGCCCTTGTTCAGCTATCTCAAAACTGACAGAAGTTTTCAAACAACCATACTTAGAGAGTGTTTCTCTTGTTGACAAAATGGGAGATTACAGGGACGGAATGTTTTCCTTTGTAATAAGGGAGGGGTCAATGACCATGATATTAAAAATAAATATCAGTAAAACAAATAAAAAAATACTTATTGTGGCCAAAGTATATAATGTATAAGACACATATTATAGAATACATTAATATATTATATAATTATGTATGCATATTATATGTACATATATGTGTATATGTATAAAAATTACATATACTATATAATTACATATACTATATAATAATATTTACATATTACT
>CM053590.1:194425031-194508706 GCA_028646515.1 Pseudochirops corinnae | reverse complement strand
GAAGTTCACAGGGTCCAGCACATCTCAAACTCTCCACCACTTCTCTTGCCTGGAACTCAAGGATCAGCCAGGCCACGAACAAACAAAGTCTTATCCTGGTCATGCTTCTTCAGACAAGCCCTCTCAGCCTTCCAGGCGGGCCCTCTCAGCCTTCCAGGTGGCCCTCAGCAGATTCTGGTCTCAGGAAAACTCCTTCTCAGTTCTCAGTCAGTTCTCAGCTTCCAGATGCTGGGAGAGAAACTCTTTCTCTCTCTCTGTCCCTTCAGCAGGAGCAGCATTCAAATTCTGTCTCTCAGATGCTCTCTGCCTCAGCTGGCTTCAATCTCCAGGATTCTTTCTTCAAGGGGAGCAAAATTCCAATTCTGTCTGTCTGTCTCTGGAATTCTTGCTTATGTACACACTTCAGCCAATCCCCTTCCTCCACATCTACAGGGGAGTTCATACCTTCTCAACAGTGGGACAGAGTTTGCACCTTCCACACTTAGCACTTAGTACTAAGTGCTAAGTATCCTGCTAAACTAATTACTATTACAACAGACTCTGAAAGGTGTTAGTGACCCGGGAAAGACTTCAAGCATGGGCAACTACATCTGCTGTCCAGAGACCAGCCTGAATAAGCTCAAAGCCAGAACCTTGGTTCTGGAGATGGATTTTATTGGCCACAAAAACTAAGAAAGGCTGTCAACCAAAAGAGATGTGATCTGCATCATGTATGATATGCTTGAAGAAAACACAAATGGAAACGGAGAGGAAGCTGTTGTTTCTCAGGGATCTTTTGCTATCTTGTTCCATATGCTTATACTTATAGATATTTTACAATGGGAATGAGTGTCTACCAACTTCACACTTGGTGGGCATCAAAGTGTAAAGGAACTGGCTGATAATGGAATATTCTCTGGGAGGAACAAGCAAGTGGGCAAGTTTTACTGGATTATAATTTTAGATGTAAAATTATATCAAATATGGCCATTTAAAAAGAAAGTAGGTAGTTTATGAAAAGTTTTTTTGTACTGTTTTCTTTTTCATGTGCTATAACCACTTATTTTTGATGGGCACTTTATATTCCAATGATTAACGTATTAGGTAAATACAGTCATGCTCTACTATTATAGTCTCCAATTAGTTGTGAATATAACCTTAAAGAACCACTAGGGTGAAAAGAAAAAGTTTGTATCTGTATCTGGGTCTGTGATTAGTAATCTGCACTTGGTCTTCCCTTCCCCCACTCCCAATTAAAATAACAACAATATTTCTAATGGCAGCATATGGGCTTGCTACTAGTTCTATTCTCCATATGAATAAATTCCTAAAACCTCTTGCTTCGTTATCTAAAGAATCAGTTCCAACATATTAGGTTTCCAATGACTGTGTATTTTGCCAAATTAGAATATTTCACAAAGCAATGAAGTTAAAAGCATTTATCTTTACACATTTTTCTACAGAACTGTTGAACAGAAGGTAAACTTCTCTGTTAAACAGTAATCATTAACTTTTTCCTCAATAATTATTAGACTGTTCTTTAAGGGTGAAAATTACAAGAGGACTGAATGTCAATTAAATTCCCTTTAGGAATTTAATTGCAAAGTAATCCAGACCATTTGATTTTGTGTGTAATTTAAAATTCCAGTTTAGTAGGAAACAATAAGCATGTACAGTAGTAACTAGGACTTTTGACACTTGGGGTCAATTCACTTGGAGAAAGAGACAGAGAGACGAAGAGAGAGAGACAGAGAGACAGAGAGAGAGTATGGCGGTAATGTCATCTATCACCTGGAGTTCAAAAAGACCACCTCTCATAGTGTCTACTCACATCACTGAAAATCCAGGAAATTCCCCTTTAAAAGGGTGACATGGGTCCCCAGGCCAATGTTGGTATCCCTGTGGCAAGGTCCACGATACCTGATGCCACCAACCCCAAGGAGGGAGCAGAGTAGTATAAGAAGATTGTGGGGTAGAAAGATGGCAGACTCAGAAAAAAGGGCACATGATAGTGACAGGACCTAAGAGTAGTAACCTAGAGATAACTGAATGAATGGTGACAATCATAAAGTCAAATCTTAGAGTAATGAGGTGGGAACAGAACTCTGAGGTATAGGGAGGGTGGGCCAAAGATTTCTATGAGGATAAAATATGTTCCACCCACAGGTAGACAAAGCCATAGTTTCCTGATTAGTGTTTTTTGGTACCAAAAACTGGCTTTTAAAAGCAATACTTGCTAGTAGATTCACAGCAAGTAAGTCTCTTGATTATTTTTTTGTTTTGTTTTTGCAGGGGGGAAAGCAGGGCAATTGGGGTTAAGTGACTTGCCCAAGGTCACACAGCTATTAAGTATTAAGTGTCTGAATCAGAATTTGAACTCAGGTCCTTCTGACTCCCGGGCCGCTATATTCACTGGGCCACCCAGCTGTCCCTCCTTAATTATTTTTGGAAGACCATAGAACTATCTTCCTGCTTTCCTGTTTTACAACTCAGAGAGGGCAATGCAAATTTCATTTGTGATGCTAAACATAAGTTCTTTTTGCCCCTAACTCAGACCTGGAATTCCATGATGGTTTTTCTTTTTTAATTTGATGTAGGCTCCTTAAAAATAGGGGTTATTTTATTCTTTAGGTTTATATCCCTAGGGCATGCGTGTGCTTAAAAATTGCCTGTTGATTGATCCAGCAATATCCCTGCTAGGTCTATATCCCAAAGACATCAAAAAAGAAGGAAAAGGACCAATTTGTATAAACATATTTATAACAGTTCTTTTTTATGGTGGCTAAAAATTGGAAATCAAAGAGATGGCCATCCATTAGGGAATGGCTAGACAAGCTGTGTTATATGATTGTAATGGAATATTATTGTGCTATAAGAAATGACAAGCAGGACAATTTCAGAAAACCCTGGAAAGACTTATATGAACTGATGCAGAGTAAAGACAGCAAGAACAGAAGAACATTGTACATAGTAACAGCAATATTGTTCAATGAAGAACAGTGAACGACTTAGCTTTTCTCAGCAATATAATGATCCAAGATAATCCCAAAGGACTGATGATGAAGCATACTATCTACCTCCAGAGAAAGAACTGATATTGTTTGAATGCAGACTAAAGCATATTATTTTTTTTTTACCTTCCTTCATTTTTTGTCTCGAGTCTTCTTGCACAGAATGACTAAGCTGGAAATGTTTTACATAACTGCACATGTATAACTTTAATCTGTTTGCTTATCATCTCAGGGATGGGGGAAAGGAGAGAACTAGGGAGAGAGAGAATTTGGAACTCAAAGCTTTAAATAAAAATGTTTTTAAAATTTAAAAAATTGCCTATTGAGTAATATTGTGCCAAAGGATAGAATTGTTGCCTCAAGCCAACCTGATATTCCCTCTTGGACCCTCCACTCTTTTCATCCTTACAGGGACTATTATTTCATAAGAATAAGAATTTCCTTATGAGAATATTCCCTTTACAAATCCTGTCTGGGAAGGAAGGAAACCTTTGTTTACTCCCTTCTTCCCTACTACCCAGAAACATATTCCCTATCAAAAACCTCATTTAAGCCATTGATTCTGTGATCTATCTGTCTATCTTGTTGTACACGGGTGTTTGCATGCTATCTCCCCTACTGAAGAGCAAATTTTTTGAGAACAGACTGGACTTTTTTGTTTGTTTTTGTCTTTGTTTTTCTGTCTATGCCCAGTGTTTAACACAGTACATGGTATATAATGAATGTTTACTAGATAAAATGTAGATCTGTGCTTGTTCTACAACTTATGCCTTTTCTTAGAGAACTGCTTAACCTCTCTGAGAAATTAAATCACCTGCCCAGGGTCATACATGTAGCAGAAGTAGGATTACATCTCTATCATGCCGCTACCATGCTGCCTTTTCATGAATAGCTCTTTGTCAACTAAGTGACCCACAACAGATGGTATTTCCTGGAAATTTAGGTTTAAGTGATGGGAACACTGTTTATAAATATACTGTTATAAAACATTAAGACCTAAAAATCTCTAATAATACTCTTTAAATAACCTCTGTTTAATCATTATAAAATCATTATTGAAACTTTTAGGTTGGTTTCTTAGGTTTCCTTAGACTTCGAGGCTCCTAAATATTTTTTCTCCCAGGATGCACCTTGCTAATAGATTGAAAATGTAATTCCTGGGGATCCTCACCTGCTTCTACATATTAACTTCATTGCTTCTCACTTCACCATTAAAGCTTCATTCTATGAACAATCTTAAAGGTATTTTGTCTCTCAGATTACCCTAGTAATAGGCAAATATCCTGAGGAAATATCACATCGTTCTAGATTTTAAAAAATGTTGACCGCCAACTAAATGGACTTTGTAAATCATAAAGTGCTAAATATATATGTGTTGTTATAATAACAGTATTGTTATTATTACTCTAGGAAAGACTTCAGTAAATCTTCATGGGATATAGTTCTGGGGGCTGCTGAGCTCTCTAGAAAAAAAGGAGACGGGACTGGAGTATATAGAGAAGATAGGCATAAGACAAACTCAGCTACTTTCACGACTCTGTCAAAATTAAGCTTTGTCACTGTTCTTCAGGATAACACATTCAGAGTTGCAAATAACCAAAGAGGTAATCTAGTTTAATCTCTTTGCTTTACAGATGAGAAAATTAAGTCCAAATGAAGTAAGTGACCTGGCTCTGGTCACATGGATAATTAGTGATAGAGCTGGGATCTGAGACTCTGATTCCAATTCATTTTGTCATGATTTTTTTCAGGCTGCTGTTCCAAGACTTCTGCTGCTACCCATATATGGACATTGAACATGCTATAGCTGGAGCCTGTCTAGATAGCAATGACTCTGCTGAGTGTGAGGAAAGCATCACCCTTTACTGACAGGTTTGTCAATTCCATCAGCAGACACTTCAGTTCAGTTCAACAAGCACCTATCATGGGCTGGTGATAGCGTGGAAAATAGTACAAACAAGTTTGTTTTTTTAGGCCTTGCTTTCATGGATCTTATATTCTAATGAGATGATCAGAGAAAGTCCACATTATCTATTAAATCATGGCTATCAAGTAGTGGCTGAATGGATCCTGTCAATTCAAGAAGAGACTCTGACTCATTTTAATTGTAGACACGGTTATCTGACTTCTATTGGATCTCCATTCCTTTGAAGATATTTCCAGTAGTAGACCACCAAACAAAACCTGCAAATATGCTTTGTCTAATCCTAGATGATGGAAGGATATGACTATTTCCATGCAGAA
Organism: Pseudochirops corinnae; assembly: GCA_028646515.1. Taxonomy (NCBI): domain Eukaryota; kingdom Metazoa; phylum Chordata; class Mammalia; order Diprotodontia; family Pseudocheiridae; genus Pseudochirops; species Pseudochirops corinnae. Next base: position 194,503,472 of record CM053590.1, on the reverse strand, counting down.
ATCAGGGTGGAAGGAATATTTAAGTTAAAATATTAAATATCTTGAAACTATACCATGTAATTATGCTTCTGCAGACAGAAGCTTATTTTAAGAGAATATATGAATTGATGTCCCATGTGATCCACAAGAATTCTCATAATTCCAGGAGACAGTAAAAGAGGCTCCCAAAATGTTTGGTAGAACCTCTATGGTGAACTTATGGGAGGAAATGGAGAAGTCACACAGACTGGAAAAGCATGCACAGGTTGTAGTTTCCATTATCAGAGGGAAGCAGCGAAGCAGTTGGATCATTGATCCTTCTGGGCAAGTCCAAAAATCATATCAAAGTAAATCAAAGCACATTCACTATTTAAAGTGATATATTTTAAAATGTACCCATTCTCATCAAGTAAATAAAACTTGGCAGATAAACAGCCAAGAATAGCTGTTGCTGTAACACAAGAACTAAGAGTAATAATAGGAGGTATTGGGATATGAAACATTACACGTGAAAATCTTGATTTTGCTTTCAACAGCTCAAAATGTTACTTGTTCTAGATCAGCGGTTCTCAACCTGTGGGTTATGTTCAATTTATAACAATGAAGATACATCCTGCATATCAGATAGATTCATAACAGCAGCAAAATTACAGTTATGAAGTAGCAACGAAAATAATTTTGTGGTTGGGGGTCACCACAATATGAGGAACTGCATTAAAGGATCGCAACATTAGGAAGGTTGAGAACCACTGTTCTAGAGTCTATTTCCCCAAGAATTTAGTGACTCTGGCATGCTTAGGGACACAAAAGACTACACTGAATTTTCTAAAGGTTCAATGTTACATAGATGAAGTAGAGAGTGGTATGGAACCACTACCCTGTCTATACCACTTAAAGACAGCTCAAACCAAGGATATAAAGATCTTGAATCATTACTAGTTGTGTTTGTACAGAATTCCCTTGGCTGCCTTATTGTATTAGAATGTCCCAAGCAAACTATTTAAGTTTAATCATTTATCTCTTCCTCCTCCTCCAAAACAAAACAAAAAACCCTCAAAAACATATTGCCTGGGAGAAGACCTACTTCACTGCAATCTTCTGAATTTAACAGCCTATAATTCTACTTTGTGTGTGTATTTCATAATTTAAACTAGAAGTTATGTAATTTTTTCATTCTATCCTTCACTGTTTTTCTGGTTTCTTCTTTCATGGAACAAGTTTCTTTCCTGTTCTTGCCTGTTTTAACATATCCTAAGGCCAAAGCCACATGAATATAGTCCTGATTTTTCAAAGGCTATTCCAGAGCAGCACAACCATGTGAGGGGCTCTTCTCCAGAAGGTTGGCTACATCTCACAAAACTACCTATTAAGGCATGAGAGGGCTAGAATCTATTTTTCTAAAGGGACTTACTCATGTGCATGAAATCATGGTTCCTTGAATTCTTTTAAGGCCAATGTGCAGAAATGGGTCCATCAATTTGCTGACACATGGACCCACACACAAATTGGCAGATTAGACCTAAGCACAGAGACTTAGTACCTGAAACAAGTCCAATAAATTTAATTTTACATCATTATTTGATTGACTTTAATAGCACTATATATTAGAAAAACTACTGGAAATTAATTAAAAAAATACAAGAGGTGTGATCTATCTTTGTTAATTTCTGATAGCCTGACTTGGGCTCTCATATTTTGGGGCTTCAGTTTTTGCTATCAACCCTCATACATTTCCTCTTCAAAATTTTATATGAATCCAGTAATTAAATAGATGCACTAACATTCAAGTAGATTTAAACAGAAATACTCAGTAGTTACACATTATCACTTTACTTGTAATTTTTAGTTACAGTCAATAAATGCCAGATCTATAGCAAAACTTTAATATTTTGGACACTGCTTATTCAGCATTTGTATTGTCATAGTCTACTTTTACATTATGAGGGGAAAAATTTTTAAAGTTTGTTAATAGTACAAAGGGGTATTGGAACAAGTTAATCTCTAAACTCTCTTTAAGATCTAAGCCAAATAAGTTCCTTAAATTATTTTTTCAAAGACAAAACATTTAGTAAAGTGAAAGAGAAAAGGACATTAAAACTTTTTAATGTGTATTGTTATAAATTTGTTTTATTGGGTTGGGGTTTTTTATTTCAATATATGTTGAATATATGAATATATATGTATATATATATTCAGGTATATACATAACTACTCATTTTAAAGTCATGAACCAAACCTCTTTGTACGAGGTCAATTTCTTTTTGCTAACTCACAGATGAACAAATAGATTCTCAAATGAACCATTTTTGGAAAGTCAAGGAGGAGAATACAAGTGTAGGATAAGATAAGAAATCCCATCATTTAAAACAATTATCAGTAATAAAGTTATTGTAAAGCTGTCTATAGGGAACTATGGTCTGTGGCATTTTTGACATTTCTTGGTCCTTTCTGAGTTATCAATAGTTTAGGAGTTGATCTTATAGTCAAAATATCTACATTTAAATGTTATACTTGCTACTTGTGTGCCCCAGGCAAGTCATTAATCCTGCCTGAGTCTCAATTTTTTCATCTGTAAAACTAAGGGTGGTAGACTAGATAATCTCTGTAGTTCATATACCGAGTTAATTTTTTAAAATGAAAAGTAGATTGGACTAGTTTGTAAACTGAGGACAAAGAGAAAAATAAACTGTCACGAGATGAATGGGAAATCAGATGAGAAAACTTACCTTATCACCTTCTTCCACCTCACAAATTTTTTCTTCATTTGCAGGATTAAAAACTGCGAATTTTTTGCCACTTGATGAATCATGCCATTCGTTGTTTATAAATATCTTGAGAAATATATAAAAAAATTAAAGTCATATACATAGTTAAGGACACTTGGAAACAATTTTCCACAATAATTAATCTTGGAACATCAGTGAAGACTCTTATTTATACTTCTTAATGGTACCATTTCCCCACAAAAACCCTTAAGTTGAAAAGGTCATCTTGTATAGGAGATGGCCTTTCACGTACAGGTTGGATTAGATGATTCATTACAACCCTTCTAATTGGTAAGATTCTGTGATTCTACAAATAATCTCCTGCCCACAGGTTATTTTGGCTACTTTTAAGATAATATGAAGCTTAGTGTACAATCTGAAAATGTCACTGGGAATGACGGCCACCTCCGCAATAGCGCATTCAAGGGAATATTTTCACCCAAAAGAGCCAATCTGATGTAAGAGTTGCGTTTTGTAGAGTTAATTGTCTCAATTTTCCACTTCAATTTGTGTGCTTAATCATAGCATTAGTGATTTGGTATTATAAAATAGTTCTGCACTTTAGCGAGCTTTAGAACAATAATGAAAACATGCAATTTATTTTCAGGAGCATTAAGAAAAATCTGGGTATAGAGCTTTCCTATGTATATTTTAAAAACAAAACCAACCAACCAACCAAACAAAAACCCCTTGAACTGTAAGACATATAGTATTTACTTTGAACTTATTACTTATACTTTGAGATCAACTACTCAGGTTTTAAATCCCCTTTAGTGGGCATGTATATATATACATACATACACACACACACACACACAGGAAAATGAAGTTAAAGAATAGCAAACTATTAAGATTAAAAAAAGATATTAAATAAACAATGGACATCAGAAATACGGGTTCACCTTTTCTATTTATGAAGTCTTGGAAGTTTAAAATTATAAAGGAATGCTAATCTGTGACATGTATTTAAAGGTAGTATTTTGAAATTCTACTGTCTCAAATGAGTATTTCACCAAATACAAGCCTAATAATGCAACTAAAGTTTTTCTAGATGGCTCAGTGGATAGAGCACTGGGCCTTGAGTCAGGAAGATCTGAGTTCAAATCTAGTCTCAGAAATTTATTAGTTGTATGACTCTAGGCAAGTCACTTAACCTCTGTTAGCCTTATTTTAGTGGAGAAGAAAATGACAAACCACTGCAGTATCTTTGCCAAGAAAACTCACGGACATTATGGTTCAAGAGGTCATGAAGAGTTGGACACCATGAATAATACTATTTCCTGGGCAGTGATGGCACAGTGGATAGAGGGCTGGACCTGGAATCAGGAAGACTCATCTTTCTGAGTTCAAATCTGGCCTCAGATACTTACTAGCTGTGTGACCCTGGGCAAGTCACTTAACCCCGTTTGCCTCAGTAAAATGAGCTGGAGGATGAAACAGAAAACCACTTCAGTATCTTTGCCAAGAAAATCCCCAATGGAGTCATAAAGAATTGGACATGAATGAAGATGTCTGAATTATAAAGTTTCTGAAGCCCTTAGTTAAGAAACTTCTCTCTGAATAATGAAACAAAATTATTTGTGTTTCTGGCAAAATGTACAAAATCTCCCCCCTTCCCTCATTCACTTTCCTTTAGAATTCTTATATGGGTATAGCCCCTAGACAGAGATGTAACATTCAAAGGGATTTCTAAATAATTCTAAGTTTTTGTCAAAGAGTTATTAATTATAATTTCATGGGGCAAATTATACAATTTTTAAGAGATGATCAATCATATGCAGGATCTAGAATAAAACCTCAGTATCTTTGGACATCATTAAATTAAAATTCACATTAATTCAGGCAAACTAGATAAAGTCTGCTTTTATACAATGAAAAAATGTTCTTTAGTGTATTATTATTAGTTTATAGTTCATTATTATTAACTTATAATATTAACAATATTAATTATTATTGGTTTAGTTTATTATAGTACAAATATGATGAATGAGTTAGGGAAAATGTTTTAACTACTCAAAGGAGTTAATTCTTCTCAAGAATCCTTGAGTACTTTAGAAATATCTTCGAAACACTTGACTTTAAAATGTTTTATATTAATTAAAAATCATTTTCATTTATTCATTAGAGGCAATATAAATTAGAAGCTATAGTGGGCACTGACGGCAGAAAGCCCTAAGTACAAGTCTCACCTCTGATCTCTTCCGGCTGTGAACCAGAGCAAGCAAACTAACCTCTCCAAGCTCTAGCAACCTTTCCGAGTATAAAGTGCAGAGAAGATGGTGATCTGCTTAGGTAAAGGAAGTTTCCTCACCTGGGAACTCCCTTTAATCACAAAAATCTCATGTTCAAGCCTATGCTATTCATTAAAGTCTCTCCCCAACTAGATTCTACAAGGCTACATTTAAAAAAAAAAGCAATGCTTTGTTAAAATTATTGGATAAACACGAAAGTGAGAGTTTATATTCCACAACAGCCTTCAAGAACCCAGAAAAAAACTCTTCATACCATGATGATGTATCAGAATAGAGTCTGGGTTATTGCCTAGAATATAATATCGGTGTGATATAAACTGCATATCATCTACCTTTGTCCAGGAACAAAGCCTTTTTTAGGAGTTCTGCTAAGGCAAAAATTTGGTTCCTATAACACGTTAGCTATTGGTTCAAATTGACCAATCATTCTACTATCCTTTGTTTTCCCTCGACTATAAACATAACCAGTGGGAATTACCTTAAGGTTGTTTTCAAGGTTTTAATTTAATTTTATCTTATGTATCAAGATTGATCAGTTCAGTGGAAGACAAGTGGGGTTGGAGATAAATGTAATGAAGTGGAGATTAATGAAATTAATTAATGAATAAATTAAAAACTATGAACTTCATTTTGAATCAGAAGCAATGGCATGAAGCTAAAACAAATCGTAGTCTCTTTTAAACCTAGTTTAGCAAATTTGAAAAAAAAAGAAGGTATTGTACTTATAGAAATAAAACTATTTGTCATCTTTTAGCATGATATTACACATACCACCCATTATTAATCTGGGCAAAGATGCATCTTGAACCATATATATTTACAGTAGCTGTGAGCCTAGAGGACATGTTATTGTAACATCATTATAGATTCCTTAGTACTCCTCTACCCTTTCTGACAGGACACAACTTTTTTCTTTCTTTCTGAATTTTAGCCTTTTCTGTGCTAAATAAGAATATTTTAAAAATACATGTATTTAGATAATTCAAACAAAATAAACTTGTATAATTTTTGGATTGTGGCCAGTTTTTACTTAAAAAGACAGTCTACAGTAGTATGTTAATGAGTAAACAAAGCTGCTGGTTAGGGCCAGAAATTTACTGGGAGAGAAATTTTGCTTTTTCCTGAGAGCCATATGTTTTTTTCCAAGCCATAATTTGATTTTATATATTTATCCTCAGCATATTTTTGAAAGAATTCTTCTATTTTCACTTATTTTTTCAGCTAAAAATGGATTAAACTTAGCTAATAGGCATATTCATAATGAATTAAGACTGATTCCCACAACTGTGAACTGGAGGCCAAACTGGGTTAAACTGTACCTTCTAAAAGTAGACTTGAAGGGAGGAAAATGACCTCTCTTTGCTAGAGGAAAACCCTTCTTTTTTTGATTATTTTTCTCAATCTACACACACATTGCAATGCCCTACAGACCCAGAATCAGGCTGAATAACCGGGTACAAGTGTACCAGGAAGTAACCTATTTGTTCTGGGGAAAGCAGGCGATTTTACAGGTTACCTGTCCAATCAATATAACTTAGGTGGGACTTAATGTAACTTATGATGTGTGACTTACAGGTGCTAATGCTTTGCATGCACAGTACCAAAAAGATAACATTGCTAATTATTTGGTAAATTAAGATTGTATGGGCATTCAAATTGGATTACCGAGACTTATACATGGGTAGGGAGGTAACTTGAGAAGAATGTCCTTGTTGAAGTGACAGCTCAAACAAAGCTGAAAAGAACTCTTTAAGAACCATGGTGAAATTTCTTTTAAAGATCATAGGTAATACTTCTGGGGTTGTATCCCAAAGAGATCACAGAAGTGGGAGGAATACCCATATGTACAGAAATATTTATTGCAGCTCTCTTTGTGGTGGCAAAAAACTGGAAATTAAGGGGATGCCCATCCATTGGGGAATGGCTAAACAAGTTGTGGTATATGAATGTAATGGAACACTATTGTGTTATAAGAAATGGGGAGGAGACGGTCTTCATATTCACCCAGAGAGGCTTATTATAAACTGATAATGAGCGAGAAGAGCAGAACCAGGAAAAATTTGTACACAATCACAGACACATCGTATGTGTAACAACCAACTTTGATAAACTGGACTCTTCTCAGCAATGCACAGTTATAAGACAACTCTGCAAGTCTCAGAATGGAAGGAGATGTCTACATTCAGAGAAAGATCTAGAAAGACCAGAGTTTAAATGGAGACTGAAGCAACCTACATGCTATCGTTCTTTTTCATGTTTGGTTTTCTTTCTTCCCATTGTTCATTCCATTGGTTACAGCCCTTCTATACAACCAGACGAATGTCCAATGTGAAAATATTTGCAGATCCTATACTTGACTGCATGCCACCATGAGAGGAGTTGCGGGGAGTGAGGGGAGAAAATTTGAAACTCAAGGGACTGCGGAACTGAATCTTGTAAACTAAAAGTAAACAAACAAGCCAATTAAAAAAAAGATCATGGGTAATGTGCACAGCAGAAAACAAACAAAAATTTACGAAGAAGTAAAGAAAAGATGGACTGCTCTCAACAAAACATGTAGCATTTATCATACAGATAAAACGAAAATTCATTGATCTGTATTTTGAATCCTCTCATGTTCCGCTATGAACATGACACGCTCTTATTTCTTTTCGTACTTTGTCTTGTTTCAATATTTAAGCTTATGTTATGTTTCTTTTTCTTTTTTCTATTCTGTATTTGAGTTCTGGTTTTTGAGTCTAAAGTAAAAGAAAAATCACGGGTAATGGGGAGATAAGGGAATGCTAAGACCGGGAGAAGCAATGATCAAGGAATAATGGAGCAAAAGAAACACAGGGTTTGAAAAACCACAGTGATTTTAAAAACAGATCCCCAACAAGTAAAAGTTGTGAACAACATACCTTATATTTACGTAATGCTTTTTTAGCTTATACAAGCATTTCCCTAGATATGTTCTTATTTGATCCCAAACGTTATCTCACAAATAAATTGGGGCAGTTATTCTCCCCATTTTACAGATAGAGAATCTGAGGTTCTGAGAGCCCATCAAGTGGCAGAGTTAGGATCTTGGGATGATGTACTTCAAGCTAGAGGGATATTAGTCCTTGCCCAAACACCACTTAATGGTTACTTTTTGGACCTCGATGGCTCAGAGTTAATGTAAATAATAATTGTTTCTCTTTTGGCCAGAAACCCTGAGGGTCTTCCCTTCCCAATTTGAGTTTTTTTTTTTAAATTATAGGTGCCATTCCTGGCTCACTTCTTAAACAGTCCTAATCACTGAATGGGCTTTGCTTCCGTCAAACTGAGACCTCCCAAAGACCTTAACTTAAAAAGACTAAGGTCTCCCACTGCATCCTGGGGCATCTCCAGGTATCCTCATCTATGTCTTGCCATTGGACCCAGAGGGCTTTGGAGGAGAAAGTGAGGCTGGTGACTTTGCGGAGCCCTCCCTCACAAATCCAATTCACTTGCAAGTCATGGCATCATCTTCCTGAGATCTATATCTGTATCTGTCACAAGATTATATCATAGGAAGGGACCCTTGGGGCCCTCTAGTCTAAAGCGACAACAGGACTATTGTGCAGAAAACACTTTTAAAATTCTTAAGTGCTACATTTAAATGTGCTATTGTTATAAGTAGGGTCAATTATGATCATTCTCATTTTGGAGATCATAGATTTAGAATTGGAAGGGGCTCAGAGGTCATCTAGCTCAACTGCCCTCATTTTATAGATGAGGAAATCATGGAAGTCAAATGACTAGCTAAAAGTCACACGATGAGTAAATGGAAGAACCAAGTTTTGAACCCAGGTCCCTCAGTTCCAGAACTTTTTACCTTTCTACTGTGTGTCATTGAAGTAAAGCACAGAGAAGCTTGTCCAAATTCACTGTAATTAATATGTGATGAAGTTATTGCTCAAGCCCACGTCAGCATGGCACCTGAAAAGATGGTGGATTTAGATGCAGAGTTACCTAAGTTAAAATCTCTCTCTTGACATTTATTGTGTGATCTTGGACACATCATCCAACTTCCCTAGGCTCTAGATTCCTAACCTGTAAAATGAGGTTGAACTGGATGACTTCTAAAGTATGTTCCAGCTCTACAGGTCTTATGACTCCATGTTCATTAATCTTGCTGCTACAATTTACTATTTTCATGGTGTCAAAGTCTACAACAAAAATCAAGGAAAGGAAGAAATGGGGAGACTTAGAGAAAACAGGAGGAAACAAAAAACATGAAAAGGGGAGAAAAAAATCTGTCTATAAAATAATTAAAATAAGGCAGAAGTAAAAGTAGCTTTTCAAAAAAAAAAGATGGGAAAAAATACTGGCTATATGAGCAGATAAATATGATACTGTTTCTGTTTCATACTGTAGTCAGAGCAATGGAAAAGATTTCATGAATGAGGTTTTATTTAAAAGAAATTAATGTTGACAATCCTTTCCACCTTTTTAACTCAGCAAGGGAAGAAAGGAGAGGTGCCAAAAAATTTCTCCCTGGGGAGTCAAACCACATTATTCTCAGGCATTAAAACAAATAACTCACTACCTATTGCTATAAGCCAAATGTAAAGACAGAAAATATGCAAACACTATAGAGCCCTTTAAATATGATTTCTAACAAAATCTATGGCATTGTAGCCCAAATGCTTTCAAAGTCTTAATCTCTTCTTTCTAAATGATGCTATATGGAGTTCACGGACCATTTAAGATCTTTCCATTAACAGCCACGCCAATCAGATACAAGTGTGAGATAAAGTGATAACAGCACACACAACAAATATAAGCACCATTCTGCACCTCCTCTAAATATGTACTCGAAGCCACAAAACCTCTTAATATAAGGGAGCAAGTCAAAGCCATGAGACTTTGGGTTTAGTCAAATATTTGAGTTTCATAATTTGTTTGTTTTTAGGAGTTTTTAAAATTGAAATGCATAATGACTTAAGCAATCTTATAACCTGTCGAAATAACTAAGCCCCTGTCTACACAGCTCTTTAAGCCTAGTCTTTTTAGAGTGGGCTATTGGCACTCCCTTTTGGTCCCCCAAGCAATTCAACTAGCACCTGGATGCGTTGCCTTCTTTGGCTGCCTTGGAGTGGCCAATGGCCACAAAACAGTAATACCACCCTGGATACATTCATAATTCAATTGATACAATAGATGTGTTCTTGGGAAGTTGACTCTAGACTGATTTCGCCAATATTAAGGATTCTACCTTGACTTAAAATTTTTTACTTCGAATATGCGTTGTCAATTTCTATTTGGTCATTTATTGAAAATGCTTTGTAATACTTCATTTTTTCTTTAAAAAAAAAGAGAAGTTTCTGGGTTTTATTCCCTTCTTTATTCAGTAATGTTCTACAAGTAGCCACACTCATTAGGGAGACTGCTATTTATTTACCCTTGGAAATTCTTCAAAGCTAAGAATGGTGATTAATGGATTCACACACTACAAATTTATTTGTTGGAAGTTTATTTTTTTTTACAGATCAGATTTTCTTGAAGTGAAACACACCCTGTCATCAGAAAGAACCTCCAAAATGTCAACTCACTGTATACTGTGGATTGATGTAGACGTCACAAGACTTTTAACTTCATAATGGCATACAGCCATGTAATATGTGAGAGAGAGATAGCAGTAGTCGGTAGCACTAGAGAATTTTGTTACCCCTTAACAAGTATGTTTTGAATTAACTCACAATTAATGTACTACTAGAGGGAAGGGCTTCTGTATAATTATAAAGAGTAGCTAGCTAATACACTCCTCTGTTTTGTGCTTCAGGCCTGATCCCTTCTCTGAGTAGTGACATTATTTTTAGAGAGAAAAGAAATGATGCTGACCCAGGTGGTGAAACAAGCACCCTCCTTGCTGCCTTATGTAGGCTCCCTCCTTCAAGCATAGCCTTGAAATGAAGACTGGATAAGCATTCAATGCGAATGTTACAGAAAAGCAAATTCTGTTCAGATATGGTTTGAAGGAAACAATCCCAAACTGAGATTCTCTAATCCAATTTCCTCTGTGCCTTTATCTTAGCTAGCTGTCACCGGAAGAAAAGTGACATGATAAACCCATTCACAGGAAGGTCCATGTGAGAGAGGCTTGCTTTGTTACTTTTACATTTTAAAATACGATGCTAGGTAATACAAAGGCATGATTCTACAATCTCAGAATTTCAAGTAGCGCTGACAGTCTGTGAAAGCTTCGTGGGGGTTGCGGGAGGGCAACAGGTTGTTCCCACTGCTCTCTCCTAAGTGATTCTCACCTCATCTTACAGATATAAAAGTGTGTCTGATAGAGGCAGACAGTAAAATCAGTTTTAAATAGCAAGTCAGATATATGTATTTAAATGGGCTTTGCAAAGAGGGAACAGAACTCATCTAGGTATCAAAAGCACTTTGTTTTTCTCCTTAAAGCTTAAAACCTGTGAAAGGTGATGCAAATTGTTTTTGTTTTTACCAGAAGATAATAAAATGTCACTGGCCCAGGAGTTAAAAATACATGTATTTCAAATTCTTCCCTTCCCTATCATGTACCTTCTCAGGTCGAATGAGAAGGTTTCTCTACTCTGTATGTTCTATACCTGGGCAGACAGCAACACTCTTGTTGTCTCAGAAACAGATGACCGACAGTTGGGCTGCCACCAGCATCAGGCCTCCAGATATTTAAGGCTCCAAGTGATAAAAATCAAATGACATCACCCTGATTCTGTGTCGCAACAATTGCTTTCTCTTTGGTAAGCTTCACAGAGCTTAGGCAAAATTGAACCGTTCTTGGTACCAAGGTACTTTTAGGCTCCTAATGGAGAACCAAAGCTGCTGGCAGGCACCTCTTTCTCACCCGAAGGGTATACAATCCTGTCGTAAATAATGCAACTAAGTACTGTCTTTCTTAGGAAAATCGAACATCAGCAGCATGCAACTGCATGGACAAAACATAATTTCATTTTCTGTTTTAATATATTCGAGTCTACAATTTGTATAGAAATAGAGGAGGAAAGCGTTTTTTTTAAATAACTTGAAAAATTTCCAAATTTAGTAGCCTCTCTGCTGCTGGGCCCCTTTGTCTGGAATTTCCAAATTACGAGTGTTACAGCATTCTTGGTGTATTCACTCTTCCAGGACAGTAGGGGAACTATTTATTAAATAAAAACCAGGAAGCTATCTGTGCTTTAATAGAGCGTAGGTCCTTTCCAAAGTGTCTCTAAAATCAAGCTGATCCCTAAGGGAATTAAAAACCACTGTATGTGACTTCGAACAGGTTGACTATCTTACTTTATGCCTTAGTCTCTTTGGCTGCAAAATCAGGGATTTTTTTAGATTAGAAAACTTTAAGTACTAAAATTGTGAATAGGATTTTATTTGTTCTCAAGCTTCCTAACTTATACACCATCCTTTGGCGGTTCATCCACTTAGGTAATCTGTCTCCCTGCCTTTTTTTCCTAAAGAAAAGGAAAATGATCAAGCGCTATTAAGACAGGTCTCTTAAAGCCTCCACAGACTTTGAGAACTTCACAACTTGGTCACGATCCTGATCCACAGAACGTGGCTGCTGAAAACTACATGAGGACAAATCATAGGGGAAAAATGGGGGAGAGGGGATAAATGATGCATACTAGCCATGAGACACAGAAAAGGCGACATAAACAAGGTAGTTCCTTTTCATAAAGAAGTCTTTTTATTGATTTTTTTCCATTTTGACATCATCTGCATTTCCCATGTATCTCTCCTTTCTTCCACGCCCAGAAAGCTATCCTGTGTGTGTGTGTTGGGGGGGGGGGGGGGACAGAGACACAGAAGCAGCCACTGAGAAACAAAAAGACCAAGAGATCTATGGGAACAGCAATGGAGAGAAGCAGAGACAGAGACAGGTCCAGAAAGAGAAACAGACTGAGAAACTATTGGGGGTAGGGGGAGGAAGTGTGGGAGAGAAAGAGAGACAGAGAGAGAGAGAGAGAGAGAGAGAGAGAGAGAGGCAGAGACAGCCTGAGAGCAACAGAGAGACAGAGGCAGAGGCAGACAGAGACAGGGAAAAGTGGAATGAAGAGAGAATTTAACATAAATTCCTTTTATATAAGTGACCTGAAATCCAAGTACTAGCAAATCAATTCAGGAAGTATTTTGTAAATTCCTGGGCCCCATCTGATCCAGATACACAATCCTGGAGCCTATCAGATCTCAATACAATTAAACAAAGAGAAAAAGATCAGAGTACACAGAAGGATAACTTTTTGAAATGATATACAAGGCATCATTAGTGATTTAAAAAAAAGAAAATCATTTTCATCTCAATATTTGCAAAGGCCACTAGACTCTCATGATTATAATTGTTCAACATATTGCCTAGTGAAAACATAAAAAAGATGCTGAAAGTTACAATGAAATAATAAGCAAAAGGTTCTGGAAATGTCCTAAGATGCTTGTAGGAAGATTGCACGGTTAATTTCTCATCTGGGAGACAGGTAAATGACCGTCCTTTTATTTCCAGCTTAACCTTCAAATACTTTAGTGGCTTGTCATTAATTTAAGTTTGGAATAGATCTTTGGTGGAGCAACTATACAAGAAGATGGAAAGTGTCAGGCGGTTTTAAAAGTTCACTCACTCATTCAGATTTAATTACATACATAACTGCAGTTCTTCCAAGTGTGAAAAGGCTTTGGCTAATAAACCAAATAATAAAATGCACTTTAGGGAAGTAAATTTTCACAGAACACCTCTGACTAGGAAAAACCAATGTGTTACAAGACTCTTACCCACACATGCCATAAACAGAAACAGAAAATATCTGGAGTCAGATTCACCTGCCTCTGAAATACTGACTTTCTTTCACTTTTAAAAGAATGTTCTGGTGAAAGGATCTGAAGTACACTGGGCCCTCAAAACAGTAGGCAGTTATGAAAGGTTTGTTCCATTGAACCGAATGCCAACTCCAAAACTTGCTTGTGTTTATGGAATTGATAAACCTCAGCGTGTTTTGTTTTTTGTTTTCTGACTTGCCATTTGTCTTACTAGACTGTAATCTCTATCAGACTTCAAAGTGCTTGCCAGTTGGAATGGCTCATTCATCTTTCTAACCACATCAGCACCACCTTCAAACCTCGAAACAAAATCGAGAAATTCCTTGCACATGGGGGATGTTCAAAAGATAGCATCACACTGCAGCAGAAGTGTGTGTGAATATTTTAAAATTTATAAAGAAGGAAACATTTAAGATTGACATTTTCCTTGACTTATTTTAAGGAGAAAAAAAATATGAACTTTTGCAGAAAAAAGCAACAAGAAAAAGTGGCACAAATGCATTAAAAACGAAGAAATATCTTAGAAGCCATAAATATCCTCCCCCACAATTAAGGAGGGTGAGTTCTAGCCTTATTATTTGGGATTTGGGATATTTGGTTTTACTAAAGCATATCGTTAAAAGCGACTTCAGACATCAATCCAGTATCTTGAACAGAGTTCAGTCCAGTATATTACCAGAAAAGAAAAACAAGACTGAAGGATCAGATGAGATAATATATGCAAAGCATTTTGCAAATCATAAAGCACTATATAAATGCTAGCTCATTTTGTCAGTCATCTGACTTCGCATAGCTACTTATGGCAAATCACTGTGGGTGAATCATCCTACATCAAACCGGCAGCTATCTGGAACATAACATTTAAAGAAATGCTAACATTAAGGACCCCACTTGGGAGTGGGCTAGGACGCCTCTAATGAATGGTAACCTTGTAGTAGAGGGAGGGGAAAATGGGTGTGAATTTTGCGGTTGTTTCAATTGTACGCCTCTTTACTGAGTGCATCGTCTTCAAAAATTTGTCACAATTATTTACAATAAAATTAAAAACCATTTTCCTTTTCTCCCCCCAGTAAAGTGCTTCTGAAATGAATGTTTAAATGAATTTGTCATTCACAGTTGATGGTGCTAACACACTTTCCCGTACTGATGGCTTTGCAAAGAAGGAAAAAAAAATCACTCAGCTGACTGAGGCTCTCATGGACTACTGTGTTGATGAAAACAGAAACATCCTGAAACTTTGTAATTTCTCAAACTGTCCAGAGCTGCAAATAATGAGCCCCTTCCCTTTGTAATTAGGATTGTTAAGTTACTCTTTAGTTTGTTCAGCAAGCAAAAATGGCCACATACAGATTTGCATCATGACTAGTCTTATTTTCTGCTCAACCGTTAAGTTTACCTTGGAGTTATACATCAAATGACAAAAACACCATGAACGCTTTCTTTAAAAGAGTCTTTGGAAACTCTTTGGAGCTGCTGAGATTTAACTCGCACACTTGTACACGAAGCACAGAAATAATTTTAAAATTAATAATGTGGGAGTCTTTTACCAGTCTCTTAGGGGGGATGTCTGAGACCTGGGATGGCTCTCTGCTTGTCATAACATCAACGAGTTAGCCACTGTACATCTGTTCCAAAAGCAGTCAACTTCTCCAGTGAGATAAATAAATGACTTTTCTTTCCATCTGAAAATTATGCCAGTGATGCCAACCCACTTTATTCCCCTTAATTGGCTTTCATTCAGTTTATAGCTGTATAGCTCAGTCAAGTTATACAATAACCAAACTAGGTTTCTTTAAAAAATGAAACAAAAAACCTGTCATTTAGGCATGCTATGTTATCTCGAATTTCCTGTGTTTCTCCCTTAAATGTATTTACTGAATTATTTCTTCCCCTAGTTTAAATAAGTCCTATTCCCTCCACACATGCAAGTCTATGTGGTATAATTCACTAATAAGCCTGCTAATGTGCACGAGCTCCTGTAAAAAGAAGCAGAACAGTTTAAGAATCAGAATCCAAGTAATCTTAGTACATGATTATTGTCCCACTTAATATCCTCTATTTAGAAAGATTCTTCATCTAGGTCCTCACTATATCTGGTTTCCACTTGTATACTTATATAAGACCCTTTAATAAAACTTAGCTCAAAGTCACCTTTTCACTCTTTAAGTAAGTGAATTTTTCACCTGCCTAAGGCAAGGTAACAGGCATGCTGTCTAAACCTACTAACCTTGGTATATTGGATTTTCCAGTCTTTGAGTGGAGCAGGTATGGTCCCCTCTGCAGGGTTGATTAGGATCTGCTGCTCCTCTTGGGTCTGCTGCTCCTCACTTGTAGACATTTCTAACCTGGCCCCTGAAACACAGGTGAAGAGAAGTACTCAAGCTCAGCGATTTTGTCCAGATGGAGCACTTAGCTTTATTTGTTCCTTTTTAGCTGAATGGACCAGAGATTATTTGCATACTGGGATGTGATTGGATGAACCAACTAGGAGCAAAAAGAAAAGGACATTACTTATTTGTAACACCTAAGGTAGGAAGGCTCGATTTTAAACTTAAATCCTAAGACACCATTTCTCTCCAGACCTGCAGCTGCACTGGGAGATAGTTTCCTATTTGCAGATGAATTTATTTACAGAGCTTAAAGCTGTGACAAGAGTATGCAGCTGCTTCAACTACTGTGGCTGAAGTCTCCCCTCCACCCCACTGCTTTTCTTTTATGTTACTATACAAGTTTTATTTCTCTGACACACTTAAGCAAAAGGAATAAGGCAGAAATCTTTGGGTGCTCCCATTTCTGGGAGGTGGAAGAAAGGAGAGAGATCATGTTCTTTTTTTCAGCTAAAGGGCTGCTTTATAGCCTTCAATCATATTGTACTTTACCTTTTTCAAAGCTTTCTACCTATCTTCTCTATATCTCCCAACAATCCTTTGAGATAAGTGCTATTACTGTCCTTCTTTTGCAGAAAAAGAAACTGAGATTCAGGGACCTGCTCTGGATCCATTACAAGGCACTGACTCAGTTTAGCTAACTCCTTTGATTGAGTGACTGAGACAGGGCAATTTTTCATTCTTTCCTACCTTGCTGATTTGGACTAAGCATTTTAGAGGAAGGTAAGACTGCTGGCTACTTTGGCCCTGAATGAAGTATAGGTTTAAAGAGTGTGCTGGATGCCTGGGTTCAAATCCTGGCTCTAGCATTCACTCCCTGGGTGATGGTTGAGGAGTCACTTCCCCAGTCTAGGACTCAGTTTCCTCATCTGTAAATTGGGAATGGTGATACTTTTGTTTATTCCCTCACATGATTGTTGGGAAGAAAGCTCATTGAGGGCTATAAAAATCTGAGTTAATATTATTGGTCAGAGGAGACAGCTCAAAAAGGGAGGTATGAAGCTCAGTTTCTTCCCACTAACCATGCACTTTACCTTCTCCATTTAATGTTTTAACTCTTCAATTCCTCTTTCATGAGAACCCCCCCCCCCAAAAAAAAATAAAAGAAAAAAAATGAATAAAAATATTGTTTGCCCTACTTCTGTTTTGGAAAAATCAGCTTTTCTATTGCTCACAAAATGTGTTTTTTATTAAGTATACAAACACAACAGCTGTTACTTAATTTGGCTAGATCCACGCCCTGGCAGCTGTATTTTCTTGTGGTCCCTCGCTTGCTCACCACTTGGCAGTTGTGTAGGCATCCAAATACCAGTTGGCTTGATGAAGAGGGGGTTAAATGAGGGCCTCAAGTTAAACGCCCTCTAGCACACTTGGCTCAGGACTTCATTTCTCACATTGTCTTCCTCTATCGTGTTTTACTGACACAAGACAAGTCACTTTATATTATCCCGTGCATTGTGCTTGGCAAATCTGCTGCTGTAAACTATAAACTGCATTGTAAATCCTTGCAAAGAAATTAGTATATTTCCCAAAAAGAGAAGTGGTCAAAGGATATGAACAAACAATTCTCAAAAGAGTAATTGCAAACTACTAGCAACCATAGGAAAGAATGCTATAAATCACTAGTAAGAAGAGCATGGCAAAGCAACACAACCCTCAGGTTTCACCTCATCCTTAGCAAACTGGCAAAGAGAACAAAAACGGAGAATGGCATTGGAGGGGTTAGGGAAAGGAAGGCATGCTAATGCATTGGTAGTAAAGCTAACTAGTCCAACCCCTCCGGAAGGGAATTTGCAATGATGCAAAGAGAGTGATCAGAAAACCTAGCCCCTTTGACTCAGGGATTCCACTGCTAGACACGCCTCAAGGACATAGAGGCTCCCTACTCACCCTGAGATTTGCAGGGGTGTTTTTTGTGGTTATAAAGAATTGGAAGCAAAGTAGAGACCCATCAAATGGGGTGCGAGTAAACAAACTGTGCTTCATGAATAGAACGGAATATTACTGTGTTGTAAGAAACAAGTCTCAGTAATACTGAGAAGCATGCAAATGCATTAACAGATGTAAAGTGAATAAGCAGAGCCAGGAAAACAATATTACAAAATGATTTCAATGATGCAAAAGGAGAGAATGTCCACAGAACTATAAAAAAGAGAATGCTTCAAAATCATAAAGAAAAAAGAATTGTCCCCAAGAAGAGAGAGAGAGAATCCTTCCTTCACCTCTGCAGACTTAGTAGAGGATGGGGTCGGAGGCATCAATAGGCATGGACCAGTGGTGTGAACCACTGCATTATTACATCAGAATTTTTAGATGTGTTCATTGGTTTGTTCTTTTTTCTTTTCTTTTGTAAAAACATCTCGATTATAAGGCATGGTTTTCTGAGAAAGGAATAATAGAGGGGGAAATCTAGGCAATGTAAAAACAAAATATATCAATTCAGAT
Source organism: Pseudochirops corinnae (assembly GCA_028646515.1). Lineage (NCBI taxonomy): Eukaryota > Metazoa > Chordata > Mammalia > Diprotodontia > Pseudocheiridae > Pseudochirops > Pseudochirops corinnae. The sequence goes on along the minus strand of CM053590.1, from coordinate 194,484,842 downwards.
ATTTTTGAAGAAAGAAAATAAATTAGTAAGACTACCTGATAAAATTTCCTTTATCTTCCTTCCCATGGTTATCTGCTGTTCTTCTTGTTTTTGCTGTTCTATTTATTCAACAAGCATTTATTAAGAGCTTCTATTTGTGCCCTACAAGCAAGGTACAGCTGGGTCAGCAGGCATCTCATGTCAAAGAATTTTCGGACCTCAAGCTGATAAATGCCTTTAAGAATGATTTTATATTTCACTTTTGTTGTTTTAGCCTCAATCCCTAATCCAAAGCCTTGTACATAATAGGCACTTAATATGTGCTTGTTAGATTGGATTTAGAAACAGAATATTTTGGTATGAGTCCTCAACCCTGGCTACTACTGAATAGCTAAGTGATCTTGGACAATTACTTTCACTTTTCCAAGATTCAGTGTCCTCATCTGTAAAATGAGGGAGTTGTACTACACAAACTCAAAGGCAGTTTTGGCTCTTAAACCTATAATCTTACAGACCCACACTGAGCAATTCCCAACATCTGTTTTTCACATTCCTCTTGCCAAGACACCAATAGAACCTGTACTACTAATTTCAACTAGACCCTGTGGCCATATGATAGTCTTTTATTCACTGAATCACAGAATTTCAGCTTTGGAAGAGAATGTAGAAGTCACCTACCTTCAATTCAAATTAAATTCAGGGAACATTAAATTTCTGTTATTTGGAAGGAAGGAAGGAAAGAAGGAAGAAAGGAAGAGTTGAAGGGAGGAAAGAGAAAAAAGGAAGGAAGAAAGAAAGGAAGAGGGAGAAAGGAAATAAGGAAAGAAAGGAAGAAAGGAGGGAAGTAAAAAAGGATGAAGGAAGGAAGGAAAGGAGAGAGGAAGTGAAAGAGGAAAGAAAAAGAAAGAAAATGACCTCTGCATATGAGGACCTTATATTATGCTTTTTATGTGGACAGCACATGTACAGATATGGAAAAGTTATACAAATTAATTCAAAAGAGAGGCAACCCTGATAAATGGGAAAAGGAAAAGAATCAGAGAAAAGGGGCTATGAATTCTTTAGGGCTGAAGGTGAGGAGAGAGTGAATTCTAGATATGGAGGCCCATTTGTGCAAAGACATGGAGGTGGGAAACAAAGACACCGTGTACTTATTAGGCCAGTTTGACTGGAACAGAGGGAGTGTAAGGGAAGATTGCAATACTTGGTGGGAGCCATACAGTGAAGGGCTTTGGACCAGTTCCTATTCATCTCTCATTGACTTTCATTACATACCCTGCAACAGATGTTCCTCAACTTCTTTTGACAAATCTCCAAATCTACTTTCATTTCTGTCTCTTAGCAGATGACCTGCATTTGACTTCGTTTCCTACTTTACTGAGAAGACAGCAGTCATGTGAGATCTCTTTTTTCTCTCCACCATAACTCAAGATCTTTATTTAACTTTGATCATTCTGTCCCTCATTTTTCTGATTCAGAGGATGAGGTTGGACTACTTCTTAGCAAAGCCTAACCCAAGTGAAAAGGAGGAGAGAAATGAAATAGTTTGGGGAGCCTCTTTTTGTATCCCCAGCATCTAGCAAAGAACCTGGCACAGTCTGAGTGCTTGATAAATGTTGATTGACTACTGACTGAAAGGAACCAAAGTCAAGAAAAGATGGTGATGAAGTTTTGGGCTAGTTGAGATGCAAGAATGTATGATATCTGAAGGGAAGGAAAATTTTTCCTCCTGATTTAGTGATCATCCTTCTTTACTGTCTTTGCCTGTAAGTATTCTCATGTCTCATCCATTGTACAACACCAGCACCATCATCTTGATCACCAACTCCAATACCTCTCTACCCTACTGTCTCCCAATTCCCAATTCCCATGTCTATTTCTTTATTTCTCATAGCTTTTGAGTATCTATCATCATTTAATGTGTCTTTAACATGTCTTTTTCTTTTCCTCGACTACTTTGTAAATTTTAACACTATTGACAACACTTCATCCTTCTGGATGCTTTTTCATCTTTTAATTTCAGAGAGACTATATTCTCTTGGTTCTCTTCCTACTTCTTTTATTGCTCTCCATCTCAAAGACTCTATGCCTTCAATCCCATTCCCTGATGCCTCTGTTGAGACCTTGGTATTGTGAGCTTCCTTTCCTTTCCTTCTTTCCCTTCACCTCTGAATCCTTTCCATCAGTAAGTAAACATACTCCAGTTCTCCTCAATCCTAAACATGTCTATTGATGACTGTTAGCCCACACGTCTAACATCCTCATTTCGTCTTCTCTATTCCACCACTAAACTTATTTATTTTTAGTTTTCAACATTCACTTCCATAAGTTTTCACTACTAAACTTTTAACAGGTTATATGCAACCAACTGACTTTATTGCTGCCCATTCTTTGCTCAACTTTTTGCAACTGAGCTTCGAACGCAAGTATCCTATGGAACTAATCTGTTATGGGTTACCAATGATCTACTAATTTCCAAATTTAATACCTTTGTCATTCTGCTCATCTCCTTGAATTTTGTAGTTTTGGATACTATTGACCACTCCATCCTCCTGAATACTTTCTTATCTTTTGGTTTTGGAGAAAATTTAGCTCCTGGTCTTTTCCCTACACCTTTTACTTTTCCTCATCACCCTTTCACTAGTTCTCTATCTTTGTACTGACCTTTCCTCACCAAAATTCTGTCATATAGTCTTTCCCCTCCTCACTCTACTGTCATTTCCTTGTAAGACTCATTCATTGCCATCGCTTCAACTATCTGTTATACACAGTTGACTTTTAACACCATAACTTTACTCTTGACCTTTCTTCTGCGTAGAACTCAAGGCCTACATCTTTAATTACTTATAAGATCCAAATCAGTGTATGTCCCATTGGCTCCTCAAAACAATATGCCCCAAGTTGAAATCATTATATTGCCTAATCAAGCCTGCACCTCCTTAGTTCTAACTTTAATGTCTCTGTTAGTGGTACCACCATTTTTCCAGTCTCACATATTCTCTACCTTGAGTTATTTTCTCTTCTCTCACACTTTTCTAATAATTTACTTAGCCAAATACATCACAGTTGTACAATATCTTCTTTCACTCCATCCCTTGTCTTTTCTCATTGTCACTGCCTTAATTCAGACACTCATAACTCTCATTACCATTTTCCTGAATAATTAAATTGAGAGGTCAGAAGAAGTCCAGTTCATGTTATTTAAAGTTTGCTAAGAAGAAGTTTGAACAAGAGTCATAAGGTCTCTCCATTTTCACCAGACAATATAGCAGGTGATAGTTTCCATAAAACTGAGAGGCTGCTAGGGTGAAGTCAAACAATGTCCTTACCTATGTTTTTCAATCTCTTTTCTGTCCAAGGAAGTAGAGACCTAGGAAAATTTACCTCAGGTTGGTGGTATGATAAATCCTGAAAGACTAAAATGAGATTCTGACTATAAGTTAGGTGACAGTTGAATGGAAATATCCAGGAAATCCAGTAAAACCAAGACAGTTTAGAAACAGAGCAGTTCAGAGGTCAAATGAAGAAAAGCAGTTAACAGAAGAATTCTAAGAAGAGTTCAAAGGGGTAGAGCTGATGTTAGTATATTTTTTTCATATCTTCTAGTTCAGACTGCCTTGGGAACAGAGGGACTCACAGCTACTGGCTAATAAGAAGCCTGACTGAGAGAACTGAATCAAATCCCGTAGCTACTGGCTAAGAATACTCATTGGGGATAGCTGTAGCCTTTAACTGAGGCAGTTTTTAAGTGAGTTTCATAGTTATTGCCTGAGAATGCTGATTGAGGAGAGCTATAAGATTCTCTGTAGGGAGAGGTTAATTAAGTATAGCATTCAGTTCACATCCTGCCCTGTGGTTGACCGAGGTAGATAAAAGAGCTGTTATTATAGCATCCTTTTTTTACATTTGATTTTTATTTTTTTTTGTCAATTACATGTAAACAAAATTTTTTAACATTCTTTTCAAAAAAGATTTTAAATTCCAAATTCTCTCCTTCCCTCTCCTCCATTCTCCTTGAGACAGCAAACAATTTTACATAAATTATACATGTGTAGTCATGCAAAACATTTCCACATTAGTCATGTTGCAAAAGAAAACACAAGCAAAAACCCCAAGTATAACAAATAAACTAAAAAAAGTAGACTTCTATCTGCGTTCACACTTCATCAGTTCTTTCTCTGGAGGTGGATAACATTTTTCATTTTGAGTCCTTCAGAATTGTCTTAAATCATTGTATTGCTGAGAATACCTAAGTTGTTCACAGTTTATTATGGTACAACACTACTGTAGTGTACAGTAGTGTTACTATGTACAATATTCTCCTGGTTCTGCTCATTTCACTTGCATCAGTTCATGTAAGTCTTCTCAAATTTTTATAAAAGCATCCGGCTCATCATTTCTTGTAGCACAATAGTATTCCATAACTATCATATACCAGAACTTGTTCTGCCATCCCCCCAATTGATGAACATTCTCTCAATTTCCAATTCTTTGACACATTAAAAAGAGTTGCTATAAATATTTTTGTGCATCTAGGTCTTTTTACTTTTTCTTTGATCTGTTTGGGGTATAGATATAGTAGTGTATTACTGTATCAAATAGAGTTTTATAGCCCTTTAAACATAGTTTCAAATTGGTCTCCAGAGTGGTTGAATCGGTTCACAACTTCACCAACAATATAGTAGAGTCCAAATTTTTCCACTTCTTCTTCAGCATTTGTCATTTTTCTTTTCAGTCATGGTAGGCAATCTAAGTGTGAGGTGGTACCCCCAAATTATTTTAATTTTCATTTCTGTAATTAATAGTGATTTAGAGCATATTTTCATATGACTATAGATAGCTTTTATTTCTTCATCTGATTTGATTTGTTCATCTGTTGATAGCCTTTGACCATTTCTGAACTGGGGAATAACAAATATTCTTACAAATTTGGCTCAGTTCTCTTTACATTTGGGAAATAAAACCTTTATCAGAGAAACTTACTTTTTATTCTAATCTTGACTGTATTGATTTTGTTTGTGTAAAACCTTTTTAACTTGGTATAATAAAATTATTCATTTTATATCCTTTAATTCTATCTCTTGTTTGGTCATAAATTCTTCTCTTATCCATATATCTTTCAGGTACAACATTCTTTTCTTCCTTAATTTGCTTATGATATTACCCCTTTATGTCCAAATCATGTACCCATTTTGACTTTATCTTGGTAAATGGTATGAAATTTTGGTTTATACCTAGTCTCTTTTTTTTTTTTGTAGGGCAATTGGGGTTAAGTGACTTGCTCAAAGTCACATGGCTAGTAAGTGTGTCAAGTGTCTGAGATCAGATTTGAACTCAGGTCCTCCTGACTCCAGGGCCAGTGCTCTCTTCATTGCACCACCTAGCCACCCCTATACCTAGTTTCTACCAAATTGATTTTTATTTTTCTCAGCAATTTATTTTATTTTATTTTATTTTTATCAAATAGTGATTTCTTGTCCCCAAATTTTGGATCTTTGGGTTTATCAAACAGTAGACTGCTGTCTACTGCAAAATGACTGCTGCAAAATGGTTGTTTGCCATTATGCATTGTTTATGTAATCTAGTCCACTGATCCATCACTCTATTTCTTAGGCAGTGCCAGATTACTTTGATGATTGCTGCTTTGTAATAGAATTTGTAATCTGGTACTGCTGGTCCTTCCTTCACATTTTTTTTCATTGATTCCCTTGATATACTTGATTTTTATTCTTTTAGATGAATTTTATTATGATTTTTTTCATAGCTCTATAAATAAATTAAATAGAATTGTCATTTTTGTTATATTGTCTCAGACTACTCATGAGCAATTAATATTTTTCCAGTTGTTTAGGTCTGATTTTATTTGTGTTGAAGTATTTTGTAATTGTGTTCATATAGTTCCTGTGTTTGTCTTGGGAGGAATACTCCCAAGTATTCTATATTGTCTCAATTATTTTAAATGGAATTTCTTTTTCTATCTCTTGTTGCTAGACTTTGTTGGTAATATCTAGAAATGTTGATTTGTGTGGGTTTATTTTATATCCTGCAACTTTGCTGAAGTTACTAATTATCTCACCTAGTTTTTAAATTGACGCTCTAAAACTCTTTAAGTATATTATCTGCAAAGAGTAACAGTTTTGTTTCCTTGTTGTCTATTCTAATTACTTCCATTTCTTTTTCTTCTCTTATTTCTATTGTTAGAATTTCTAGAACAATATTAAATAATAATGGTGTTAATGTGAAGGTATATATAGAACTTATATCAGATTGCATGCCACTATGGGGTGGAAAGGAGGAGAAGAGCAAGGGGACAAAATTTGAAACTCAAAAACTTGTGGAACTGAATGTTGTAAACTAGAAGTAAATAAATAAAAAATTAAAAAACAAACAAACACCAGTAATGGTGATAATGGGTATCTTCGCTTCATCCTTGATTCATTAGGAATACTTCTACTTTATCCCCACCACACATAATGTTTGGTGATGGTTTTAGGTAGATACTACTTATTATTTTAAGGAAAAGTTCCCGTTTTTCCTATGCTTTTTAGAATTTTTAATAGGATGAATATGGTGTTTTGTCAAAAGCTTTTTTCTGTATCTATTGAGATAATCATATCATTTTTTCTTGATTTTGTTATTGATATGATCAAGTATGTTGATGGTTTTCCTGATATTGAACCAGCCCTTCATTCCTGTTATAAATTCCACCTGGTTGTAGTTTATGATCTTTGTGATATGTTGTTGTAATCTCCTTACTAATGTTTTATTTAAAATGTTTGCTTGAACATTCTTTAGGAAAATTGGTCTATTGCTTTCATTTTCTGTTTTTGATTTCCTGGTTTGGGTATCAGCACTATATTTGCATCATAAAAGGAATTTGGTAGGACTCCTTTTTGGCCTATTTTTCTAAATAGTTATGTGGTATTGAAATGAATTGTTTTTAAATGCTTGGTAAAGTTCTCTTATGAATCCATCTGGTCCTTAGAATTTTTTCTTAGACTGCTCATTTATGGTTTGTTCAATTTCTTTTTCTAAGATAGGGTTCAGCGTTCTATTTCCTCTTCTGTTAATCTGGGTAGTTTATATTTTTGTGAATATTCATTCATTTAACTTAGATTCTCAGATTTATTGACATATAATTAGGCAAAATAATTTCTAATTGCTTTAATTTCATCTTCATTGGTTTTGATTTTACATTTTTTCATTTTTTGATAATTTGGTTTTCTTTTTCCTTTTTAAAAATCAAGTTAACCCATTGTTCATCTGTTTTTTTAACCAGCTCCTTGTTTTATTTATTAGTCAATGCTTTTTTTACTTTCCATTTTATCAATCTCTTCTTTGAGTTTCAGAATTTCTAATTTTGTGTTTGGGGATTTTTATTTTTTTCTTTTTCTAGTATCATAGCTTCCTTAATTTTGCTGCACAAAATGTTAAGTAATCCTCAAAATAGCTGGAATAAATGACGGACTGAACCAGAGAACAAAATCTGCTGGGAAACATTGGAGGATAGGGCCTGATAGGAAGCAGAAGAGAGAAGCATCAGACTCAGCAGTGGAGAGCAATGGCTGGTTGGTGACAGGGCTAAGCAGAGAGCAGTCTGACACCATCAGGAGAAGACACTGACAGTTTTGCTATGATAGGCGTATGAGCTGTTGCTATGTCAATATTTATTGGTCACACATATTCCCTGATGTTTTATCTACTCATGTGTAGATGGCCACATATTCCCCACTTGTAGATGCAGCTAGATCAGGGTTCCCTAGCCTTGTGCTAGATGATACAGTGGATACGGTGCTGGTCCTGGAATCATAGAGACCTCAATTCAAATTCAGCATCAGATACTTACTAGCTGTGTAACCTTGGTCAAGTCACTTAACTTTTATATGCCTGAGTTTCCTTAACAGTAAAATTGGGATAATAGGAGCAATTACCTCACAGGTTTCTTGTGAGGATTAAATGAAATAATATTTGTAAAGTATTTAGTTCACATATTAGGCATGTACTGGCATGTATTAGACACTATATACATACTTATTATCTTCCCTCACATGTACAGTTAGATAGATAGATAGACAGATAGATAGATAGATAGATAGATAGATAGATAGGAGAGACAGTTCAAGGTTTGCTGAGGGGTGAATATTCTGCACTTTTAGTATCTTTGTTAGGAATTAAATATCCTAGGACTGACCAGTAATAGCAAAAAAAGCATTGTTAGGGGCTTTATAAGCTACATTTTAGAGACATTCTGATGCACAAAATAAAAAGAAGTTAACGGTAAGTAATTGAGGATCCCAGAATAATGGGAACCTGTTGGCTACAATTATAATAATATCATTATAGATTATTCTTTCTCTATTATTCTTCCCCTTGAATTCATACTTCATAATTCTTTGAGAATAATTATTCATACAACACATACATACATATATAGTTGTGCCACCTCTCTGCTAAAAAATCTTCACTAGTGACCCATTGCCCTCCAGGTGAAGTTCAAACTTTTCTACCAGGAATTTAGGGTGTTTCACAATCTTTACTTTTCTCCATATTCGTTATACCCTTTCTAAATGGGACTATTCTCCCTTCCTCAGCCCATACCTACTCCTGACATGCACCATTGTTCAAGCTATTACCTATCCCTGGGATTCCTTCCCTCATTATCTTAGCATGCTTTTGAGTCTTAACTCCTTAAAGCTTTTATATAGTGTCATACATTATAGCTATTTGTCTGTGCCTTAATCCACCAGATCAGAAACTCTGTAAAGGGAAAAATTGTTCTTTCCCTATACTTTATCTCTCCCTCAAGTTCTATACAAGGCTTTGTACAGTAGGTGGTTAACATTTATAGCAGTTCTTTTTGTGGTGACAAAGAATTGGAAATTGAGGGAATGTTCATTAGTTGAGAATTGACTGAAGAAATTGTGATATATGATTGTGATGGAATACTATTGTGCTATGAGAAATGATGAATAGGATGATGTCAGAAAAACCTGGGAAATCTTATGTGAACTGATACAAAGTGAAATGAGCAAAACCAGGAGAAAATTATAGTGACAGCAATATTGTAACAATGATGAACCGTGAAAAATTTAACTACTCTGATCAAAGCAATGAATGAAGATAATTCTGAAGGACACATGATGGAAAATGCTAATCAACTCTAAAGAAAGAACTGATGAACTCTGAGTGCAGATTAAAGTTTTTCACTTTATTTTTCTTGTGGATTTTTTGTGTTTTATTTTGCAATGTGTCTATTATGGGAAATATATATTTACATGACTTAACATATATAATCACTATCATATTGCTTGCCTTTCTCAAGGGGTGGAGGAGTATGAGGAAGGGAGAGAATTTGGAATTTTAAATTTTTTTTAAATGGATGTTAAAATTTCTGAGAATATATTTGGGAAATATTTAATGAAATAAAATATATATTAAAAAATGTGCATGGAAAAAGGATAAAAGTGTGGCTAGATAATAGTTTGCCAGAAAAAAAAAACTTTAGATTTAAGCAGACTGTTTTTAAATCCCTTTTACAAAGTTGTCTGTTCATACCTTCCCAATCTTATACTTTGCTCCCTTCCATATACTCTGTAATTCAATGATCCTTCCTTCCTTTTTTCCTTCTTTTCTTCCTTCCTTCCTTCCTTCCTTCCTTCCTTCCTTCCTTCCTTCCTTCCTTCTTTCCTCTCTCTTTCTCTCTTTCTCTCTCTCTCTCTCTCTCTCTCTCTCTCTCCCCCTCCCTCCCTCTCTCCCTCCCTCTGTCCCTTCCTTCCTTCCTTCCTTTCTTTTTTTCTTTCTCCCTTCCTTCCTTTTTTCCTTTCTTCTTTCCTTCCTTCTTGCCTTCCACTTTGTGCAGATGAACATTCATCTCCCAACTGTTCTGCATTTTTTTTTTCTTGCTGGCTGTCTCCCATGGCTGAAATGCTCTCCTTCAACTCCTCTCTTGGCTTTCTTCAAAGTTCAGTTAAAACCCTCCTTCTACTAACCTTTCCTACCCTCCAGAAGCTACCCTTTACCTTTCTAATTTACACACAAACAGACCCACACTCACACACATACATGCTATGTATATCTAGCATGTATATAATTATTTACATTTCATCTCCCCACAGACTGTGACCTCATTAAGGCTAGGCTTTTTCTATTTGTTTGTTTTTCTATTCTCAGCATTTAGCACATATATAGTGGACATATATAGTAAGTGCCTGTTGACTGCCTGTAAACCGAATTGTCAGTCACTTCTGTGATATAGTGCTCCCAAAAGTTAATGGGATCCTAGGCTGCATTGAGAGCTGTATAGAGTCAGTGACTGGAGAGGGCATAGTCTTGGTTTATTCTGTACTCTTCAGTCCACATCTAGGGTACTATGCTCCATTCTAAGTGCTACAACTGAGGAAAAGCATTGAAAAAAATATGGGGAGCTTCCTCGGAAGGGTGACCAGGGTGGTAAATGATCCTATATGAGATCTGGCTGAAGGAGCTGGGGATTTTTAGTCTGAAGAAGAGAAATCTTTGGGGCAGAAATAAAAGATGGCCTTTGAGGTGACTTACAGTGCCTTCTAGGATGCTAAGTATTAGAAGAGACTATGGAATCATGGATTTAGAGATAGGGGTTTTATTAGTTGTCTGTGTTGTTTTCCAGGGTCTGCTTATTTTATCTTGTATCAGTTCATAACAGTCATTCCATGTTTCTTTGTATTCTTCATATTCACTATTTTATACAAGCAATAGGATAGGTTTTTAGCAGAGAGGAATAAGCATTTATTAAGTATCTACCATGTACCAGACACTATGCTAAATATGTCACAAATATTACCTCCTTTTATCCTCATTACAACTCTGTATTATCCACATTTTGTAGCTGAGGAAACTGGTGCAGAACAGTGGTGAAGAGACACAGCTGGTAAATGATGGGGGTTGGATTTGAACTCTGGTCTTCTTGATTCCATGCCCAACACTCTATTTACTGTAATACCTGGCTGAATGGAAGATAGTTTGGAATAGAGAGAGACTTGAGGCAGCAAGACCCACCAGAAGGCTATTGCAGTAATCTAGGCATGAGGCAATGAGGAAAGTCTGCACTAGGGAGGAGAGAGAAGGGGAAACATTCAAGAGATGTTGCAAAGGTGAAATCAATAGGTCTTAACAACACAGAGGGTGTGTGTGTGTGTGTGTGTGTGTGTGTGTGTGTGTGTGTGTGTGTGTGTGTGTGTGTGTGTTCAGAATGGTTTCTAGGTTGCAAACCTGAAAGACTAGGAGGATGTAATTGCCATCTACAGTGATGGGGAAGGGGGTGTAGATTTAGGGGCAAAAATAATGAGTTCTATTTTGGACATATTGAGTTTAAGATGTTTACTGAAAACCCAATTCAAGATGTCTGAAAAGTAGGTGGAGATGTAATATTGGAGGTTAGCAGAGAGTTTCAGAAAGCATAGGTATGTTTGGGAGTCATCAGCATCAAGATGGTAATTGCTGATGAGATCACCAAGTGAAATAGTATAGAAATAGAAGAAACAATGGTCCATGACAGAACTCTGAAGGACATTTACGGTAAGAAGGAGTGATCTGGAAGAGGATCTAGCAAAGGGGCCAGAGAAGAAACAGATGAGTAGAAGGAGAATCAAGGGAGAACGGTGTTTTGCAAATCTAGAGAAAAGAAAGTATCAAAGAGGAGAGAGTGATCCACAGTGTCAAAGGCTATAGAATGAGGATTGAAAAAAGACCATTAGATTTGGCAACTAAGAGAGCATTAGTAACTTTGGAGAAAGGAGCTGAGGTTGGAAGCTGGACTGCAAGGGGTTAAGAAGAGAGTGAGGATAGAGAAAGTGGAGGAACTTGTTGTAGATGGTCTTTTAGAGGAGTTTATCCACAAAGGGCAGAAGAGGTATAGAACAATGGTTAACTGGGATGGAAGGATCAAGTGAAGCTTTTGTTTGCTTTTATTTTGGGATGGGAAACACACAAGCATGTTCATAGGCAATACAGAATGAGCCAGTAAATAGGAAGAGATTGAAAATAAGTGAAAGACTGGGGATGCCAGAGAGTGCAACCTGTAGGAGGAGATAAAATGGAGTGGGATCTCTTGAACAACCTAATCTCATTTCCTTTTTTTTTTTTTTGACAAGGTTATTAGACTGATTAATCAGAGAATTATCATAATCCATTCTATCTCTGGCCATCTATACCCCATGCTCCAGAGTTCTGATCTTTCCTTACCCCTGCACTCCGAAGCCCAGCTTTACTCCAAGGCCCAGATTGGTGAGCATTCACAATAACTAGTCCATACCATCTTACTTCCTCCCAACCCATCTCTCCACCATGCTAAAGAATCTACTCTGCTTCCACACTCCCCTTTCCGGCTCTAGCTCTGGTAATTGTATTTAACTTGTCACTGCCTCTGCAGGACAGAACATGTCAATTGATTGCCCTATGACTCCGCTTTTCTTTTTTGTAACTCCCCAGATCTATACTTCCACTTATCCAAGAGGAATATTAGGATATAAGCTCTTCGAGGGCAGGGTCTGTTTTGATCTACATCTTTAGAGTTTATTATAGTACTTGACAATTAAGCCTTAAAAAAGTTTAGTCATTCATTCACTCTTCAAATATAGGAAACAGATTTAGCTTCTCTACTGTTTTAAAAATATTTTTCCTCTTTGCTTTCCTTTTAAAGAATTTCTCCACTTTTGAGAAACGTTTGATTCTTCATCATTAGAGAGAATGAGAAAGGTCATTTCTCTAAATCTTTCACCTTCCCCCCAGAAGGCTGTTTGTTGTTCTTTGTTTTTGAAGATGACCAAACTGATATCACTATGTTGGGATCAAGGTACAGTGTATGTGACTATGACTGAGAGCTGAGAGCTTAGAAAGTTCTACTGCAGGTCAGACACAAATACTCAATATGAACCTTCAGAGTGGAGATATTTCTAAATTTGTGCAACCCACATTTCTTTTGAGTTGCTGCAGTTTTGTTTTTCTCACCTTCTTTGATGTGGGCATGCCATGCTTGGTGGTCCTGTGCCAGTATTTTCCATGTCTCTTCTAAAGTTCTTTGGGAGACTTTGAGAGTGTTTTTGTAACAGTTCTTCTGACCTCCATGTGAACGTTTGCCTTTTGTGAGTTCTCTGTAAAATAGTTTTTTAGTCAAACGTACTTTGGTATTCCAACAATGTGGCCAGCCCATCAGAATTACACTCTCTGCAGTAGAGTTTGAATGCTTGGCAGTTCAGCTCAAGAAAGGACTTCAGTGTCCAGTACCTCATCTTGCCAGCTGATCTTCAGAATCTTCTTAAAACAATTCCTTCTTGTATTGCATTAACATATAATTTTTAGCTGACACTAGAACAAGAATTCTTAACCTGGGATCTGTGGACCCCTGAGATTTGGGGTGAGATTGAGATGGGGGGAAATGAACTTAAATGGAGGGGGAAATTTACATTTTAATTGGCAGTAACCCTCTAACTGAAAATGAGCATTCTCTGCATTACTGTTATTAAGATGTATAATTATATATTAATAATTGATGAGTATATTCATAAACTTATGACATTATATAATATTGATAATCGATTTTAATAATAAAATTGAACATCATTCCAAGAAGGGGTCCATCAGTATAAACTGACAAAGGAGTCCATAACACAAAAAAAATTAGGAATCTCTGCACTAGAAAAACATTAATATAGCTTAATCTTTGCAAGTCACTGGGACTTTCCCCCCCAAATCTGCTTGTTTCAATTGAGATCCTCAGGCTGTTGTAGCTACCTCCCAAGGTCAGCTGAATAATTTTTCCATCTATTCAATATGCAGGGTTCTGCTAATTGGGCCCCCTGGGTGAAGCATTTTTTAGGGTAATTACTCTTCTGTTACCATTTTTCTGGGGCTTTCTTAACCTTTCTGGCATTATCTGGCAGTACTTTATCAGATAGTGGAAGACTTATCCCAATACCTTGATGCAAACACTAGCCCTCTTCAGCTTTTATTATCAGTCTTTAGGTGAAAAAAAATATTGTAGCTACTTATCTCTTCCTCTACTTTTTCTCTTTTGGTCACTGATTAGACTTCCATCTAATATTTTTTATTTAATGTCTTTCCTCTTATCTTTGTTGCTGCACAATCATCTAGGTGTCTATGCATATGGGTATCTAAATGTCTATCTAGTCCTTTCTTCCTTTTCAATTCATTTTGCTCCACAAGTTAAAATAATCCTCTCAAACTACTTCTATTTTTCTCCTTTCTTTAAAACATGCTTCTTTTCTACCTCTCATTTTAGTGATTCTTTTGATCCTCTTTGTGATGCACCACAGTCTTCTGTAATTGATCTTAATGTGTAGATCTGTTCACAGACTCCTCTGCTCAAGAACATTGAGGGGCTTCCCATTCATTGTCTTTAGGTTTGAAATATAAACTCTTGTTTGTCTTTTAAAGCCTTCCAAGAATTGGCTTAACTTCCTAAGTTATCATTTTACTTTATAAACTCTTCATTCTAGCCAAATTGACCTGCTTGCTGCTCCCCAAGTTTCTGCCTCCAGAACTTAGAGCAAACTGTCTCCCATGCCAAAATCTTCTCCTTTGTTTTCCCTGTCTCTTGAGACCCCTACTACCTTCAAGGCTTAGCTCAAATGCTTCCAAGAGGCCTCTCCTGATCTCCTAAGTGTAAAGGTTTGCCTTCTATCCAGTCAATGAATATTTTTTAAAAATTGTATCTACCTAGTAGACTGTAGACTCCAAAAGGATAGGGACAGTCTCACTTTTATATTTTATTCCCAGTAGCTAGCACAGTAAATAGTTCATAGTAAGCATTTAATAAATATTTAAATGTCTAATTGAGGAAAACATGAACCTTTCTGTATCTGCCAGGTATATCTTACCCATTCCATTCTACATTTCACTCCTGTTTTCCATTTGATTTCCCCATTGTCTCTTTTTTGTGACCAGTGGAACCTCTACAAACGAATCTTTATCATAAACTTTTAAAATACATATTCCTTCTCTTTCTTTCCCTTAAGTGAAATTTGGTTCTTCCCTGAAAACAGCACAGCCTTCATTGCCCTGTAGACAATTTGTCCACTCTTCCTCCTAGTCTTACTCAACTCATTGAGGTATGAAAGTGTCCTGGTCTCTTCCATTTCAAAATCTACTTCTTGACCATTGATAGAGACATTACCCTTTCTGAGCTTCTTATACCCTATTTTATCCAAACTATCCCTCTTACGTGTTTTAAAAATTATTATTCACATTATTTATTTCCCCTTTCCCAACATGTAATTGCCCCCTTAAAATATTCAAAACCAGACTCAAGTTCTGTTTGTTTCCGTTTCCTCGTCTGTAAAATGGAGATAATAGTAGCACCTAGATTCCAGGATTGTTGTGAAGGTCAAATAAGATGATAATTGTATAAGATTCAGTACAGTGCTTGGGACATACTAAGTGTTATATACATGTTACATCTTGTTCACTATTATTATTGCTCCTTAGCTACTTCAATAGCCATGGTGATGGTCCAACTCTCTGTCTTCATCTTGTGTCACTTTGATCTCTTTCATTTTCTTTTGCCTCTTTTTGTAGCCTCAGCATGTAGCACAGTGCCTAGGACATGGTAAGTGCTTAATAAGTATTGATTGATTGATTGATTGACTCTGCTGAATTTCACCTGTACCACACATCAGACAAGTACCAGCAATGCACACATACACATAGGTCTTATCACAATACATAACTCCCCCCTCCTTTTTCTTTTCCTCCAAGATATCAACATTCATATTGTTTCCCTCTGACCAAAAACTTTTTAGTCTTTTGTCTACGCTAAATTCCACACGATAAGTTCTTGATCCTCTTTGAGACTTCCAGTTATTTGACCCCAAATGATCCAATCTATGAATCTCCTATTGCTACACTTGCTTTGCTAAACAGATTGGATTCTTTGATCAGTGATTTCAGTGTAGATAATGCTAAAAGGATAGCCTCTTTACCCACTGAAATGCTTTGCCATGATTCATGCCAATCCCTAAGCCCTGTATCACTAGGACTGTCCATTTTATTCATTCTTGTTCTCAGCCTATAAAACACTGATAGAGTTAATGATAGTAGTAATATGATAGAGCAGTTGTTTTCCACAAACTTTCCTAGCCTAGGTATTTTTTTTTTTTTAGTTATAATAATTCAAAGGACTGGAAAGAGGGAAAACCAAATCTTTATTTATTAAACATGTACTAATATACCAGGCACTATGCTAAACATTTTACAAATATTCTCTAATTTGATTCTTTCAACAGCCCAAGGAGGTAGATATTATTATCACTCCCTTTTTACAGCTGAAGAAACTGAGTCAGATAGAGTTGAGGCTATTTTCCCAGTGTCATACAGCTAGCAAGTGTCTAAGGACAGATTTGAACTTTGGTCTTCCTGACTCCAGGCCCAGGAATCTCTGTACTGTGTCACCTAGGTAGGAATTATGTGTGAAATGCATAGTGACTAAAATCTATAAGATGGAATCTATAAAACAGAAACATCACATGAGGTAAAGCATCTCATGAAGTAACATTAAAAAACTGAAAAATGTAGGGTTCCCACTCAGCAAGCCCATCTTCGAACTATATCATACCAACCATAGCAGAAACGAGCTACCTCACACTTTTATCATTGTTCCCCTACTGCAATGGCAGCTCCTCCATTGAAACATTTCCCCACACAAGAGGCAGTAGAGATGTTATTTTCTGTTATCTGAAATAAAGAGAGAGAAACTATATTGGGTAAAGGGGGTAAGGGAGTGGAACATGGAGCAACAAAGGGCCAAGTGGAGGGCTATGAGCTTCCATTCTTGAGATAAAGGTAACTAGAAACCCACCTGTGACCATTTTTCCTTACACTGGACAATGAAGAGTCCATCTCTCAAGACCCTCCAACATGAGGATAGTGAGGATATCTCACCTAGGAGGATCCAAGAGGAAGCTAGAAACAATTTGAAAGGCAAAAGATAGAAAGCCTGTGTAAAACTAATTTCTGAATAGATAGCTTGAAAATGTCTTAAAATTAGAAGGGAAAATGAGTAAAAATTCTAAAAGGAGCCCAGGCTCCTAAAACAAATCCTATAACAGAAAAAGAGAGTGGAGTAAACTGAGTAGACATTTAAGAGTCTGAGAATCAATAAAATAACAAATTAAAATAAACATGGAAAAGAAATTTTAAACATCAGAGGAGGAATTGATAAAAATAAAACCAAAACACTAAAGAAATATTAAATAAGACAAAAATTTGATTCTTTGAAAAGAGTAGGAAAATTGATAAATCCTTAGCTAACCTGATAACGGTGAGAAGAAAATAAAGTTAGCAAAATTAAAATTAAGAAGCAATAGAAAAATATTTTAAAAACATTTATCGTGAATTAAGACCTACAATTAAATGCTAGGAAATTCTCTGAGAAAAATATGATTTTAATACTAAAACATACTAAATACTAAAAGGAGAAATGAAGCAAAGATGGAAAGCTTTAAGCTGATATCACCAATGATTATTAATGCAAGAATTTAAAATGAAATGTTATGCAAAAGTCTGAAGATATATCTGTATATGTATGTGTGAATGTATATGTGTGTATACATGTATTCACAATCGTCAAGTCTGACTTTGTACAATGATGGTTGCCAAAATTGTTCACCACTGAGAAATCAGTTTAACTAATAATGTTAAAAAAAGAAAAACAACTACGATAGAACTGCATGTTTTTATCAATATGAAATGAAATGAAAAACCTTTGATAAAATGAAACACTCAATTATGTGAAAATCTAAAAATCATAGACATAGAAAGGATATTTCACACTGTATTAAAAGCATATATCTAGAACCACGGTCTAACATTATCTCCAGTGGGGAGAAACTAGGAAAAAATTACACATAGTAAGTGCTTAACTTATTCTTATTGATGAATGTCACATTTTAAAAAGGACATTGAAAATACATGCATGAGTATAAGAAACAGAGATTACAGGGAAGTTAACCTTAAAACGGGAAAATTGAAGACATTTCAAGTGATCATAGTAATAGAATACAGTAAAACTATATAAAAGGCCCATTGATATCTTTACTAGCATACAATGCTAGTAAATTAATAGGATTCATGTTTTGTTTCATTTTGTTTTTTTTAGCCAAACATATGAATGCCTCCATTGCAGTCAAAAGAGCATACTTAAATTTTGGAAGGTTATTCATGTTTATAATAAGCTTCCCTGCATAGAGCAAAAACCTCTTTTTATTTCTACAACATCCTTCTCTTGTAGTCAATTTTTATGTCAACTTTATTATTATCTCTCTTAGTCAGAAACTAACACATTTTAAAATGAATCTTAATGATTCTGTGAACTGCAAGAATGTCTCTTCCTGAATTGGACCTTGCTGAAAATTTATTAGAAAAGAAAAAAAGAATGTCTAGTCTATAAAATGCTGACTCAGTACTGCCACTAAAAAGCATCACAATAAAGCTTTTGTCTTCTAGTGACAACTAACCCACCTTTTAGTATCTTAAGAGAAGATACAAACTAATCAAAATTTAAAACTGGTAATTCAGTCCTTATTCATCTTCCTTGGGTCCCCCCAAATTTCCATGATACTTTCCCAAAGCTGTTCCTCAATAATATTGTATACTATAAGGAGGAAGAAGGGAGCCAAACAGGCCAGCAGACTTCAGAAATAGAGGTATTATGAGAACAACATTGCCACAACTGCCAGGCACCCTCTTTCTTTCCCTTTCTTTTTTTCTCAGTTTTGTCTTGGCCACATGATATGAGTTAAAGCAGTAATTAAAAAAAACAATTAAAACCAATTAAAACAATTAAAAACAATTGTTATAAATATAGGAAATTTGATCCCTAGAACAAATTGAACAGGACACATAAAAGACAGAGCTTTATGCAGTGCCTGGCTCATAGTAGGTATTTAATAATTAATAAAAATGTTTATTTGTTGTTCAGTCATTTTTCAGTTGTGTCTGACTCTTTGTGATCCCTTTTGGGTTTTCTTGGCAAAGTACTGGATTGTTTTGATATTTCCTTCCCTAGCTCATTTTATAGATTAGGAAGCTAAGGCAAAGAGGGTAAAGTGACTTCCCCATGAAGATGAGTCCTCCTGATTCCAGGTCTGGAATGCTATCCACTGTGTTACCTAGCTGACTGTTTATTAACTAGATGCAATTGTGGATTGTGGTACAATGTTCAATAAATCCAGAAATTCTAAATACTAGAGGTAAGAATTCTATTTGATGAAAAATTCCTGGGAAAACTAGAAAGCAGTATGGAAAAAAATAGATCATATGCTGTAAAAATCTCCAAGTAAAAATAAATCCTCCATATAAGAGGTCATATTTTAAAGTTAAAAGAAAAAAAGAGAGATACCTTACACAACTATGGCAGTGATTATAAATATAAAATTTGTTTTAAAAAATTTGTTATAAAACTCTTGAGAGAGAGTCTTGATAGGCAATGATAGAAATGGGGAAAGAAAGAGCAAAACATTCTAAATGGCACAGAGAAGGGAGGGCAGGTGTAGAAGGGTTCAAAATAGAGTAATTTATTGTTATCTACTCAAACATTTAAGTACTCTTTAAAATGATGCGTTGCCAACTTTAAAAGTTCTTGACAGTTTTAAAGAACAAGTTACCTTAGGGATTGAATTGGTTCACAATTTTCAAGAAAGATAGTGCCAAACAAAACTGTACTCCAGGTTTCCTTGTCATTTATGTTTGTTTTGTATCAGAGCTATTAATTGGCAAGAGTAGTCAATAGTAATATGGGAATTTTGAGCTGTAGTCATGTCTCGTTACCCAAATCTGTGAACACATTGCATAGTATTTGCTTTTGGTTGGAGCTGGCAGTCTTTCACAAAATGATGAGAAGGTCTATTGCTTGACTGGTAGGCCCAGTGTTGGAGTGATCTGTGTTGTTGCAACCGTGTTTTCACAAGAACAGTTATGGTACTTCATGATATTACAGCTATATCAGTGTTATAGCTCAGTTTAAAGTCATCAAGCATTCTCCTCTTGCCTTGGTGCAGTCAAGGACTAAGGCAAGCATATGCAAGAGTATATTTGAAGGAGAAGCCATTGTAAGATTTCCAGCATTATGTCAGCAAAAGTCAGTCACAGACCCATTGGCAATATAAAGTAATCCAATCATTAGCAAAGTACTATGGACTATTCCAATGATAGTCTTGTCACTCTTTAAATGAGCAAAATACATAGTAACTATCATCTTTTTTTTCCTCCAAAGAGTCTGCTGCATCAGGAATTTTTCTCTAAAAGGTCTTGAGGTCTCACCTATTGAATTCAAGAGCTCTTAAAGTTGGCACTACCCACAGGAAATTTCCAAGATAAGTGTTGCCCAGGAAATCTCCCTTCTCTGTGAAAACTGATGTTTTAAATCTAGAGAATCCAAAACCCTATCTTCTTCTATAATAGAGGTAAAAGTTCAAGAATAATGTACTTGAGCTCATCTCTCAGATTGTATGCTGAGATAATATGACTGTGGGAGCCAATCTGGGTGACTTCTGCCTTAATTCACCATTACTGCTTATCATGATGAGGCATGAAAATAAAATCCTCCAATTTCTATCAACCAATCAATAGAAGTTCTCTGTATCCCATCAGTTTAATTGATGAACTCTAATCCATGCTTTATAATCAACCAATCAACAAGAATTTTTTCTAAATACCTGCTATCTTCTAGACACTGTGCTAAACAACTTCTTTCCTCAATGAACTTAATGAATGTAGATAGTGCTGCCAAAAATATAGGACACAGACTATTGGTAGATACAATACATACAAAAATAAGTACCTAAAATTTTTTTTTGGTGGTGGGTAGATACCCTAGAGACTGGAGGGATCAGGAAGGCTACATATAAAAAACAGAGCTTGAGCTGGGCTTTGAAGGAAACCATGGGTTTTGAAAGGCAGAGGTAAGAAGTTGGTGTATTCCAGAAGTGGTAGATAATCTGTGCATGTGTCTAGGGACAGGAGATGGAGTGTCATGTGTGAAGAAGAGCAAAAGGGCCAGGATAATAGAACGTGTGAAGGAGTATAATATATAATAAGACTCTAAAGGTAGGTTTAAGTCAGATTTTGAAAATTTATTGAGAGACATAGCAAACTGATCAAGAACTCACCTGAGTCATATTATTATAGAAGAAACTAGGGGTATTTATCCTATAGAAGAGAATGCTTATGGGTATGTGATATTATCTTCAAATATTTGAAGCTCTCTCACATGAAAGATAGATTAGCTTGTTCTTTTTTGCTATGGAAAGAATTAGGACTAAATTGGTAGAGATGATTGGGAAACAAAATTTTGTCTCAGTATAAGGAAGAACTGCCTAACAATCATAGCTGTTTGGAAATGAAATGGTATGCCTCACGAGATTCTGAGTTCCTTGTCGCTGGAAGTTTACTTGGGGAGTCAGGATGATCACTTGCCAAGAATTTGTGGATAGGGATTGAAGCATTCCTATGGATTGGGCTCAGTGATTTATATGGTCTCTTCCAGCTCTAAGATTTTAGGATTCTATGAACTGTTGATTGAATTACAGCGATGCTTTGGAAGGACCAGAATCAAAGACAAGGGTTTAAGTTTCCACTCCATTCACAGCAAAGTTGGGTACAGAATCAGAGTACAATGAATTATCTTAATTCTTTTATGGGGACTCAGATGAACTGGCACTTAACATTTGACAGTCCTCAGGTTTTTATTCTGGGGAAAGGAAAAATCAAAAGCTTTGTTAATTAAAGACACCAAACTCTGGAATTTGACTCCTCGAGCATCCAATGAGCCAGGGAACAGAACATACAGAGGGAGATGCAAAGCTCATATCTCTTCATGTTGGCCTTCACTGGCCTGGAATGAGTTATATTGGCATTCTTGGCTGGTTACCAAGGGGAAAAGATAATATTCTGTTTCTCAGTTACAGTGTTTTGGGCTAAAAGATCTTCACTGTCCAATGACCTTGGAACTTTGGTGCATAGTATCATGTAAGATAAAGAATAAAGAGAAAAAGAATTGTAGTTGATTTTTCCCCCTGAGATCCTAAATTTCTGCTTCAGAAGTATTGTTGAAAGTTTAAGGTTCCCAAGAAAATGCATTGATTTATCTGGTTTTCTGAAGAAAGTAAAATGTGCCAATGAAGTTCTTAAGCATGTTGCTCAACAGGAAAAATCAGGATGGTAGAAAACCTTTGGCAGAGTAAGTTGGTACCTTATTTTCAATGCCTAATAGATCTTGTGGTTTGGAAGCTTCAAAAAGTAGACTGAAATATTATACAAAGGTCTTAGAGATTAAGGTTCTGAATAATGCAATATCAACATTTTTTTTTCCAACTGGGGTGTGAAGTACCAGGCATAATGATAATAAAAGTCAATGTTTATACAACGCTTTCCTCCCAACAAGCCTGTGAGCTTGGTAGCTCTTGTTTTATTATTCTCACTTTACTGATGAGGAAAATGAGGTTGAGAGAGCAGAGCAATTTGTTCTGGGAGCAAAGCTTTTAAGTGTCAGAGGCAGATTTTGAACCCATGCTTTGAGTACTGAGGACTGGACTATACTGCCTAAGTTAGTTACCTTCCTCGCTATGTCCTATTCTAAGATGTATAGATTTAGAGCTGAAAGAGATCTTAAAGGCCATCTAGTCCAACCCACCCATTTTACAGAGGAAGAAACTTAGGTCTATAGAAATTAAGGTATTTTCCTATGGTCCTCCAGGTAGGGCTAAGATTGAACCTAGGTGCTCTGATTTCAAATCCAGTGTTCTTTCTGATATACTGCACTCCATATGCCACTTGTAAATTCATATGTTATATCAAACAAAGATGGGATACTCATATGTATTTTAAAGAATATTTTTATCTCTTCCATGATACTTCCCTCCTAAAATACAACTGCAGAATTACTTTCATAGAGTGAAAAACAAGCAGGCTTGGACTATCTTCACATATAGATAAGACTCATTATCAAGGGGGCAGCTAGGTGGCACAGTAGATAGGGTGCTGGGTAGGAAGTGGATAGCAACTGAGTCTTCCTGACTCATGGGTTCAAATGTGGCCATAGATACTTACTAACTGTGTGACCTTGGACACAGTTTTTCTCAATTTCCTTCTCTGTAAAATGAACTGCAGAAGGAAATGGCAAACCGCTCTATGATCTTAGCCAAGAAAACCCCAAAAAGGGTCACAAAGAGTCAGACCCAAATGAAAAAGACTGAACATCAATCAGTTTATCAGACAGCTGATATAATATTGTTCAAATCCTGCCTCTGATACTTGCTCCATATATGGCCTCCAGAAAATTACTTACCCTCCCAGGGTCCCCTCCCCCCCATTTCCTTATCTGGAAAATTAAGTAGGCTTGTAGTAGAGGATCTCTCAGGTTCCCTCCAGTTGAAGAGTTTTGATCCCTTGTAGCAAACCACTGACTAATAAATGTGAAAAATTCACAGATACGCCAATTGTCTTTCTGAGTTGAGTGACTTATCTTGAAGATCTATTTTAATTAATGAAAAATATTTTAAAACTTTATGTTCTGGTTTTACATCACCTACATTTTCCAATATATTTAAACATAGCATTTATTTTACCCTGGACACCAGATGTCACAAAATCCTTTTATGATAGTAGCTCTAAAAAAGGCCGAGTCACAGTGATGGAGAATTCCTCAAACTGGTCAATCTACTTTGAAACTCACACTGCAGCTAGTCTCTGAGGAGGGCAATAGAAGTCTCAGTGCTTACAAACCATGGTTCATTTACAATTTTGGAAGAACGAGCAAGAAAGCATCAGATCATGGTGCCCAAATAGCAAACGAGTCTGGACAAGCCTTCTAGAGAATATATAGTACATGCAATTTCCCACTATTGCAAAAGACCATATCCCATCGTCTTCATAGTGACAATGTGGTTCTGAACTGTGGGTATCTCATATGAAAAGATGGGCCTGTGAACTTCATTTTATTGAGTTACATAACAGAATAACTGTTGGTTCAGAGTCCACTGGTTGAATTGCCACGAAGAATGCTGAGTCTCTTCACAAGAAATACAGCTTAAGAGGTGGCTAGGTGGTGCACTGAGTAGAGCACTGGCCCTGGAGTCAGGAGGACCTGAGTTCAAATCCAGCCTCAGACACTTGACACACTTACTAGCCATGTGACTTTGGGTAAGTCACTTAACCCCAATTGCCCTCCAGAAAGCGAAAAAAAAAAAAATACAGCTCATTAAAAGTCAAACTGAGCCCTCTAGAGATGAAGGAGATGGCACATGTTGTGTCTGACTGCATTTGGGTAGCTTTGTGTGTTCATGCTATCTTTTAGAGTTTATGATTTTGTCTCAATGGGTTGACTGCCATGACCTCATCCAAAATGCCTTCCATTTTGCATTCATTTCCCAAGAAATATTTTGTATTAAGAAAACCTATTTCTGTTGTTCATCCTGGAACCAACCATGTCTATTTAGTTTTTTTTTCTTTGTTATTTCACTGAAAATAATTATGTTGCCAATTTTCTAGTTTCCTTCCTTGTATAATTGTTCAATCCTGGAAGATGCTGATTTGTATTTTGGTTTTTGAATGCTTATATTTTCTAAAATAGTCCTGTATTTTAGTACCTTGATCTTTAGTAGGAGACTTCTTCATCTGTGAACAGTGGCAGCCATTGCCTATATATCATTTTTCCTAAAAAGTGTGCTTTGAATAATTTTCCTTCTGTTCTTAATAAAAGAATATGTTCTATAAAACTTGGACTTGGTCAAAAGGCCTCCTCAAAGACCTAGAAGGTCACATGTGGCCTTGAGGCTGCAGATTCCCCACCTTTGCTCAGATAATTACTAGCTGCATGATCCTGAGCAAATCATTTCAGCTCTGACTCAGTTTCTTCAACTGTAAAGTTGGGATAATAACACCTACCTCCCGAGGTTAAGATCAAATGAAATGTTTGTAAAGTGCTTAGTGTAATCCTCCATACATAGTAAGAATTATGTAAATGCTAACTATTATTATGATAATGATTATGATATTCATGTGTCTGGGTGACTGACTTAACCTTTCTGCATTCTAGGAGATTCTCTAATATGATAAGAAACAGATGAGGCATGAATCTACAATGGTAGAAGATGTTTCTTCAATGAGAATTCCCTATAATCAAGAAAATCACAGGTCTTTTCCAACAAAATAAATATGAAGGAGGGTATAATGAATAACTACAATGATGGTATCTATAAAATGTTCATATTTATCAGTTGTTGTCTGTGACTTCAGTTGTCTCTTTAGTGTGGTAATTGGTGGGTATATGTACTTAAGTGAGGAAGGTCTTCGTGGAGGTGAGATTTCCTAAGTGTCCAATGACAGGCTTGGTTTGGCATCACTATCTTTATTTCTTGTCAGAGAGAAGTAGATTTGGAAGTTTTGTCTTGTGTTTATACATTTTAAATTGATTCCTAAAAAACCCAGGAGGCAGAGCCAAGATGGCAGAGTAAAAGCATAAACTTGGCATGGGCTCTGGCTTCAACCATCTCCAATACCTGTAAAAAACTTTTTTAAAGCTACAAAACCCACAAAGAGACAGAGAGAAACAAATTTCTTGCTGAAGGCAGGCCGACAGGAAAGGTGTATTGTAGCATGCCGGGAGCCAAGTGCAGTCCTCTGTGAGCTGTGGTTCTGGCCCCAGGGCAGCCCTGACCAGTGCCTGGACCAGCCAGAGGAGACTTCAGGAGAGTGAATCACCAGCAGCTGTGGAGGTTTCCAGACTCCTCAACCCATAAATGCCAAAGAGAAAATAAAAGGTCAGTCAGGAACTCTGTTGTAATGGTGAAGGAACATGGTCCAACCTCTGTGCTGGGGTGAGAAGTGGTAGGAGGCTGTGGAGGTGCTGTATGGCTGCTTTCAGAGTTCCTGGCCTGCAGATCAGAGGAGGACAAAATGACCATTCAGAAGGTAATCACTCTCGCTTTGATATGCCTGGATCTGGATCGTGGTCTTGGGTTGTGGTCCTGGGGTGTGTGGCCAGTGTGCTGGAGCTTGTGGAGGCTGTAGAGAGGGCACTTAACTAATAGCTCCAGCAGCTGCAAAAACACCAGCAATTTGGGACAAAGCTCTCTCCATTCTGTAAGCAGAATTCTACCATGGCAAAGAGCTCAAAAGTCAAGTAACTGGCAAGATGAGGAAGGGCAATCAGACTACACAATCCTTTTTTGGGACAAAAAGAATCAAAGCATTGATGGAGGAGGACAATGAAGTCAGAACTCCCACATCAAAAGATTCCAAGAAAAATATGAACTGATCACAGACCATGGAGGGGCTCAAGAAGGATTTTGAAAATCAAGTAAGAGAAGTGGAGGAAAAACTGGGAAGAAAAATGAGAATGATGCAAGAAAATCATGAAAAATGAGTCAACAGCCTGCTAAGGGAGACTCAAAAAAATTCTGAAGAAAATAACAGCTTAAAAAATAGACTAATTCAAATGGCAAAAGAGTTCCACAAAACCAATGAGAAGAATGCCTTAAAAAGCCAAATTTACCAGATGGAAAAGGAATTTCAAAAACTCATTGAAAAGAATAATTCCTTCAAAATTAGATTTGAGCAACTGAAAGCTAATGACCTTATGAGAAATCAAGATCCAAACAAATGAAAAAATAGAAAGCAATGTGAAATATCTCATTGGAAAAAACATTGACCTGGAAAATGGATCCAGGAGAGATGATTTAAAAGTTATTGGACTACCTGAAAGCCATGATCAAAAAAAGAACCTGGAAATCATTCTTCAAGAAATTCTCCAGGAAAATTGCACCAATATTCTAGAACCAGAGGGCAAAATAGAAATTGAAAGAATTCACCAATCACCTCTTCAATAAGGTCCCAAAAAGAAAACTCCTAGGAATATCATAGCCAAATTCCAGAGTCCTAGGTCAAGGAGAAAATATTACAAGCATCCAGGAAGGAACAATTTTACTGTTGTGGAAACATAATCAGGATAACACAAGATCTAGCAGCTTCTTCATTAAGGGATTGAAGGGCTTGGAATATGATATTCTGGAGGTCAAAGGAGCTAGGATTATAACCAAGAATTACCTACCCAGAAAAATTGAGTATAATGCTTCAGGGGAAAATATGGTCATTCAATGAAATAGAGGAATTTCAGGTATTCTTGATGAAAAAAACCAGAGCTGAACAGAAAATTTGACTTTCAATTACAAGAAGCAAGAGAAGCATGAGAATGTAAACAGGAAAAAAGAAATCATAAGGGTCTCATTAAAGTTGAACTATTTACATTCCTACATGGAAAATTGATAATTGTAACTCATGAGACTTTTCTCAATATGAGGATAGTTGAAAGGAATATATATATGTATATATGTATACATACATATATGTATGTATAGGAAGATCTATGTGTGTATAAATATATACATGAGTGGGTGCATATGTGTGTACATGTATACATAGACAGAGAGCACAGGATGGATTTAATATGAAGGGATGATATCTTAAAAATAAAATTAAGAGTTGAGAGAGGAATATATTGGGAGAAGGAGAAATGGAGAGATAGATTAGGGCAAATTATCTCACATAAAAGAGGCAAGAGAACACTGTTACAATGGAGAGGAAGAGCAGGAAGGTGAAAGGGAATGGGTCAACCTTACTCTCATTGAATTTGACTTAAGGAGGGAATAACATGCACATTCAATTGCGTATCTTACCCTACAGGAAATCAGAGGAGAAGGGGATAAGATGGGGGTGATAGAAGGGAGGGCAGACTGGGGGAGAGGTTAGTTAGAAGCAAATACTTTTGACATGGGACAGGGTCAAAGTAGAAAATAGAATAAGTGGGGGGCAGGATAGGATGGAGGAAAATATAGTTAGTCTTTCACAATATAACTACTGTGGAAATGTTTTGTATAGCTACATATGTACAACCTATGTTGAATTGCTTATCTTCCCAGTGGGGGTGGGTGAAGAGAGAAGAAGGGAAAGACTCTGTAACTCAAAGTTTCAAAAAACACAAATGTTAATGCATGCTACATGAAACTGGGAAATAAGATATATAAGCACTAAGATATAGAAATCCATTTTGTTCTACTAGAAAGTTGGGGGGGAATGGGGGCAGATATAAGAGAGAAGGTGTATTCAGTAGGCTCACTATTTTGGGGTGGGGGGGTAAGGGAGAATTGGGGAGAAAAATTTGTAACTCAAAATCTTGTGGAAATGAATGTTGAAAACTAAAAATAAATATATAAATTGGAAAAAAATTAATAAATTGATTCATAGGAAACTCTAACACTGTCAGTTAGCCAGGTTTGGACAGACCCTAAGCAAAATTGTGAAGTGTTGAAATTTGTCTTCACTGACTTCACTCTCCTAAGCACAACGAAGGCATTCATTGAATCAATGTTTATTGATTGACTATTTTTGATTTGACTAAGATATGTCTTCAACCCCCTTCCTTTATCTCAAGTCAAGTCACCAAGTATTTATTAAATGCTTATCATGTGCCCTGCAATGTGTTAAGTTTTGGGAATACAGATGTAAGCTGAAAGAAAATCTCTGCCCTTAAGGAGCTTCCATTCTAGTAGGGTAAGACTATTAATAAAAACTGAAAGAGAAAAGTAAAAAAAGAGATAAGCAAAAACATGGCAGAGAAAGTTTAAATAGTCAAGAATAAAGTCTGAAGAGGAATGAAGACATTACTGTCCCAGTATCCTCCTTAAAATAGAAATTCTGGGAGGAATCAGCCAATCAGGAAGAGGCCACAAGATGGAGGGCACTCCCTGTGTGAGAAGTCCAGAGATAGAGAACAGACAGCTTCAAGTTTCTGATTACATAGTATAGTGAACTCTCTATTTATTCAGTTAACAAACTAAGACAAAACATTGACAGAAATCAAAGTACAGCATTCATAGTATTATAGTATAACAAATTATCACTGAAGTGGCCATATAGTTTTCACCAAAGTGGTTACCTAGTTTTAAACAAAAGATATCATTCAGTAAGTCCTTAACTTGATCATCCTTAAGGAGCAGGCTTCCTTAATGGACACAAAGTAAAAAGGTCAAAGTTCTCCACCCCTACATCACAGTAAATCACAATCTTCTCAGTCAGCATTTAGTACTTAAGAATAGGTCTTTTCATCTTGACTCAAGGGTGGCTTTCAGATTCCATGGTTCCTCTTCCATGGTTTTAACTCCTACCTGAATCCACTCAGCTGTCACCTGGATTCAAAGGCAGGCAGCTCTCAGCTCCATGTCCAGCTCCTTTTTCCAGCTTCTTGTCCAGTTTCTTGTCCAGTTCCCATTCCATATTGAAGCTCACAGTGTCCAGTCTACCTCAAGTCCTTCACAGTGTCTGTTTCTGGGAAGAGCCAAAATAACATTCATCCATATTGCTGGCATCATCATCAATTCATTATATTCCTGTGAAATCAACACAGACCCACCAACAATGTCTGAGAGGTCAACACAAATCATCAGTAAAGTCCCAGGACATCCAAAACCCTCCTCCAGGACTTCTGTAAACATACAACCAGAAAATCCTCTTTCAGGGCTTCATGTAAGGTCCCAGGGCTTCTGTACAAAGTATCACAAACAAAAATCAACACTGACAGAAGAAACAAACAGAGTGCCACCATCACAAATGTTCCCTTCTCAAAATCTGCCACCACAAGTGCTGTTTCAGTTCTTCTCAGTTCTGCTCAGTTCTCAATTCTCAGTTCTTCTCAGTTCTCAGTTCTCTGCAGCCTGAGCCTCTCTTTATATATTAGCTCCTATATATATTAGCTCCTCCCCTTCCTTTTGCATCAGCAACAGGAGTTCACAAGTTCTAGGGTTCACAAGTTGTGGGGTTCATAAGTTCTGCTCCTCAACAAAGACTTGATATAATCATGGGCAAGAACTGAAACAAAGTGCTAATTAACTAGGTGAAATGAGGTGTTAACTACTTCTTTGCTTGCCATTACATCATGGTAGAAGAAATCTAGAGAATTAGAAATACAGCCTAAAGACACTTTCTCTGGGTACTCAGCTTTCTGTGCTTCTCCCTTTAGCAGTTCCCACATTATGTAAGCTCCTTGAGGCCAGGGATGTTTAGTTTTCCTCAATACATCTACAAGGCCTAGCATTGTTTGTATAGACTAACTGCCACCCCTTGTGACTGATCTCAGTTAGGGGTACCTGCCAAAGATAATGAATGGGGATACACAAAATTGGGTTCTTGCAGTTTGTGTCGTGAACAGAAGAAAGCTTGTGTCTTAAAGAGACAGATTGCTTTAGTTTCTTATCCTTAGAACTTAAGGAAAAAAAGTTCTGAAAACTAACTATGAATTCTGAGAATTATAGTCATAGAGATAACACTTTTAATTTCTGATATGGGAGAGACTAGAATTATTTCAAATTCTAGGTCAGGGGATATTTTCCCACTAAAGCTGGAGCTTAACAAAACAAAAGAAAAACAATTACTTGAGGGAAATTGGACTTCAAAGTCGAGGAGCAGACATAAGCAGAGAGTGGAATGAAGGGCCACCTGATTGCTGTCTCTTTGAATGGAGACTAACGATGGGATGTTGATAGGGCCAGAACTTTTCTGCTTATTGTTCTCCTATTTAAAAATGTTGAACTTGACTTAAATAAACTAAAATATTTTATGGCAACTTTCTCTTTGAGAGATAATGCAGAAACTTCTAAAGGCATCTAAGTGGCAATGTAGATAGATTGCTGGACCTGGAGCCAGGAAAACTTGGGTTGAAATCCAACTTCAGACACTTACTAGCTGTGTGACTATGGGCAAGTAAATGACTTAATCTCTACCTTTCTCTGTTTTCTCATCTTTAGAAGATAATAAAAATACCACCTTCTAGTATCATTGTGAGGATAAAAAGAAATAATGTTTGTAAAATGCTTTGAAAATCTTCAATCACTGTATATGTTCTAGATAGTATTACTATTTATTGTTAATTTATAGTGCAGCTCTCACAGCTATACATTACTAATGGAAAAACCACAGCTTGGACTATGTGGACCTTTGTCAGCAAGGTGATATCTTTGTCTTGTAGTATGCTGTCCAGATTTGCTATAATTTTTCTTTTGTTGTTGTTGTGTCTTTTTGG
Organism: Pseudochirops corinnae; assembly: GCA_028646515.1. NCBI lineage: Eukaryota > Metazoa > Chordata > Mammalia > Diprotodontia > Pseudocheiridae > Pseudochirops > Pseudochirops corinnae. The sequence continues at coordinate 194,453,743 of CM053590.1, read as the reverse complement.
AGGGGGGAGGGCAGGGCAATTAGGGTTAAGTGACTTGCCCAAGGTCACATGGATAGTAAGTGTTAAGTGTCTGAGGTGGATTTGAATTCAGGTCCTCATGACTCCAGGGCTGGTGCTCTATTCACTGCACCACCTAGCCACCCCTGCTATAACTTTTCTTCCAAGGTGCAAGATTCTTTTAATTTCATGACTGAAGTCACAGTGATTTTTGAACCCAAGATATAAAATTTGACACTGCTTCTAATTCTTCTCCCTCTATTTTCCAGGAAGAGATGGGACCTGTTATCATGATCTTAGTTTTTTTTATGTTAAGCTTCAAGTCAGCTTTCACCCTCATCAATAGACTTCTTCATTCTTCTTCATTTTCTGCCATCAGAGTGGTATTGTCTTCATATCTGAGATTGTTAATATTTCTCCTGACAATCTTAATTCTGGCTTTTGATTCATTCACCCTGACATTTTATATGATGTACTCTGCATATTAGTTAAATAAATAAGGTGATGATATACAGTCTTATACTCTTTCCCAATCTTAAAACAATCAGTTGTTCCATGATTGAGTCTAAATGTTGCTTGATACACATACATGTTCCTCAGGAGACAAGTATGATGACCTGGTACTTCCATCTCTTTGAGGGCTTGACACATTTTGTTGTGATCCACACAGTCAAAGACTTTAGTATGGTCAATGAAGCAGGAGTAGATGTTTTTCTGGAATTTCTTTGCTTTCTCCACAATCCAGTGAATGTTGGCAATTTGGCCTCTAGTTCCTCTGCCTCTTTGAAAACTAGACTGCTCTTCTAGTACTTGGTTCACATATCGCTGAAGTCTAACTTTCAGAATCTTAAGCATAATCTTGCTGGAGTGTGAAGTAAGAGCAATGGTTTAATAATTTCATCATTTTTGGTAGTGGAATATAATATGATCTTTTCCAGTTCAATGATCAGTGTTGAAGTTTCCAAATTTGCTGGCATATTGAGTGCAGCACTTTAACATCATCATCTTTTAATATTTTAATATAACTTATCTGGGATTCTATCATCTCTCCCAGCCTTGTTGTTAGAAATGCTTCCTAAGGCATTAGCAGTTCAAAGATAGGCATAGCCCAGTCCTTGCTTATTAGAGATAATAAACTGAAGAAAAACACTAGCATTAAAGCCTCTTGTAGTACATCAGTTTTTTAGGTAGGATTTTCAGGAAGGTAGGGGAGCCAGAGAGAGGATGGAGAGAATTCCAGCCATGGGTAACAGTCAATGAAAATACTTGTAATTTGGAGAATATATATATATATATATATACACACACATATATATAATATTACATATATAATATATAACATATAACATACATTATATTATAAATAATATTATATATGTGTGTATCTGTCTGTCTATCTATCTATCTATCTATCTATCTATCTATCTATCTATCTATCTAATGTTTCTTCTAGGAATAGCAGAGAGGCCAGCATTACTGAATCTTAGAGTACATAGGGGTGAATAAGGTGTAAGAAGATGAGCTAGACTGTACGTGAGTTAGTCAACAGTCACTCATTGAACATCTACTATGAGGCAGGAACTGTACTAAGTACCCAGTACTGTGCTGAGTATTGGAGAAGGGATCCCAGTTATGAAGGGCTTCAAATGCCAAAAGAATTTCTCTATGATCTTGCAGGTGACAGGGAGTCAGTATAGTTTATTGACTAGGAGTAGTGGTGATGGTGGTAACATGGTCATATATGTGCTTAAGAAGATTAAACTGACAGCTGAGTGGAGGAAAGACTTGTGGCAGGGAATTTAACCAACAGGCTATTGTAATCCACGAATGAGGAGATGAAGGCCTAGACCAGGGCAGTGTCAGTGTCTAAAGAGAGAAGGGGAGATAAGTGAAAGCTGGTAGGAAGGTAGACTATTTTTTAGAGAAATATTCTAATAATATTCAATTTTTTAAAATTTCATAATGCTCTAGAAATATTCTATGAAATAAGTTTATAAAAAAACTGGCAAAGGTATTACTGACTCCAGAGTTCTTCCCACTTAAAAACTAATAATACATCTAATTATTTTAGATGCATGACTCTATTCTATAATAATTTACTGAGTATGGTAGTTTGAAATTTTATCAAAGAAGTTTACATGAACAGTCTATAGTACAGATTGGAGACAGGTTTCTAAACATTGGTTTGAACTGTTAATAATGTTTGCTGCCAAATTACTTTCAACATTTCCTTTAGAAGCCAATGTTTTACAGTCCTGTCTGACAGCCCAGCTTTGTTTCCATGCTAGTGGAAGGCAGCATAAGTTTATGTAGAAAAGAAATTGTATTTTCCGCAGTAGCTTTATGGTTGACATGAAATAACCCTGTTCTTTTTTGATGGTGTGGGCAGGTAAGTATTAATAAGGTTATAGGCTCGTAGGCTTAAAGTTGGAAGGGGCCAATCAATGGTAATATATTCTTCCCCCTCTCCATGACCCCAGCTTGGAAAATTCATGTCCAATGTTCATTACCATTAGATAATTATTGGGGTTTCTTTGGGGTCAATTGCTTATTCTGGTGCTGAAGTTCATAGATAAGGTTGCTTTTTAATCTTATCTTTTAAGCTGTGCCATTCTTATCATTATACAGATATTCTCAATGCCCTAGAAGAATCACAGTTGCGGGTAGCCCAAGAGGAAAAGTACAGTGGCTGTAAGTAGACTGTAGTCTATTACTAGTGATAACAGATGCAGAAGAAACAACCTACAAAACGTCACGCAAATTTGTGACTGGGAAATCAGGTGGAACTGTCACCATGGCATTGTAGAGATAGTAACGATTCTGGATCCAGGGACTTGGGTTCAGATACTTTCTCTGCCACTTGCAAGGTCATTTGTGTGACCTTGGGCAAGCCACTTAATTCCCGTCTTAATTTTCTCATCTATAAGATGAAGGGGCCCTCAAAGTGCCTCCTGCCACCCGCTTTTCAGTCTGTAGCTAAAGAAAAAAGGAAGGCATATGGATGGCATGAGTACTGTACTGATTTCTACAAAGCTTTAAAAGAGTCACAGACCTTTCCAGTCTTTGTACACCTAACTCCCTCTTTAGACTCTGAATTACCTTTTTTTTTTTTAACATTTTTTTAATTAGTTGACATTTATTTTTAGCTTTCACCATTTACTTCCGTAGGTTTTAAATTTTCTCCCTCTCCTCCTCTTCCCCTCCTCAAGAAGGCATGCAATCTGATATAAGCTATACATATACATTCCTATTAAACATACTTTCACATTAGTCATGTTGCATAGAAGAATTAGAATGAATAAGAGTAACCATGAGAAGGAAAAACTTGAAACAATAGAACAACAACAGAAAAGAGAAAATAGTATATTTCCATCTGCATTCAGACTCTGTATTTCTTTTTCTGGATGGGGGTGGCATTTTCCATCATGAGTCTTTTGGAATTGTTTTAGGTCCTTGCATTGCTGAGAAGAGCTAAGTCTATCCAAGTCAGTCACCGCACACTGTGGACCCTGAATTCCCTTACACATACACTATGATCCAGTGATATTGGCATACCTAAACAGGGCACTCTATCACCTAAGTGGGTATTTTTACTAGTGTTCCCCTATGCCTGGAATTTTCTGCCCTCTTAATTACATTCTCTGACTTTTCTGGCTTCCTTTAAGTCCCAGCTAAAACCCCCCTTTCTACTAGAAGCCTTTCCAGATCTGCTTTAATGCTAGTGTCTTTTTCTTTTGTTATCTCCAATTTATCTTCTATGTATTTTGTTTGCTTGTAATGTTTGCATGTGCTCTCCCTAGGTAGCCTCTAAGATTCTTGAGAGCAGGGCCTGGGTTTTGCCTTTCTTTATGTCTCCAGTAAAATGCTTTTGCTTGCCAGGCATTGAACCTGACACAAAATAGGTGTCTAATCAATTCTTGTTGACTGACTAACTGACTGAAGGCCATGAATGTGTAGGGTATGGCCAACAGGGCTGTAGTTGATTTTCGGAGAAACATGGACAAGAATTTCATAAAATGAAAAAGCATCGAGGAGTTATTAGTTACCCTGATTGGGAGAGTGATAATAGTAATTATAGCAATTTGCATTTACATTGTGATTAAATATTTGCAGAGTCCTTTATAGAAATTCTCTCATAAATCTTTGAGGTAGTGGTATCATTGAGATCATGAATCCTTTGAAATATTAAAGTAATGAAATTTTTCATAGGATCATGGTTTCATGGCTAGAAGGGATTGTAGAGGTTCTCAACTCCAACCTCCTCATTTTACAAATCATAGAACTGAGGCAGGATTCAAACTCAAGTCTTCCTGACTAAGGTGCTCTGTTCATTATTTTTGCCTCTATTTCAAGATGAAAGATGGTTTTCTTGCATGTGCATATGACTTTCTGCCTTTCTATTAGAATTGAGAGGGAAGATTTGATAAACTATGCTCTTGCTAGTAGACCAAGAGGCTGCCATAATGAGGGTTTTATAGTGCCTACAGTACATGCCAATCTTATCTGATTTGGCACCACAGCAGACCCCAGAAATGAGTTAGAGTTATTCTGATTGGAGTCCTGATTCTGTTAAAGCTTCTTGGTACATGATACTATGCACATATGTAGGTAAGTTTTTTAATTATGCATGTACCCTACTACTTAAAAAACAACAACAAACAAACCCACAAGCATATTTCCACAGAGAAGAGAAAGAGGAATTATTATACTAGTATTATGCACATTTTTAATTCCAAGAATCTTGTTCATGATCCCAAGCCATTCATTCAATTAGATCATACAGGTATGGTTTTGGTTTTTTTCATTGTTACCCAAATTAAGCAAGTTTTCCTATAACTCCTTGAAGCTAGAGATCCATGGTGCCATTTTAAAGATGAAAAAGCATGTCATAATATGAGATCCTAAAAAGTAAGAGTGATGTGCTTGCTGTCTTGCAAACATCTGTCTATGAAGGTGCTTAGTAATTTCATTCCCAGGATATTTTGTTTGCTTATTTTACTTGTTTTCATTAAATCATCTTGCTTGGTTTCCAGGCAATCAATCAATTTCAATCTCTATTCAAACCATCTCAAACTGCAAAATTTGGTTTGGAAAATCTGACTGCAAATTTTTTCTAAAGTCAAAAAACAAGTCAGTTTGCTTCTCATTGAAAACAACAACAGGAACAAACAACTACCATTTCTTTTGTTGATCATAGATAGTCCTTTAAGTTAATTCTGGAAATATCAAATACTTCAGTCTTCAAATGAGAGTCTTGGTCAGTGATGTGAGAGGATGTCCTGGCCAGGGCTTTACCAGTTAATTAGACTGACTGAAGATACAACATCTTGGAACTAGAGGGAACCTTAGATGGTTCAGTTCATGCTTCATTTTTTAAAGCATATCAAAGTGATAAAAGTGTAAGTCACCTGCTCAAGGTCATACTGAACTTTTTTAATACCAGAGAAAGCATTAGAAGGTAGGTTTTCTGGCTCCTGGTCCATTTCTTCCCCTTGCCTCATGACAGGCATGATTTTAACAATCCTAGAAGACCCCTCTTCCACCTGCACTGATTTCTTAGTAGAGGGCATATCATTTCATTAGAGGTTATTTTAAACTGCAGACACTTCTCTCAGGAATGACTGTGACTAATATTCATACAAGAGGTAAATGATTGTTAGAGGCTTTGTGGAACCTACATATATTGGGTAAAGGAGGAGAGTGAAAAAGGAACTGATACAGTGGAAAGAACATTCATTTTGGGGTTAGAAGACCTGGATTCAAATTCTGCCTCTAAGGCTTACTAGCTGTGTGCTTTGAACAAGTACCCTAATCTTCCTGGGCCTCAGTTTCCCATGTATAATATAAGGTGCTTGTACTCATGGTATCTCTTCAAGCTCTAGAATGATCATAAGGCTACAAAGCACCATAAATAGATGAAATGAGCTCCCTAGATGGATGAAGAAAGGAAGGACAAAGGGCTAAGATGTGCTAATTACAATAGTTTTCACTAGATTTACCCCTAATTCTAGCCCTTAATTTTTATTTTACTCTTTTGTTCAGATTTTTTTTTCTAAAAGGAGTCGCATTCGAATTATTTAAAACCTAAAACCAACTTCCATTGCACTCATGATTTTAGAAATGCTGTAGATTTTAAAGAAAAGGAAAGACTGAAGTTCTTTTAATTTATTCCGGCCTCACCAGTTTTCGAGGTGGAAGTAGAGAACAAGATGATTACTCTAGTGCCTTTCCATAGCTAAATTACTACCTGGTGGTACATTAGGCACTGCTTAAAGCTTGCTTCATTGAATTGGAAGAATGTGACCCAACAAGGGTCTGTTGTATTTGGTTTTTTTTTTTTTGGTAGCTAAGAGAACATTAGGAAATGCTTAAATTATTAAACAGAACCATTCAAAAGGACTGACTACCTGTATTTGACTTCAAGAAAACCATTTATAACTTAGTAAATAAAGGTCTGTTCCCTCACTATTTCATTAGAAGTTGGGGGAGATTGTTTGATGTAGAGGGGTGCATTCTCCTAAAGGAAATAGTTGACTGTAACTATAAAGAGCAATTGTGCTTACATTTTTAGGCACCCCTCTGTAAGTCCTGAATGCTGTTTAATACATGCTGTCTCTTGCTTTGAAGCAAGAGATAGCGTTACATCATCTGCGTTCTCTTTCATTCCCTTGATTATTTATGTAATCCCTCTTGCTATGGGCCTATCACTTTACAGACCAAGTTTAAAAAAAAAATCCCATCGTGAATACTCTAAGTCATATACTTGGCTGAATAATAAAAATGTGCCTTACATGGATTATGTTTGGCAGCCTAAGATCTTGAGTGATGAGGGTAATCTAATTGTATTTAACACAAAGTCTCTCCAAGCTGTAGATGAAATAACAGATTGAGGCATGGGACAGGAAAGCTTTTAAAGAGCTAACTGTCCTGAAAATTGGAGCTTACGTTAGGGGACATAAATAGTTCAACAAAGAGGTTCTGAAATCAGTTACCTTGGAATAAATAAGCATTATATTAGGCAAGGTTTGTGAACTCTGTGTGTGTGCGTGTGTGTGTGTGTGTGTGTGTGTGTGTGATGGACCCTTGGTGCAGTCTGGTGAATTATGAAACAGGATTATGAAGGAAACCAATTATATTGAAATAAAATTATCAATATGTAAAACAACGAGAACAACAACATCACAACAACAACAAGTGTACAGGCCTCAGATTTAGAATCCCTGAACTAGGCCTTAGTGATTTAGACAATATGACAACAGAGTTTTGGGATTCTGAAGGTGGGACTATGACCCATGGCCTATTTCAGGAGATCAAAAAACATGACTCAAAGTGTGTGTTTCTAAGGAAGATGAAAATTGGTTAAAAAATAAAAGATGACAAATAAATTCAGACAAAAAGAAAGGTTAGCATTTATAAAGGAGGAAAATGAGATAAAATAATAACTTAAAAGGAAAAACAACAATAATGATAAGAATCCATAGTCATTTTTAGTATTTATGTCTTTGATGAGACAAAAAATAACTGTCAACAGCTGCCAATTTCAAAAGTGAAATAAATGGCTCCTATTTAAGAGTCTAAAGAGTTGTCCTTTAGATATCTTGAAAGTGTTGTGACATCTGGAAGCAATTTCATTTGTGCATTTTGCTGTTAAAATGAATTTTCTGTTGTCATAAGCAAATTAAGAGAAGATAGTGTATGAAAGCACTTTAAAATTGTAGAATGACAGATCTGGATAGGAGGTGTTATTCCTTAAAAAGAAGTTGATGAAATTCAATGTGACATAATAAGAATATCTCTTATAGGGAACTGATATCAAGAATCTTCAATTATGAATCTAAATACTTAATTTAATCTGAATTAAATTTCAGTTCTGAGAAAATTCTCAGAGAATGATCATACCCCCTCCCACACTTCATAAAGGAATATTTAACATTAACTAATTTATTATGATCATTCATACTTCATATTAAGTGATTCTTCCAATCAGGATTACTGGAGGTATTCATTGTCTTGTCAGAAGTCTTGATGGGAGATGACAATTTGACCGTTTGAGCAAAGCCCCATAAAAAATCTTATATGTTTAACAAATAATAAGTGTTAGAGATAAAGATAATCTTTCTCTTTTGGGGTTCTGTTACAAATTCCTTCTGCAGCAGTTGACAGTGACTAAACTGAAGGGGTATACCCAGAGATTCAGTGAGAAAGACTCATTGGTATTTAAGAACACAATAGCTTTCATGATGTGCTACAAACTATGACCAACTGAAAACATGAAATATAAGAAATAATTCCACTCTGTTTGTCAAGCACAAGGTAACTGATGTTGCTATTTAATGGATCTATATTCCCATTGAGGCAAGGAATGAGAGATCTCAGTGTAATCCCAAGTAGTACCAGGGGAAAGGCAAAAGTGAATCTTTCCAAACTTACTTCAGCATGTATGACCTAGAGAAAATAACTCTGTGCTGAGAAGTAGGGGATGTGGCTTTTTTTTTGGCCTTCCAACTTTGTGACCTTGGTCTACTCATATATGTATCTATTTCAGTATCTCAGCCTGTCTCCTTCCCCCAAAACTGTAATCAGAATAAAATGGGATTAATATACACAAGAGTTCACTGTGTTCTCCAAGGTCAGTGACTATTTCATTATTTTTAAAAATTTCTTTGTATCCCTCACGTAGTGTTTGACATGTAAATCATTAATAAATACCATTGATTCATTGATTGGTTGATTGATTGAAAACGAGGCACCAGTAATTTGCTGAGCTGAGAAATGATGAAAGGGGAGGGTAGAGAAAATTTTCAAATTTTTCCAGTTTCCTCAAGAAGTGATCAGATTTGATCAATTCCATGAATTGCTTATTATATACAAGGTATAGTGCTAAAGGCTGGCGATAACAATCATTGCCCTCAAGAAAATTATATTCCAGTATATAAAAGGAGACAGGAGGCAGACCTGCTACCTTTTCAATCTGAGTATGAAGGAATAAGACTCATGGGAATTTAAATAAACTGGTGGGGAGTGAAGGCCCAAAAAATAATTTCCAGGACAGTAAATGTGCCATCTCTTTCTCGTAGTGGTCTGGATGCAGAATAGCCTCTTAGGCGTCCAAGTCCAATATTGGAAAGAAATGAGAAATTCATGGATCTTTTAGCAATTCATAAAAAGATGTTTATTTAGTCATCATGTGGAGAGTATAATTTCCAAACCTATAGCATCAATTCAGGCAGACTTCCCTGGCCAGTGAGGTGAGTCTGGTGATGCAAGAGGTTTTAGGAAATCTATCAAGCCTGGAGGATCTCAGTTGTGGGTGGTAGACCTTTTATACCCCTTTGTGAAGAGGAAACCACACCCACACGATCTGAGGCTGACAAGAAGTTGCATTAACAAGTAGGAGATTTGAGTCTTAGCCCTCGGGGCATTCCAATCTTAGGAAGAGCTTCCTAGGCTTTTAGGAAAAGAACTAGTCTAACCTTCATGGGATGGAGGTGAGGGCTAACCTTTTATACTCTTCTGCATTTGTGCACGTTCCCAAAATCAAGCCCTTTCATGAATTCAGCAAAGCCACAAAGTAGCATCTTTTATGCAACAGTATGGCACTCTTCTCTTATTGCATGTAAAGCAGGAGAGGACACACATGTCAACAATCCTTTTTAAAAAGAGGTGTGTGACATAAAGGAGGCAAGAGAAAGCTGTTACAATGGAGGGGAAGATAGGGCAGATGAGAGGGAATGAGTCTATTTTACTCTCATCGGATTTGGCTTAAGGAGGGAATAACATACACACTCAATTGGATATTTTACCCTACAGGAAAGCGGGGAAGAAGGAGATAAGGGGAGGGATGATAGAAGGGAGGGCAGATTAGGGGAGAGGATAGTCGGAAACAAACACTTTTGAAAAGGGACAGGGTCAAAGGAGAAAATAGAATAAATAGGGGGCGTGATAGGATGGAGGGAAATATAGTTAGTCTTTCACAATATGACTACTCTGGACATGTTTTGCATGACTACACATGTATGGCCTATATTGAATTGCTTGTCTTCTCAAAGGGAGTGGGTGAGGAGAGAATCTGGAACTCAAAGTTTTAAGGACAAATGTTAAAAATTGTTTTTACATGCAACCAGGAAATAAGATATACATCCAATGGGGAATAGAAATCTATCTTGCCCTATGAGAAAGTAGAGTGAAGGAGGTAAGGGGGAGGGGTGGTGGTGAGGGGAACAGGAGGGAAGGCAGACTGGGGGAAGGGGTAATTATCATGCATGCCATCTTGTGGTGGGGAGTAAGGGAGAAATGGGGAGAAAATTTGGAACTCAAAATCTTGTGGAAATGAATGTTGAAACCTAAAAATAAATAAATAAATTCTGGGGGGAGGGGAAACTAAAACAAAAAGAAATAAAAAAAAAGAGGTGTGGGAAAGGCAATACTTTTTAATATTCCTTCAATTTCCTTCCCTACCCTTAATGCTGCAGAATGGTTAGAAGGGCATTCTTAGAGTTAGCAAGATCTGAGTTCAGGTTAGAAAATTTATTTTTAATAGTTTGCTTTGCTGTTGTCGTTTTACTGATACTGCTTTCATTATTATTAAAATCAAATATCCAAATATTAGTGCACTAATTATGTGCTTTCTCTCTCTTTCTCAGAGTCACTAAACTTGACATTCTCAGATCCTACCTCTGAGATGATAGATCTCCAGACGGATTAATATAGACAGATGGAGATGGAAAATATGTTGGATACATATCTATTGGTTTATGAAGTTATATCTATATATTAATTTATAATAAACATAATTATAGTAGTATAGTAGAATCTTTAATTTAGAAAAATAGTGATACGATGGTGATGATGATGGTGATGGTGATGATGAGGATGAGGATGATGAGGATGATGAGGATGATGATGATGATATGCTGAATCTACCTGGTGGGGAGAAGAACAGATGCTGTCTAACTCTCTCGATAATAGAGTAAGAAAATAAGATGATGATGATGATTGTTTTTATTTTCTTATAAACCACATTGATTATATGTCTTTCTTTTGTGGGGTGCATCTAATGAACAAAGTTTTGGGTAATCACTATAGTCTTCCAGCAGAAAGAGAGCTACATTCCCAAGAGGAAATTAATCTAGGATCTTGGCCCTAGTGGCTTAACTCACAGAATAGCAAACTAAAGGAATGAAAGAAAGATCAGAAAGAAAAGAAAGAGAAAGAAAGAACAGAGGGATGGAGGGAGGGAAAGAAAAAAAAAACAGACTGGAACTTGTGACTTAGTTTAGAGTTGAACTTAGAGTCAGGAGATGTAAATTTTAGTCTTAGCCTTTCCATTGGTGAATTGTGTGAATCTGGGAGAGTCATTTAACCAGTCTGAGCTTCAGTTTTCTTATATAGAAAATGAACAGAATGGATTAGATGATATTTTCATCTCAATAATTCTAATTATTTAGCTAGTTTAATATTATTATTTTAACATTACTAGTTATAGCTATTTATCTTCATCTTGCTCAAGAGACTTACTCTATCTAAATTCTCTTCCATATGTGCTTCACAATCTTTATAGTTTCAGAAAGAGCAAGTATAATTTATTTTTAAAGAAAAATCAGCCATATGCTCAACATCAAATGATGACTTTTTGCTCTTAGAACTAACTAAGCACTGACATTCTTCTTTTATTGTTAAAACATTTAAATGTGGTTAATATTTAACTGGGTGAATTTTACAAATAACTAAAAAGTGTTTTAATATCAAATAGCAGAGTCTGATATTCTTTTGTTCATTATTTATATCTGTATTTATACACACATCAGTTGCATTATAAAATGAATGTATTTTAAACAAAAAGTAAAATTTAAATTATTAAGTTTAATGCTTGCTGTCATATTTGGTTTAAATATGGCAAAAAATAAATTAGTTACAATTTTCTAGATGTAAGGGGACCTGATGAGAACATTTTCAAGATAATTCCTCCATATCCCTTTTGAAAGGGCATTAGCAGTTCCTTAGTCAATGCAGATTTCTTAAGTAGCTGATATTTATTTAAGTTTCCCACCACCTGATCTTGGTCCCTTAAAATCTGTTTTTCATTTACTTTCATATTTATTCATTTTCTAAGGTTTCTCACTATTGTACATTTAGATTCTTCCTAAATGTTGAGACTATCTCTCTCTACATATACGTATATGTATCATATATTTTATGTAGGATCATACTTTAAAGATTTCCAGCTCACCAAAAAGTTATTTTAAAAATTATTTTACTGTTTCATTCTTTAAATTTATAACCATTTCATTAAAATCAGTTAACCCAGTTGACTCCAGTGGAGGGTATACATAATGTTTGAGCAATATTGAATTTGCACTGTTACTTAAATATCTTTATTTATTTATCATACCATATATGTTTGCCAAAATTCGAATTATAATCTCTATGGATTTTCAATAATTCCAGTGCCTTACCTTCCCAACGTTAAATGGTTTTTCAAATCTGTTCTATTCAAATTGTATAGCAGACTGTCCCCTTAGGTCTACAATCCCCAAACTAGAGTCCCAATTCCAAGGATGATGTCCCTCTATCTACACAGATAGTAATATAACAAACTATACATCATTTAGAGATAATTTAATCCCATGTTCATTAAATGACAGTGTTCTATTTTTCATATTTCAGTCCTTTAAGCCAACACTAAGTCCCTATAGATTGGAAAGAGGATCTTCATGATACATTCAAAAAATGAACACATTGTACATCTAAGCTGTGCAAACACCCACATTAATCACATGTACCACTCATTGCATTAATCACTTAATCCAAATTGTCATTTTGACATGTAGACTATTTCTCTTCTTCCATCACCTCCATATACATCCACTTCACTCATTCTGGATTTGGATGATGAGATAGGAGGGGGTTGGGTAACTTCAAATGGTTGGTATCCATCATCTGTATTTAGAACACATTCAAAAGACAAAGAAAATTAACTATTAGGAAGATGTTAACTTAATAAGGGAAGCCCCACTGACTTTCTGTCTCCCCAAAACAATGAAATGTGGCATAACTGTGTCTCTTTTCAGTTCTATTTTCCTTTGACTGACTGAGGATTGACTACCAATTCTAATTAGCACCAGTTAAGCTATTGTAAGGAATGGTTAATGGTGAATGTTAAAGGAAGTCCAGTGCAATGAGGGAAATAAGCTCTCATGTGAACCCAGAAGAGATTGAAAATAGCAAATTGATGGTGAATGGCACAGCAAAAACTGGTTTATTACTTCACAAAATGTCAGTTAAGAGAAATAAATAATGGAATGAATCCACAATTGAAGCAAAATTTCTGGCTTTGTACCAGAAAACATTTCAGCACCTAGAGAAGAACAGCTCAGATAACAAAATCAAGATTCTACTATTATAGTACTCACTTGTGTTTTTACAATTATTGGGGGAGGAGCAATAATGGGCAGTGTAGAAAAGAAGTGATTTGGTGATATTTTAAAACTTGCACTCAGTAAATTGCTGAAGAGTATAAAGGAATCAGAAAAAGTAATATACTTAAGCAACTTGCAACACCCCCCAAAGGAGCAAAAGATGAATGAGAGAACCATTTTTACTCTTGTATTGGAGAGAAACATTTTAAACATTTTGAGCATTTCATAAATTATGTCCCTTATTTTATGTTTCTCAAGTTCAGTTGTCCTACAATTTATAATGTGATACATTTCTTAAGTTGTTAGCATTAAAAATCACTTCTGATTTTTTTTGGGGGGGGTCTGTTTCTTTATCTATAAAATAAGACATGACTGGAGAATATCTTTTTGCTCTAAAAAATGTCTAAGCCATGATAAAAATCTTAATAAAATATTTAAATAACATATATTGCTTTTAAGTTTCAATGAAAAAAAACCGCACTGAATTTGTAGTAAAAGGACCTTGGTTCCAATTTTGACTCTGCCACTTACTAACTGCAAACTTCAACACATTATAACATCTTTAGGTCTCATTTCCTAATGAGCAAAGTAATGGGGTTGGACTAGAAGATCTCTAAGTAACTTCCTAGCTGTAAATTTATGATCTAATGATGTATTATTATCTCTTTTTCGATTTTACATGATGACTTCTAAGGTATTGACTGGATTCTCAGAATTTCCACCAACTTTTCAGTAATTTACTTTCATTTCTCAAAAATTTCCACTGTTTTCTGTGAAATTAATTTCAGAACAGTCAGATGAACTGGTGGAATGAGTGTTCAGCACTTTCCTAAAAATACATAAGCTCCTTAAAAAGTCTCAATCATAGCAGTCCTTATTGTAAGTTGTTAATAAGTGTTTAGCAATATGTCTTGGACTAACTTCCAGGATTTTGATTGATTTTGACAATGCCATCTAAGAAGGCTTTTTGTTTGCTTATGATGTACAACATCTGCAAGGACTGTTTTACTCCGTGTTGTAATAGGTTTGATGATACTATGATTAGCAACATCCTATTTCATATATTACTCATGAATAATTCCTTGTATTTCCATAGTCAACAATTAATAAATACAACACCATCTTATATTGTTGATGCCTTTCATTATGTTGGGTGACTATAAATGTGAAGGCTACTACAGAATTTTAGCACAATTTTTCTGTTCCATCTCTAATCGCCAGTAAGGATACCCTCAATGGGCATGTGTGGATCATTCTGATAAAGGTTTTGTAGATTTGGGAAAGCTGATATTTTCCTGGTTGTCTTTTGTTGTTGTGCTAATGAGATTGATGTTCCTCTACATTCATCAAGTGTTTGTTTTCCTTCCCTCTTTCAGCTACATTGAGAATGAACAACTTAATGCTCTCAAAATTGTTGCTTCCAGCATGGCATGGAGATTTGTGTATAGTTGGCTATTCTGATTGAGTTTCCCGTCTTTGTTTTCTTTAGTGCCACTTCTCCTTTTTCTTCTAATACATGAAGGATTGTGATGTTTGAGCAACTCATGTGCTGGCACCTCTGTTACTGAGACAGAATGGATTTTCATAAAGAACCTTTGATGGAGAACCTTTTACTTTTTTGTCTTTCTGTCATCCTTCCATTTTCATCGGTAAGTTCTCTAGAAGTAATTTGACATATCTGTATATCTCCCCAAGAATTTTATAAACTTATTTTCTTCTCTACTCTTCATTGTTTTATGAATATCAATCATAATTACCTACCATGATTTTCTACAAAATTTTGAAATTATCAGATATTATAAGCCAATGTGTCTCTGTGTGGCCATAGCTCTCCAATTCATAAAGAGGTCAAGCACTTAGTGATGGTAGAGGTTTCTAGGTTGTTGTGGTATCTTCAATACAGAAATTAATTTACACCAGTTAAATTTCCTTAGGAAATGATGATACTCTGTTTTAATGTCTGTCTGTATCCATTTGCCTTTTTTTTTTTCTGCATTGGTCATTCATTTAAATATATCAAGTTGGAGTTGTCTAAGTTGTGTACCATATCATCTCTTTTTTATGCTTTCTTTTCCTGTGGTATTAATTTTGATGTTTTCTCTAATAAGTCAGTAGTATGACTGAGCATATACAGCTAATCCAGTAATGATTTTTTAAGTAACAATTTTTTGCTCCCTACTAAGATATAACCACTTTATTTTTGGAGTTATGATGTTATTTAATGTTCACCATGTCCAATGCCTTCTGATTCTCTTCTTGATGGCATATTCAAAATATATAGTTATAGGCCTTCTGAACAGTTTGCATTCAGATGTGTCAAACTCATGTCCCATAGGTCACACGCTGCCCACAACACTTCTCAGTATATCCCGAAAAAGATTAAAATATTAAAATATGATTGGGAAATATTTAATGAAATAAATAAAATGCCATAAAATATATATAATATTAATATGTAGCTTTCTAAGTCAAAAGGTAGCCCACAGAAATCTTTATTTAGGGTTTAGTGGTCCCGGGTTCTATGAGTTTAATATAACTGGTTTAAAAGATTTTGGCCTTTCATTTGTCATTTGTAAACCATATTTTTCAACATTTGTTTACTGCTCATATGGGAGTACTTGATTTGGTACAGGAAAATGCCACATAAAAGGCTCTTCTTCAATATATCTCTGATGCATACAGTAGGACAAAAATGAAGATTTTCAAGATTCCTTTAAAGATATAAAATTGATAACTAATTCAATGACCCTTTTTCAATGATATGACATTGTAGAGTCACTCACCAAAAATGTTTGCCATTATCATGGCTTACAATATGAAATTCAACTAAAGGAGGAATTATCTATATATGTGTAGGTCTTCCAGGTGCTCCTGTTTACAGGAGGCATTGTGCTGATTGCATCAAGCTCCGGAACATTTAAGAGCCTTTTAAATGAGATCTATAATTGCTCAAAAGAATTCACCTTAACCAGCTACAGGGGAAAAAACGTCAGTGAAAGAATGAAGAATGTCCATTAGTAAATATATCTTGGATAGTCACTACACGATGAATGGATAGATGATGAGCTGGAATCAGAGTAGGAGAGTAGGATAGATTGTATCAGAGAAATTGCATAGTTCTTTCAGTGTCCACAAATGCCTTTCTAAAATAAACTCCCATTTCTCTCTCTCTCTCTCTCTCTCTCTCTCTCTCTCTCTCTCTCTCTCTCTCTCTCTCTCTCTCTCTCTCTCTCTCTCTGTCTCTGTCTCTATCTCTCTGTCTCTGTCTCTCTGTCTCCATCTCTGTCTCTGTCTCTCTGTCTCTATCTCTCTGTGTTCTGCCTCTGTCTCTGTCTCTCTTCCTTTCTCATCATAATTGTTTAGACTATACTTTAAATCGTGTTTCAACACGTTTAGGGAAAAAGAGACAGACACCCAAAATAGGAATTGTTTGCTTCTGGGACCCAAGTGATACAGGTTTTACATTTTTTTCTTTAACTTCTATATTTCATTCTGACTACTAGGTATTACACCTCCCCCACCTCTCCAAATTGAACAAAAACACAGAAAACCCTAATGGCAAATATACATAGTAAAATGAAATGAATTCTGAAATTGGCAAGATACAAAAAAAAATATGTCTCTGTCAGCATTTTAAGTCCATCACTTTTCTGGAAGGATGTTGGTAGTGTATTTTGTCTTTGATTCTCTAGAATCATGGTTTATTATTATTGTGATCAGAATTCTAAAGTCTTTCAAAGCTGTTTTTCTTAGAAAGTTGTCATTGTATACATTTTTTTCTAGTTCTGTTAACTCCTTTCTCCATCAGTTCATAGGAGTCTTCCTAATTTCTTCTGGAACTGTTTATTTCACCATTTCTCATCAAGCAACAGTATTCCACTATATTCCATTATTTAGCCATTCCTCAATAGGGGGCACTCCTTTAGTTTCTAGTATTTTTCTACTGTGAGAAGTATTGTTATAAATATTTTTGTATGCGTGGGTAATTTTTATTTTTCTTTTATCTCCAGAGGTATAAGCCTACCCCCAATATCACTAGATCAAAGAGCATGCATAGTTAAGTAACTTTTTAGGAATAGTTCCAAACTGCTCTCCACAATGGCTTTAAGTTAGATATTGATTAGTTCAAATATTCAAGCCTTTGAAGTGGTCACATTATTTGAATTTGCATTAGGTATTTCCATTAGGTTGGATCCAAGGACCACATTTTATATAATTATAATTTTGAATGGTGTGAACTTGAATATATGTGACCACTTTAGGGAATTTAATTATTTGTACTAATCAGAACCTAACTATATCAGTTCAAAGTTATGCTAATAGTTCATTAATATGCCTCATCCCCTTCACTTTTTATCATTTTTTGTCTTTTGTCATCTTTGCCAACCTGATGGGTATGAGGTGGAATCTTAGAATTACTTTAATTTGCATTTCTAATGATACTAGTGATTTGAACCATTTTTCACATTTTTCGTAGATAGCTTTGAATTCTCCTTTGAAAAGAGCCTGTTTATATCCATTGATCCTTTATATTTTTCAGGAAAGATCCTTAGTTTTATAAATTTGAATCAATTCTTTTTATCTTGAATATAAGACTTTTATCAAAGAAACTTGCTGCAAAGATGTTTTCCCCCAATTACCTGTTTTTAAAAATTACATTAAAAAAATTGTCTGCTTTATTTTTTGGGATTCTTTCTATCTCTTATTTGGTCTTAAATTCTTCCAGCATCCATATGTGAGTGAGGAAATTTCTCTTTTGCCCCTCTTATATTTTCTTATGATATCCTTTCATTTATGTCTAGTTTATGTATTTATCTGGAATTTATCTTGCATATTATATGAAATCTCTCTCACATATATGTAAATATATTACATATACACACATATATTACTCTATTAACTCATATATATATATATAAAAAACAACAAATACATATGATATAATGGAGAGAATGCTAGCCTTGGAATCAGGAAAACCTGAGTTCACATTCTGCCTTTGAAACATACTAGTTGTGTGACCAAAGACAAGTCATATAACTTCTATGTGCTTTAAACAACTAAGACTATAAATTGCCAGAGTTGGCAGCTAGATTGCACAGTGTTGAGCAGAGAGTCAGGAAAACTTGAGTTCAAGTCCAGACTTAGATACTAAGTATCTATGTGATGTTGGGCAAATTAATTAGCCTGTTTGCCTCAGTTTCCTCGGTTATAAAATGGGGATAATAATAGTACCCATTTCATAGGGTTACTATGAAGATCAATTTAGACAATATTTGTAAAGCACTTAGCACAGTTCCTGGTACATAGTGAGGGCTACATAAATGCTAGCTATAATGATGGTGATAATGTTGATGATGTGAAGTAGTGGAGAGTTTCCACACCAAGAGTTCCTAAAGCTTATTAAATCACAAGTGTGGACCAAAGTAATAAAAGTAGCAGCAGTAGCAGCACTAGTAATCTAATATTTTGGTGATGTTTCATGGCTTTAATTAATGAAATACTAGTCTCTAAAGAATTAAACTTGAAGGTCAGTAAAAGGGCAAAATAGAGGCTAGGTACAACATGCTACTAACAAAGAATTATTCAGTAATGGTGGAAGCAATTTAATTAAAGTACATAGATTCATATATTCAGGGCTAACAGAGCTGTAGCAGCCATCCAGTCCACATGCATGATTTTATAGATGAGCAGCTGAGGCTGAGAGAGGTGAGTTGACCTGCTTTTGGTCCCAGAACGCCTTCAAATCCACCATTATTCCCAGTGTACCATGTTGCTTCATGGGAAAGTTAGATTAATTAGGGAAATGTATTTTTCTTTTGTATCATAGACTAATAGAACAGTAGATCTAGTGTTAAAAGGAACCCCAGAGGCCTGCTCCAATCCATCCTCCACAAAACTGCAGAAGTGATCTTCCTAAAGTGTAATTGCCATGTTGTTCCCCTATTCAATAAACCCCTGTAGTTCTCTATTACCTCTAGGATCAAATAGAAACCCCTACTTTTAGCAGTTAAAGCTCAGAAACTTTCCTCTAGTCCCAATCTTCTCATATACTGTTCTACTCTATGCACTCCATGATCCTGCCATACTGGCTTATCTGCAATGCTTTGTTTCTATTACCCATTCTTTGATACTGATTATACTCTATGAATCGAGTATTTCCACATCTTAGGATTTCTTCAAGACTCAGTTTAAGCATCACTTTCTTCAGGATGGATTTTTAAGTCCATGGGTACCTTTCCCTTTAAGGTTAAGTTGCCATGGAGGCTTCAATTTTTTCAGAGTCACAAAAATAGTGTCAGGGCTGGGATTTTAATGAAGGTGTTCTGACTCAAGGGCCAGTCTTGTTCACCTGTACCTCACTACCTCTCTGGTTTTTGTGGCTAAATTATCTCAATTCATTTAGTCAGCACAAATTTAGCCTCCAAGTTTACTTTGTAGCTATCCATTTCAATTTGGTCCACTTGGTGATGATGGGCATGCAATAATTTGTTATAAATCTATACGGTTGATTTTTTACCTCTAGAGGGGTGAAAGAATGCATAGGTCCTAAAATTTCCAAATTTCTTACATGTCTTATCTCACTTGAGGGAAAATATGTCTATGTTTAGGCAACTATGAGGCTCTACTCTAGTTCTTTCAAACATGAGTTTTGTTATATCTGATAATATATGAGCATCTAGAAGAGAGGTTCTGATCCTCTTCTGCCTCAGGGAACACTTGGCTCCTCTCATATCTTCTTTCTGACTCCTTCTGTTTGTATGACTTTGGGCAAAGCCTCTCTCTGGGCATTGGTTTGCCTCTTTGTAAAATAAAAGGGTTGGACCAGGTGGTCCCTTATAGGTCTAGATCTGCAATCTTGTGGTCTTTCCAGGGCAAAAAAGGGAGGCAATCATAAAATCAGGAGATCTTTTTGTAAGTATGTCTCATATCCCAACGATGATATAATTTAATTTTCTTCAGAAAGAAGGAATGGATGGATGTCCATATGAGAGGACACATCAGACACACGCAAATAAAGAATAATATCAATTTGGAAAAATATTAGAAGCTAGAAAAAGAGCCAAACTGAGTAGGTCATATTCCACAAATTAAGGAAAAATATGATGGAAGTGTTAGGAATATGGGAATATCAATGGCACCGAAGGTTGATATTCTTTATGGATTATGAAGTAAGGGAATCTTTGCCTTAGGTAAATCACAGCCTTATAGCCCTTAACCAGAGGCATCTTTCCTTGTCTTTCTCCCTCTATGGCATGACCTTGACTGAAGTTAATAATAATCTTGCCCCATTCTGCCAAACCAGAAGGGATTTGACAGGTAACCAAAGGGAAGCTGCCAGCTGCCTTTGACCAATCTAGGTTATTTGTGCCTAACGAAGCTAACTTGTTACCGGGCTCTTTGGAGGTGAAATGAAGCGATGGGCTGATGCTGGGCAAAGGAGGCGCCATGGCCTGACAGGCCAAGGTGTGATCTGATAAATCTTAACCATGCCAGACATCTTCAGAAGAACAAGTCAACTGGGAGATGGCACTTGGGGCGGGCAAGGTCGGAGGGGGAAGGAGAGATATACAAGGCCTAAAGAGAGCAGAAGTAGAAAGGGCAAGTGAGATTACAGGTCATCTGGTTTCTCAGATCCTTACACAAAGCAAATTTAAAGCACAACAGCAAATACAGCTTCTCAGCACTAGTCCCTCTGAAGAGACTATTTGCTAAGCACTTTGCTGCTTGATCCTCCCTGACTAGGGTAAAATTCTGCTTTATTGGGGATTTTAGGGGGAGGGAGAGGTTGTTGTCTGTTGTTTTGGTTTTTTCAAATATGTGTATGTGTGTTTATATATCTGAGAGTGGGAGTCAGAGAAAGGAGACTCTATGTAAAATAATAATAATATATTAGTTGAAAATTTTTCTCTACTCTTAAAATAATACTGATGGATTTAAAAATGTATTCTGTTATCCTGTCTTGTATTTAGACTTTGCCACTGCTTAAAAATTCATTTTAAACATCAATGTTTGTCATAGCAAAGAAAAATAATTTTGTTATATGACTGCCATTATCCAAGATTCCCAGATACTTTTAAATTTGACGAGAACTTGTTTCTTTTCTACAAATAGAGGAAGAAAGACACAAGAAGTGTTATATTTTGAATCATACAGTTAAAAACAAAGTATAAGGAATAAAAATAAAAAGTTCATATATAATATAGTATACATTTTTAAAATGTGCTTTTAATATGACACATAATAATTCTAACTCTGAATACATCAGAGATTGTATGTTCCACTTACTAAAACCAGCCTATGGAGTAAGGTCTGCTGGTTTTCCTTACCATACAGGGATGTTTTAATTGACCAAGTTCTATTTCCCTTTCCACAATAAACTAGTCAAAAAGAATAAGAAAAAGTGATTAACAAAATAGTAAACCACATAAGAGTAATGGATTAGAGACTTGGGAGGTACTTACATTTTTTAAAAAATAATACAATGACAATTTAATTTTATTTATAAGAGAAAGTGCTTGGTCTCATAGAAGTACAGGGCAATGAATTAGAGAATGGAGGGAGGAGCAATTATCTTAATAATATACTGTGCTTTTTTTTTTTTTTTTTTTGCTTTTAGGAGGGCAATTGGGGTTAAGTGACTTGCCCAAGGTCACATGGCTAGTTTTTGTGTTAAGTGTCAGAGGTCACATTTGAACTCAGGTCCTCCTGACTCCAGGGCTGGTGCTCTATTCACCGCGCCACCTAGCCACCCCAATATATTGTATTTTTAATTTTTTTTATAAGGCAAGGGGTTCGTCTTTCTATAAACAGTACTCTAAATCAGAGAGTGAGGAGGGGGAATTAATGATATAATGTTCTTTAAACTTTATGGACTTTAGAGATGTCAAGTAAATACATTAGAGAAGAAAAATTTTGTTTTACTTAAAGGAAGTTTTAGAAAGTAATTTTTAAAAAATGACTTGTTAGAGCTTTGCCTATATTTAAAATTTTATTAATTCATCTTAACTAAAAGCTGAAAACTTCACATCAAGAAAATATTTGAAAATGAGAAATTCATTTAAAAAATAACAATAAATAAATAATAAAAAAAGAGATTCCCTGGAAAGAAGTTTTATTGGACAGATAATTATACAACTAGAAGAAAACCTAAAAGTCCTCTGCTCCCACCGTTCATTTGGCAAAGGAGGAAAGCAAGACACTGACCCTGCACCTTGAGCTCTAAATGCTGTTACTTCATATTCTTGTAATCAATGATTATTAATTATATGTAATTGAAAGCTAGAAGATGTGTTTTCTTAAGTAGGTTAAATATATTCACCCTTCTGCCACATATTAATTTATATATTTTTTCTTAGTAAAATTGCAGAACTAAACCTTGATACTATCATTGTACAAATTTTTTATGATGGATTCTGAATTTCCTCATCAAATTAATTTATATTTGTGTATTTTATCTTAAATTCCTTTGAGATTACATTTCTCTTATTGATGTGAAAAAACATGTAACATATACTTGCTATACTACTTTTCTTTCAGGAAAAATTTGTCCTCATCTTGAAAAAAATGATATAAAACACATCATGTAATATATACTTCAAATGAAGGAAGATAAAAATTTAAAGAGTAATTTGGTCTTTCTAATAAAATAAAATATGATAAGACATCAGCAACTAATTCATATGAATGTTTATCATTGCCTTAAGAGCTTTATGTGAATGGTCCAGGCATGCACTGAGGGTATCCT
This sequence comes from Pseudochirops corinnae, assembly GCA_028646515.1. Lineage (NCBI taxonomy): Eukaryota > Metazoa > Chordata > Mammalia > Diprotodontia > Pseudocheiridae > Pseudochirops > Pseudochirops corinnae. Next base: position 194,430,583 of record CM053590.1, on the reverse strand, counting down.
TGATGAAAACATGGCAAAGAAATCACATTTTAAAAATTTCATTTTCATAGTCATTACACAATGGACTGAAAAGTATAGACAGCATAATATCTTATTGTGTCTATTTATAGATTTTAAAAGAACAAACATTTGACACATTAAAATGAATTGATGTCTTAAACATTGTCAACAAACAAGGTTATCTCTCAAACATGTTCTAAAATTATAAAAGGCTTTCAGGTAGTCACTAAGTTGGTTTTTTTTCAAATTTTTGATAAGTAATTATGTCAAACAAGTTTAAAAAAACCAAGAAGAATATGTATACTCCCTCAAAGTGTTCATTGATGCCCTAAATGTCTTATGTAGCTTTCAGACCAAAAGATTATCCAGATTCTCCTAGTTGCAGACAATATTGTACTAATTCCAAGTATGTTCCCCTTGACCAAAAAGCTCTTTGCTGAAATCCAAGTAATGAAAAAGAGATCTAACTAACAATACTAGAGAAGAAAAAAATGAATGAAAAAGGATATTGCTCAAACAGTAAGGTGTAGTTAGATGGATTGCTTCAGAACTAAGGAGGAGAAGGATGTTGGGCAAAATCACATTTGAGAAACTGAACAATACTTTCAGTAGTGGCAAACTGTTCTCTTACATGTGGGTGTATAATATTAATTGGATATAAGATCTTCCCTGCTCATTAATAAACCTTACGTGGAGTCCATTAAGGGAAGTTTGCTTAGGGGAGGCTTGCTTGTAGGAAGGCTTTCACACCTTTTGCTAATTTCTAATTAGGCACTGAATCAAGAGGGTAGTGATGGCTTTTGGCTCTGAGAGGTGGATATATACTCTGAGTTGGTATTGTTCTTTGGAGGCTCACTTATGAGAAGGATCTTGTGATTCCCTGGTCGAGATTCTGAATGGCAGTATGTTTAGAGCTCCCTGACTGCTTAGCTGCAAAGGGTCTCTTGATCCAGGAATGTATGTAAAGTATATAGCAATATTGCTTTGATTCAGGCAGTCAAAACCCTGTCTGTTGGTCTTTATTTCTCTGCTCGTATTTTCTCTGAAGTTCAGGGTGCTCACTTTTCCCCTGAACTAGTGAATGTGATTAAAAAAGATTGTTGATGCTTTAAACAGCTAGCTTTTCTAGTAATGCAGATCTAAGAACCTATGCTAGCAGTGGTTGCCACAACAGGTTGCCACAAGTACAACTCAGAAACACCAATTTTCTCCTGATGATACTATAATGGCTACAAATAATGGAAAACCATAATACATGAAGAATTATTGAAAAGCAACCCAAGGACAGTAGATAATCTCATGTGGCTGTGAGATTATGGCTACATGAGATTATCTACTGAACATCATCTGTAAAATGAAGCACATCACTAAGAACCTTTTATTCACAATCTTACTTCTTCCACCCTTGTAAAGATGTCCAGGCCCCCTTTGGGCCCATCAGCAAACTTTTCCCCCTAAAAAGACTATAAGAAATTTAGAAACAGACACATATACATACACACCTATGTATATATGTGTATGTGTATGTATATGTGTGTATACATGCACACACATATGGAATCAGACTGGGTTTTTGCATCACCAGCTCTCCATTAGTGCAATTGCTGTGTGGGCTGGGAACCAGGACCAAGAATATGCCTCTCAATCCACACACTTTCACTCATACCAGTCCCCATGGACCTTCCAAGTTGTTTTCAAAGCTTCTTCAGGATTTTCTAGTCCCTTCCACTTGTGCCTTGGGGGTTGCTAGTACCTTCTACCACAAAATTACTTTTTATTTATTTTATGCATATTTAGAGATGCGTATTTTGTCTCAGCAGATAGACTGTAAGTTTCTCAAGGGCACAGAATCTTTCATTTTTGTCATTGTAGAGTACTAAGGAGTTGAATGACTAGATTTGGGAGGAGGTATCAGTCCATTTTGATCTATACTAAATGTTGATTTTTCCACATTCATATGAACAGCTACAGGAAGAATTAACAGGGTAAAGCCCATAAAACTTCATATTCTGCATTTAGAAATCCCACTTTAATAATACTCATGGCTAAAAAAGAACAGATTAGTATATTTGGGGGGGAGAGATTGTGTGCGTTTGTATGTGTGTGTGGTTGTGTGTGACACAGAACGAGAAAGAGAGAGAGAAAGACAGAGAGAGACAGAGAGACAGAGAGAGAGAGAGACAGAGAGAGACAGAGAGGAGAGACAGAAAGACAGAGAGACAGAGACAGAGACAGAAACCTCAAGAGAGACAGAGACAGAGACAGAGACAGAGACAGAGACAAAGAGAGACTAAAAAAATGGCGACATAGTTAGAAATAGTGGGAAAGACAAAAATCCCAAAAGGAATTTAAATGAACAGCTTATAGGAACTTGTGTCTTACTCTTTTGGGTGTATTTGTTTGCTTGTTTTTCTTTATTATGGAACATAGTGCTTCTAGGTTGCAAGTTGAATAAAACATTTTTTCCTTTGAAAATTTAAAAAAAAAAAAAAACCAGAACTAAACACTTGGAACCATCTGGACTGCTTCTGAAGATCTTTTCTTAGAATTTAAATAAGCCAAAATGAAACTCTCTGGTCCAAGCCAGTATGTGGTGGTGTTGCCAAGCAACATCCTAATCTTATAATTCTCACACCCCAAGTACCATAACAAATTTGGCTACAAGAAGTGTGAGCCCAAATAAGAAGAAAGGAGTGAGTCATCAATCATCTGGAGAAGTGTGGTAAGAGGAAGTTAGAGAAATCTAATTCAGCTCCCAGCAAATGACATTCTTAGACTCTTTTGCTTTTCTTCCATAATGCAAACCCATACATTTAGAGTTGCTGAAACCCAGATTAGAGTCCCTCAAGAAGCTAAAATTTGTAAAATTCCTCATAGGGGTATTCAAGATGGCATGAGTGGATCAGCTCTTTATGCAGATGCCAACAGACAACGGAGGTATTCAGAAGTTGGGGTCCTGTGGCAAGAGTCCATCGACAGTGAAATAAATCCAGCACCCCGAGCTCTACATCAGCAAAATGGAATGGATGAAAATGATCGTGTGTGCATCTGCTCTTGTTCCTGGAAATGTGTCATTTAGATTTAGTTTGCCACATCTTCTTGCTTTTGCCCTTCAAATTCAGCTTCACCTGTACATTTTTTTTGGTTTGTTTTTTTTTTTAACAACTTAGCCTGTTTTGATGAGGAACTACTCAAATCAAGAAGATTTGTTCTTCTCTCCAGCGGAGTTTAGCCGACATGGAGATTCCTGGGACTTATGGATGTGATTCAAAGTTGTTGCATGGCTTTGATCTACTCTGTTGGAGGGCCAATTTTATGTCAGAGACAAAAGAATTTAAACTTTGCTTCCCTATGGTATTAAACATGGTCTTTTCTTGTGGAGCAGAGGAGAATGCCTGGAAAAGAAAGTGTTTCTTTTGTAGGGAGACTGTATGTCTGAAGATCTGTTCTTTTTCTCCTCTTGTATGAATACACCTTGCCTAAATGGGCTGGAATGAATTCTAAAGTGATGACACCTATTAACTGTTTGGGTGAAAGACCTCAGCTGGATTTAAACTGAATGCATCTGCTGTTTTATCTGTCAGAAGGAACTGATATGTTGAAAACAAAGTTTTTTTTTGATGAAAATGGGTTCTTCTATAGTTTCTACTAATGTTGAATTATTTGGACACAAAAACTTTTCTACACTGGAAATGGGTGACCTTTTCTCAGATGTTAACATGAATTTGTTATTTTAAATATGAACGTTTAAATGTTAATAATCCAATATGGGTAATTTGTACCATCAATAGCAAATCTGTAGATATGCCTGCACCTTTCTCTGTGATTAATATAGGTAATGTTATATCATAGACAGAGTATTAGATTTGGAATCAGAGAACCTGTGTGTGAATCCCAACTCTTTTTCTTTATATATATGAGACGTTGGACCAGTTACTTTACATTGTTATGTTTTAATTTCCTCTTTTGAAAATGAGGAGGTTGAAATTGATCATCTTTAAAGTTTCTTCTAGCTCCAAATCTTTGCTCTTATGAATATCCTTTTCAACAATTTAAACACTCTTCCAAGAAAAAAAAAATTTCGTGGTATATCTTATAAAGGAGGTACTGTGAATGTTTCATTGAAAGTAATGAGTTGTTAAAAATATTGTTCAGCTAAGTTTAGTGATGCTTGCCTGTAATGCCTGCTGCTAGGGGAGGCAAGGCTGGTGGGTCCTTAATTTCTGGAATTCTGAGCTGCCGTACTGCTAAAGTACAGCAGATGTCCACATTAAGTACAGCACAAGGCAAAATGGCCCAGGTCTAACATGGAACAGGTCAAAGTTTCTGGGGTGATTAGCAGTGGGGTCAGGTCATGAATGGCCATTTCACTTCTAGTCTGGGAAAAAATAATAAGATCCAGATTAAAAAAGAAAAAAAAGTTATTCAATTACCACTAATCTTTAAATGCAAAGGAAAGTAAAACTAAGAGACTTAGACTATGAGTTGACTATTTTAAATAATCAAATCTCTCCACTTCACTCAACTCCAAAGCATATTCTATTTTTGTTACATATAAGAATCTATGTGTACCACAAACAGACATATACACACATATATAGTATTTATTTTATATCTGTGACTGCATATTTGATTTCTCTGTCTAAAGAAGAAACTAATTTTTGTAGCTTTTATAGAAATTATTTACATTTTTGAGTGAATTTTGAAAAATCCCTTGTAATTAAACAATCAGAATTTCAACTCTAGAGAAATGTGTCTGGATTTCAATTTCAAGTTGATAATCTAACCTACTCTTCAAAAGGGTATGCAAAAGATACCTTTCAGACTTGAAATCACACACACAATCCAACCTTCATTTATAATTGTAGCTCTTTTTATTTAAGAAACCAACTTCTCTCCTTTGGAAAATGTTATTTTCCTCTCCAGGATGGAAGTGTAATCAAGGAGACAGGCAAACCTCCAAAATCTGCCTTCACGGGGGCTTTTTTAGTTTCCTTTATACATTTGTTGTTTGTCTTTCTTTGGGAATATGAAATTAATCATTCTGCAGGAAGTAAAAGAAACTGATTCTGATAGGAAACTGGAGTAGGAGAAGAATTATCTCTTCTAAAGAGTACAGGCTTCATTGTTTAGGGAACTTTTCAAAATATGCTTTTAAAAACTTATAACGTTTCTGAATGGGTGTTTATTTTTGTGAAAACCCAAGAATGAGGTGAATTTAGATGGGAATTTAACTAGGCAAGAACCTGGGTTGAGGGACTAGCTGGACAATATTGTTGAAATTCCCTAACGTCATTGTGCTTGTTTTTCTGTTAATGCAATCAAGGAGACCAATGAAGAAATGAGACAAATAAGTAATTTTATTTTTAGCCAAATGTACCTTTCTAATATCACCAGCCCACTATGCTAATACCCTGTTATGGGAATCTGAAGATCTTCCCTGCCCCTAGGCCCTTTGATAAAGTGGCTACATGACTCTGAGAACCTTCCCAGATTTGAAAGTATACTCTGTTCCCTAATAGGCTGAATGTGGTCACGTGGAGCCTGGGGCG
>CM053590.1:194401013-194424531 GCA_028646515.1 Pseudochirops corinnae | reverse complement strand
AACTAGGTACATGATATATGTTTGATTGATTAAAGTGAAACTGTTAACCCATTTTGAGTTGCTTTCCTTTAGAAAAGCAGATCTAAGAACCTGTGCTAGTAGCCACCCTGGGTATGCTAGGGTGCTTGCTGTTACATACCCAGAGCTGGTACTGAGGATATTCAGTTAATACATGAATCTGCCCTAGGGTGTCAAACTAGGCCTTGAAATAATAATGAATTGAGTGTTTATTTGGGGTCTTCACCATCCTTTAAGACACAATTTATTTCCATAATATACTTCTTAAGGACATGCAGTAACATCAACCAATGAATGAATCTACCACCAAACATTTCTTGAGTTTTTATCTATTATTTCCCCACCTATCTAGTGTGACAGAAAGGTAAGGTCCTAAGGACTAGAGAGGTCACCTGGAAGTTACCTTACTCCTCAAATCTCTCATGGCACTTCCTTTGAACTTTAAATTTGCAAAAATCTCCTGGTTGACTTTCCATAGCTGCTAAATTAGCAATCTAAAAAATGCAAAATCTGACCATATTATTTATCCATTCAAAAATCTTCAGTGGCTCCCTATTGCCTTTATGATAAAATAAAAAATAGCCTGACACTTAAAGCCCTTCACAATCTGGTTGCCACTTATCATTTCAGGTTTATTTTATAGTAATCACCTTCATAAAAGCAGCTAGGTACAGTGTATAGAGCACCAGGTTTGGAGTCAGGAAGACTCATCTTCCGAGTTCAAATCTGGCCTCAGACACTTACTAACTATGGGACCCTGGGCAAGTCACTATCCCTGTCTGCCTCAGTTCCTCATCTGTAAAATTATTTGGAGAAAAAAATGTCCAACTGCTCCAATATCTTTGACAAGAAAATCCCAAATAGGATCATGAAGGGTTGGATTCAACTCAACAACAATGTCAATGTCACCTTCGTATGCTCAGCATTGCCTGAATTTGACAAGCTATCACCCACCTTCCATCCCTTTGCATAGCTTATGTGACTCATGCTTGGAATACATTGCCTTGCTTGCTCTGCCTCTTAGAATCCTTAGCTTCCTTAAAAGATTAACTGCACTTTTTTTGTGAAAAAATTTCTTGGTCTCTCACTCCCCCTTCTTAGTATTCCCTCCCTTCTGCAATTCCTTTGTATATAGGAGGGTTTGCTGAAGCCAATTCGCACTGGCTTGTGAGCCCATTGTTAAATTTTAAGTGCGAGCATTTATATTTCACAAATCATCAATCACTATAAAGAAGAACTTGGTATATCATTTTGTTGTTTGTCTAGTCTTAAGAAAGTGATAATATTACATATAAAACTTAACAGTCTGCGTGCATACATTCTCCCCACCTACTCAGTTTTTAAACATTTACCAGCACATCCTTGTGTTACTTGAGCTCAGCCAGAAGTGGAAGGCTCAAGGAATGAAATCTAGTGTGGTGACTATAGGTGATAATAATAATATAATTATTAATATAATTAAGCAACAACAATAACAATTGTCATTTATATAGGGCTTTAAGGTTCACCTCTTGATGAGGGTGAAAGAAAAAAAATGTAGAAGCTGACTTGAAGATTAACATTAAAAAAAAAAAAACCAAAGATCATGACAACTGGTCTCATAACTTCCTGGCAAATAGAGGGAGAAGAAACGGAAGCAGTGTCAGATTTTACACTCTTGGGCTAAAGACCACTGTAGACAGTGACTGCATCCATGAAGTTAAAAGACACTTGTTTCTTGAAAGGAAAGCTCTGGCAAATCTGGACAGCATAAAAAAACCCAGAAAAACAAAAAAACAATGCAGAGACATGACCTTGCCCACAAAAGTCCATATAGTCAAAGTTATGGCTTTTCCAGTAGTAATGTACATCTGTGAGAGTTAGACTATAAGCAAAGCTGAGGGTCAGAGAATAGGTCCTTCAAATTGTGGTACTGGAGAACAATTTTCAGAGATCCTTAAGATAGCAAGGAGATCAAATAATTCAATTTATTGACAATTTAATTGAAGGACAAATACTGATGCTTGAGAAGACAGGACTTATTGGAAAAGACTCTGCTACTGGGAAATATTGAAGGCGAAAGGAGGAGGGACAGCAGAGGATGAGATAGAAAGATAGTGTCATGGAAGAAATGAACATGAGCTTGGACGGTCTTCAGGAGATAGTAGAGGACGGAAAGGCCTGATGTGCTATGATGCATGGAGTCACAAAGAGTTGGACCTGACTTTGCCTGAACTACAAGAACACTAAAGTTTTGCAAAGTGCTTTTACAGCCATTATCTCATCTGAACCTCATAATACTCCTGCATATACTTATCTATGTGCATATCGTTTATCCCAAGTACAGTATAGATGCCAAGGATAGGTTCATTTTTTTGCGTATGTGTCTTTTTTATTCTCATTGTCTAGAATAGTGTCTTGAACATACTGTAATAGGGACTTGATAAATGTTTCAATTGGATGGAGTCCTCATTCGTAGTATTATTTGTGTACATGTGTTACATAAGAGTTCCCTGAAGTGCTATAAAATTGGAAGCTATATCACTCAAAGGACTGTGTATTTATCTTTGTATTGAGATGAACTTAGGTGGTGTTTTATGTATGATTAAGAAATGTATGTTGAATTAGATGAAGTCCTTATCATGTGCTAAATACTATGTGAGATACTGTCAGGATAAAATGATTAATAAACCATGGTCCCTCTTCTTGAGAACTAAAATATTAATTATCTTTCTTTGAGAAGCAAGACAATGACTAACATGAAGGAAGCAAGAAAAAACAGTATAAGATATAATCTCATGATGAAAGGTTGATAACTTCCTCTTTCAGTATCATATAAAATGTTTGATAACTGTGTAATGCCATGCACAGGCAGCTTTCCAGAAGAAAGCTACTGTGAACAGATGTTAAAGTTCTTATTACACAGTATAGTGAACACTCTATTCCATAACAAATCAGAGCAAAACATGCACAGAAAATCAAGGTACAGCATTCACAATGTTACAGTTTATCACAGATAATCAAAATATAGCATTCACAACAACTTATCACAGTAAATGGCCACTTAGTTTCCACTACAGTGGTCACAAAGTTTTGAACAAAGAACAATCATTTAGTAACTCACGCATTTACAAAATCCTTAATTCAATAACAAAGTACTATAGTCAAAGTTCTCCACTTATGGGGCACACTAAGTTTACTCAATCAGCCACTTATTTAGTCATCAATCACTAAATACAATAATTTAGTTAATCATTCAGTCAATTCAATCATTCAATCACCCTTCATCATTCACTATTCAATCATCAGAAAATACACAGATCCTTCACCTGTAGGTCACTAGTAAATTTACGATTTCTCAGTCAGTACACAGTATCCAAGTAAAGTCTTCTTTCAGTTTGACTGGGGGTGGTTTCTCAGATTCCCTGGATCCTCTTCTATGGTCCCACATCCTACCTGGATTCACCAAACTGTCACCTGGGTTCAAAGGCAGACAGCTCCCAGCTCCTTGTCCAGCTCTCTGTGCAGTTCTTACTTCATATTGGAGCTCATAGTGTCCAGTCCATCTTAAATCCTTCACAGTCTCTGTTCCTGGGAAGACAAGGCTTTACAAAGCCACAAAAAGGTTCATACAAAGTACCTGCATCACAGTCATGCTTCCTCAGTCTTTGGCAGCTCCGCCTAGCCCTTGGACTTAGCAGAAGTTTCAGCTGGTTCCCAGAATCAAAATCATCCAGGTTTTCAAAATCAAAATCTTTCTCTTCAGCCTCGGGGATGGGGTAGGAGGGGGAGAGGGACTGGGGAGGGGTTTTCCTCTTCAGCCTCCCCAGCAGCAACAGCTTCTGCCTCCATGAAACTTACTCCAAGAAGATCTGACTCTCCCTCTCTGGGACTTTTCCTTACGTACAGTATTGCCCTTCCCTGTTCAGCCCTTTCCTGTTACATCAGCAACAGGAGTTGGGAGTTTATATCTTCTGTTTCTTTAACAGAGGCTTAATCTGAACTAGGTGCTAAGTACCTCTTAGCTTAGCAATACAAAAGGAACTTCAAATCTCATTACTGTTACATTATCAAATCACACATATGTTGTCATATTTCATACAGGGTTTCAGGTATCACCATATCAATATTGTCATATCTGACATACCAAAAAAGGGGGGTAGTTGTATCCACAGGTAGAATAGGGCACATGTACTTTTAGAGAAGAGTCTTCATAAATGAGTTTTTCTTGATAGTTAAGTTTTTCATGAGATACTTTTAATTCCTTGGTCTGATGAAGATGAAGTTTAATCAGATCTTCTCATTTGAATTTTAAGAAGTTTTTTATTTTAATATGAAGAGAGATGGCATGACATAGTGAATCTTTTGTAGGGAGACAGCATGTCTCATTCATCACATTCATGAAATACTCAAGAATCTGACCTCAGCCTTCTTTTAGTTGTCTTCTCTTTCACTTGATCTCTTCTACTAAATATGAATTCAGTTATCACCTCTACATAATTCCTTTTCTTTTCCTCCTCAACAACCATCTTGTTGCCTGCCCTTCCTTTTAAAATTAATGACTCCCTCTCCCAGAGTACTATTAGGGTCTCCCTGTCCCAGATTGATTTCTTTCTGACTAGGGAAAAGATACTACTCTTTGCCTCATTTCTTACCTATCCTAAATCACTGAATAGGCATTACCTCAGAAAAACTGAGATCTGGCTAAGACCTTAACTTAAAAGTGGCAAGGCCTCCCACTGCATTTGGGACATCTCCAGTCATCCTGATCTATATCTGGCCACTGGACTCACATGGCTGTGGAGGAGAAAGTGAGGCTAGTGACTTTGCACAGCCCTCCCTCACTTCAATCCAATACACTTGCAAGTTATGGCATGGACTTCCAGATGCCATGGTCCCCCTCTTCCAGAAAGGAAGGCAAATGACAACTTGTGAATTATCTGAGCTGCTCCACTGGGGACCCAACTGGTCAGTTCCAGTTGGGCAATGCATCTACTTCTTTCCTTCCTTCCTTTCTTCCTTCTTTCCTTTTTTCTTCCTTGCCCTTTGCCTCCCCTTCCCTTCCTTATCACACTCTTACTAGCCCAACGGAATGTAAATTTTGATTGCTGAAACCTAGCAAGGAATCTTCACAGGTTGGATTTCTTTTTTAAAGTCTATGTCTTAAACCCAATTCACTCTGCTGATTGATTTTCCAACAATAGGTCCCAATCCAAGTTCCACTTGGTGATCTTTGTTTGGGTGAGTGTAAATAGTAATTGTTTCTGTTTTGGCTAGAAATCCTGAGGGTCTTCCCCTCCTAGATGGATTTTTTTTTTTTACTGGATTGACTGTCTTAATTAGCCTAATAACTGAATGGGTGTTGCCTCTGGGAAAGAACTTTGCTCAAAAAGGCCAAGGTGTTCCACTGCCTCCAGGACCATCTTCAGTCATCCTGATCTATATCTTGCCATTGGACCCAGATGACTCTGAAGGAGAAAGTGAGGCTGGTAACTTTGCACTGCTCTACCTCACTTAAACCCAATTCACTTGCAAGTTATGCCATCACCTTCCTGATATCATGGTCCTCTTTGAGAATGAAGGTCAAACAACAACATAGAAAGTAGATAATAAGAAGAAAGTCAGAGGAAAGGGATGTATTCATCTTGGTCCAGATACTCTGGCATCAAACACAGCTATAAATATCTGTTTGTACATATGTTTGTACATACATAAGCTTCTTTTGAACATATTTTTTTAATGGATTTTCTGCTACAGCTCATTAATTAGTGTCTGGCACATAAGGGCCAGATGCTAAAAACCCAATATGAGTTGTTCCACTTCAATGTCAAACAGGGGCATATTCCTTGTTTCATCCAGCTTTTGCAAAACACAATATTAATCGTTCTCCTTTTGTGTCCTCACTTTGCCTCCAAACTCAATCTCAAAGGACAGATGACTGCGAATTATGGACTTTTGGACTCCATTAAATATTTTACTTTCTCAGAATCATCTGTGTCTTTGAAAGCTACAAGTTTCTCACTTGTAATTACACCGTTTTCCAGAAAAATCTAATGAGGAGTTTTGGAAGAGGAAACTCAATGATTTTCTATACAGCTCTATCTCAGATATTGCTTTTATCTTTAAACAAAGCACTCCCCTCTCTGTTCTTTTGCTTGGATATCTGTAAAATGGGAATAATCATACATATTGCCTATCTCACAGAGACATGGATAAGGGTTAATGAGGGAGAGGGCTAAATTTTCATCTCACATCTCAATTCCCACAGAGCTGCTTGGTCTGTGATCCTGGCTCAGTGCCTATAAACCACTCTGAAGTCTTGATGACAGTGCTAAAAAAGTATGGAGCATTGTTATTTCTCAGAAACAAGACCTGCCTTGGTAGGCAGTTCCACACAGGCCTCCTCAGTCATGATTAAGCTAAGGTTTATAGTGAGAGGGCTACCTCTCATAGGTCACTGACATCTTGCTGTAACCATCAAAGCCATGTAGCCATCAAATACCGGAACAGATTCAAACATGACCTTCCCTCCCTCAGAATACTTCATCTGTTCTTTTGCAATGGACGAGATTCTTTTTCACTGGGAACTCACCTTAGAAGGAGGTTCTTGCTCATTTCTTATATGAATTTATGTTTTCCTGTAGTCTGAATTCTAAAAGAACAGTTTGGATGTTTCCTTTCTCAACCCTTGAAGTTTTGGCCACTGTCCAGGATCTCTCCCACAAGACTAGCACAATCTCAGTTTTTAGAGATGAGACAGAAAACAATGTAGTCTTTCTACTGGAAATGCAAAAAGCCATACATACAATGAGGGGATTCAGTCTAGGAGAGAGGCCATAGCTCTCTTCAGAGAGAAAATGATCAGGAGACTAAGGGTGTATGTCAGAGCAGAGAGCTGGAAGCAAATGAAAGCATGCTCTCTCTTTGGGCTTTGACTCTGTATCACCTTCTCTACTGATAACTTTGACTGGCAAGCCCTCTCTGACCTTTGTCAGCTGCCAAAAGGGATAAAAAAGCCTGGGAGAAATGGGGGAGGGTGTTGGCTTGGCGCTTTCTCTACTGCAACTTCTAGAAGATCCCCTCTGTGATACACTATGTTTGAGTGCTACATGTCTTTTTTCCATTATGCATATTTTTTCTCTTGCATAGTCCTTGTTTATAAATGTTTTGTTCTCCACTCTCTCCCACCTCGGTTAGTAGTTATATTATTTAATAGCAACTTTAAGTAATGTAGGACATATAAACATTTAATGTAGGTTTTTTAAAAACCTTTTTTTTGTGTCATGGCAGTCTGCTAGAGAGCCTCTGGACCCCTTATCAGAATGTTTTTAAATAATTGAAGGAAATGCTAAATTTCAGTTGGAAGTTAATGAAAGTAGAGGTATACTTTTTTCCCCCTCCATGTTCATTGGCTGCTGAAATCTTATGCATGGATTCTAGATTAAGAACTCCTATAAATTCCTTATTTTTAATTGGGTTAGGTGGTTCAGTGGATAGAGCACCAGGCCTGGACTTAGGAAGACCTGAGTTCAAATATGACCTCAGATATGTACTAACTGTGTGACCCTGGGCAAGTCACCCACCCAGATAGCAGACTCACGTCTTCCCATAGCTACATCACAAAACAAGCCTGGGACAAAATGGATTACATCCATCTCCTTTCTTCCCCTCATAGCTACATGTGATCTGATAATGTTGCTTATTTTCTTACTCCCTCTCCACCTCCCCTCCCAATATTATTTACAAATGTCTAGTTGTGCAATGGCCATCAATGCACTGAAACACTTTGTTCCTGGGAAAAACAAAACCAACCAAACAAAACCAGATATATATAAACAATAATAACAATTCCACAAGATGCAGAAATCCCTGGCTTTCATCAGGATGACATCGTGTTTATCTTAGTAAACCAGTTTTTGTGTAGACAATAAATGCTTGTTGTAGTTGACACAGACTGGGAGATTTCCAGGGTCTACTATATGCAATGACCAAAGGATTCATCATTTGTAGGCAGTGTGGTCATGGACTTCTCCAATAGCTTCTCAGACAACAATTGCTATGGTCTGATATGGTTTTTGAGAACCAAACCTGAGGTCAATCCTGTTCTTTAATGAGGCCTTAGTGCAGTAATAACTACTACTCTTCATCACCCCATTTTTCCATTTTTTTTTTTACATACATTGAAAGACTCAGTGATACAGTAGAAAGATAACTGGATTGGGAAATGTGAGGCAAGTTCAAGTTGTAGACTGGCTGAATCATCTTGGACAATTCACTTCAGCTCAGGCTCTCATAAGTGAGGTTTTACCTTATCCACACCACTTTCTGCTACATCCTGGCCATCTCTACACCATGATGTCTGCACTCCGTCATTCTCATCTTCCTCCTCCTCCTAAACTTCTTCCTTCTAAAGTGATACACTGTTATCTGATTGGTAGTTTGTTTGGGCTTCATCTTGCCCTGAACCAGGACTCCATTTCACTTTCCAGACCTTTTTTCCAGCTCCACTTTATATGCAGTCTTCCCTGTTAGAGTATAAGTTCCTTGAGGGCAGGAACTATATTGCTGACTTGTTTTTATATCCCCAGTTCTTAGACCTGTGCTTGATACTTAGTAAGTTCTTTAAAAATGCTTTGTTTATATTTATCTTGTTGGAGCACAGATTCTTCACATATAAAGGAAGAGGTTAAATTAGATCATCTGTAGATTTCTTCTAGTTCTCACATTTTGTAAGCAAATGCTGTGTGTGTGTGTGTGTGTATGTGTGTATGTGTGTATAAACTTGATGAAGCAATAAAAGTTAGTATAATCATATTCAGGGTTTATACAAGTATAACCTTATGAATGAAAGGGCTAACTAACCCACCTCACTTTGTTAGATTTGCTTTTCAATTATACACTTTTTTTCTCCTTTCCTTTCCTTTTTTCCTCTCCTTTATCATTCTCCCCTCTCCTTTTGTTTCCTTCCCTCACCTCTCCTCTCTTCTCCTTTTCTGTCCTTTTCTCTTTTCTCTTCTCTTTTCCTATCCTTTTTTTTTTTGATAGAGGTAATGCAGTACAAGGTATAGCATGACAGAGTCAACCTCAGCCCTGCGTTCATGTCTCAGTTCTGAAAGATTCTTGGTCATGTGATTCTGGACAAAGCCCTGAACCTCTCAGTGTTCTGGGGGACTCTCTAAGACCATCCTTCTCAGAAGAGATAACAATCTGCTTAGTAATAGGAGTTTTCTCAAAGAACTCCCCATGCCAGTAAAATCATGGGACCAAGTAAAATTAAAATTAAAACTAAAAAGAAGCTTGTAGGGACATAGGATATTGGAGGGTAGAGAGAGATACAGCCAATACTTTTCTCTTGCATTTATTTCTATTGCATCACCAAGTGATGAATATACACATTTTCAAAGGCTAGTAATTACTTTTAACATTAAGTTTTCAGAAGTGATTTACAAAGCTGTCTTAAATGAAATCATCCCATCTTCACATGACTAGGATAGCAGGAGCCTTGAAACTGCTAACTAAAAGGCTTTTTGGACCAAGATAGCAAGGCTTAGGATTTATTCTCAAGGCTGGACTGATAAAGAGGCCCACTCCTCCACTAGGTGTCTGACAAATCCTCTAGTCTCTAGAGATTACTTCATGAGAGCTTTTCCTCCCAGAGATTTCTATTGAAATACAAATATAATGGTTATAACTTAAATCATGAACATTCTATCTCCTTTAGTTTATGAGATTGTTTCTCAGTTAACTGCAGACAAAGCCCTTCATATGTGGGATGGAATTGCTGGAGGTGAACAGAAAACAGAAGGAAGCCAGGAGTAAGGACAGCAGCAGAAGCCACAAGCATTTCTATAGCATTTTGAGGTCTACAAAGCCCTCTACATGTGTTCTCTCATTTGATGCTCACAACCACCCTGTGGGGTAGATGTTGGTATGATTCTCATTTTACAGATGAAGAAACTGAGGTACAGAGAAGGTTAAGTGACTGATTCAGCCAGGCATGTGTATGGGGTGTTCACAAAGCATAGCACCTTTGGTGTGAGGGCTTCTAAAGCCCCTTTAAAGGCTACTCATCTACCTTTGGTGTCTATCTTTCACTTCATTCTCACACTTAGTTCCTAGAAATTGTAGCATGGGCAGTGGTCATGCTCCAGTAAAACCATTTTGACAGATGGCCTAAACTAGGTTGAAGGTCACTAACAGACCTCAAAACTTCCTGTGAGTTAGGGAGGTGTCTACCCCAAGAATGTAAAGAATCCCCCAAATGGAATAGGTGGATTAGAACAATTTGTTCCAACTGCCCTGAAAGTAGCTGAAGCAGGAGCTGTGGAGTGCTTAGAACTTGGTCAGACATCAGAGACACCAAGATCATCCCCGGCATACTAGGCCATCACCAGTTGTCCTTTCGTCTTGTCACTAGACTGAGATGACGTAGGAAGAGAGTTGCTGATGACTTTGTGCAACTCTGACTCACTTAAATCCAATTCACAACTGAGTGAAGACATCACCCCATGATGTCATTTGTCCTCTTAAAAGTGAAGGATGAATAACAACAATCTGAGATAACTCAGGGTATCTTGATTCCAAGTCCTCCTCTCTATTCACTGCACCACCCAGCTGCCTAGAAAACCAATGACAAATTATCTACGATGAAATTTTGCCTAGGACTGACTCTGTAGCCAACAGGTTATAGAATATGAAACTCTGAGAACTGGAAGGGACTGACTTCAGAGGAAATCTTTTCCAAATTATTGTCAGCAACCTACTCCTAGGTGGATAATGAGGGACAGGGGAGGTAGAGGATTCAGGGGAATGAGAGGAATGTAGGAAAAGTAAAGGGTTAGTGACCACAATTTCTCATCAAGACTTAGGGATTTAGAAGAATAGGAGAGGAAATAAGTGGGAGGGACTAAATCTGGGAAGTGAAAGACAAGGTCTTAACACAATAGGGGAAATTGAAGAGATGCCACTAAAAAAATATTCCTCGGGGAAGAGGTGGAGACAAGTAAATGGTGTAGGACATAGCAGACCTGCACAATTTGGCAGTAGGTAGGGGCCAAAATTAAAGTTCTTTGAGTTACAGATAGGTTAGACTGGAAACAGATTGATGATGGTTGGTTGCTATGGGTCATGTTACAAACAGGAGAGAGCTAGCGCACACAGTGGCAACCCTACATTTTTTCACAAGTGGCCCAAAATCTTTTGACGGGCAAAACCCTTAAGAACAAAATTCCACAATCTATTGTTTACAAGGAATATATCTAAAACTTAAAGATACGCGTTAAATCAAAATGAAAGGGGCAATACACCAGATGGCTGCAACAATGTAAATGGAAATTAAACCAATAGCAAAATAATTGAAACTGAATGCTGGAAAATTAGAATTCCAAAGCTTGGTCTTAAAGAAAAGATATGATAAGGAACTTCCTCACTTTGCATAGTGGGGTACTATTGACAGGACAATGCATATCATATAGACTTTTTTGATATGTTGGTTAGTTTTGCCCAGCTGTTTTTTCCCCCTCTTTACTTTATACTTTGTTGAAAAGGATAACTCTCTGGAAGGGAAAGATATATGAGGGGGGACACAATGTAAAACAAAATGCATCTTTTAGAAAGATTATTATTACCATTTTGTTAGAGCAGATGTGCAATGTGCTGCCCAATAATTGAACATGAAGAGGAGAGCAGACTGGATGATATTTGAGAAATCATGCATATTTCAGGTACAATCCTCTCCTTCTGTTCCACTTTGAATAAGGAAATAATCAATTTATTTTTAGAAGTTCAGAATAAAAATAAAATAAAATGAAAAAAATTTTTTGGTAATTTTAATCTCCATGCTGTTCCATTACCAAAACCCACCTTTTTTTAACACTAATATTTTCTCATCCATTTTGTCATGTAAATCCATGATAGTTAAAGAATCAAAATTGTAGGCTGTAATGGCAAGCAAAGAAGTATTTAGAACCCTGTTTAAGTTCACGTCTTTGAGTTTTGCCCTAATTATATCAAGTCTTTGTTAAGAAATAGAACTTGTGAAACCCACAACTTGTGAACCCCCGAACTTGTGAACCTCTGTTGCTGATGTAAGAGGAAGGGAAAGAACAGCGAGGAGTTTAATGACCATATATAAGGAGAAGACCAGGCTAGGAGAGGGCAGAACTGAGAGAACACTTGTGGTGGCCGATTTTGAGAAGGAAACAATTGTGGTAGTGACACTCTGTCTCTTCTGTCTGTGTTGATTGTTTTTGTGTGTGTGTGTGTGTGTGTGTGTGTGTGTGTGTGTGTGTGTGTGTGTGATGTGTGTTCAGTTCTCAGACCTTGTTGGTGGGTCTGTGTTGATTTCACAGGCAGATAGTGAATTGATGATGGTGCTGGCAATGTGTATGAATATTATTGTGGCTCTTTTAAACTTTGTCTTCCAAGAAACAGGAACTGTGGAAGATTTGAGGTGGACACTGTGAGCTTCAATATGGAATGGGAACTGGATGAGGAACTGGATGAGGAATCAAACCAGGAGCTGGACAAGTTGCTGAGAGCTGCCTGTCTTTGAATCCAGCTGACAGTTGGGTAGATTTGGGCTGGAGTTGGGACCATGGAATAGGAACCATGGAATCTGAGAGCCAGCCTCAAGTCAAGATGAAAAGACCTCTTCTTGGGTACTTAATGCTGACTGAGAAGATCATGATCATGATTTACTGTGACCTAGGGGTGGAGAACTTTAACCTTTTTACTTTGTGTCCCTTAAGGAGGCTTGCTCCTTAAGGATGATTGAGTTAGGGACTTACTGAATGATATCTTTTGCTTAAAACTTAGTGGCCACTTTGGTGAAAACTATGTGGACACTTTAGCAATATGTTGTTATATTTTAACATTGTGAAATCTGTACTTTGCTTTAATTTACTGCTGAATAAATAGAGAGTTCACTATACTATGTAATCAGAACCTTAAAGCCATTCACAGCAGCAGTCCTCTGGAAAGGTGCTTGTACTTGGCTTTATATAGGCAAATGGAAAAAAAAAACTACAGTATATATAAGTAAGCAATGTTATATTACCATTTGATCATTTTTCATCAGAAATATCACAGAATAGGCCATTTATAGCATAAATTACTATAAAGTGAGATGGGTCTGTAATGAAATAAGGATAAAGTATAACAGATGGACAGCTAGAGTATGGAACTACTACACAGAAACTATGAAAATCCTACAAGAATCACACAAAACAATTTGATGAATTGTAATTTGTAATAGTGGATGGAATGCCCACAATGATGAATGAATTATCTAAGTATAGGATAGTTTATATTGCTCTTTAGTCTTCCTTACAGAGTACCCTAATACTTTTTTGTATTTGTCTCAATTACCTGTCCTTAATCTCAAATTCTTCACAACTTGATCCCTTTCGATCTTTGCAGTCTTCTCATTTCCATCTATGAACTCCAAGCCATACCTACTGATTGCTGTTCTTCCCACATGACATCTCAGCACCATCTCCATATCTTTGCTATGGCTGTCCTTTACAAAAGACTCTCTTTCTAACTTCTGCCTCTTGACATCTCTGTTTTCTTTCAAGTCTCAGCTGAAGTGCTATTTTTTGAAGACTTTTCCTCCTCTCTCCAGATGCTACTTTTCTCTTCTAAAGTTACCTTCCATCTACTCTGAATATGTTTTGTATGAACTGATTTATTTAAATATTCTTTCTTCCATTAGGTTTCAAGCTCCTTGAGAACAAGTGATGTTTTTGCGTTTCTTTATATTTTCAGCATTGTGTTGATTGATTGATCTTTTTTATATGCAGTACAATAGAAGCCAAGCTCATGCAAAGAAATATTTTACTTCTCAAGATATAATCAGAAATGTATATAGTGCTCCCAGTACATGAGAGGCATATGCCCTTATCCACTTTAACCTCCTCAGTCTCTGGGGAGGGAAGAGAACTATATTCATAATTTAATTCATTTCCCACAGACCAGAGTCTCTGTTTGAAATCCAAACTCCATCCTGGGGCTGGAACACCAAGCATGTTAGCTTCATAGGGCTTCCATGCTGACCTGGCTGGCTGTACCTTCCTACCTGTGATCTTGGCTACAAGATCACCATGACTCAAACTCCCAGTCTCTGTGGATCATGTCAGGCCCCTGAAACTGAGGATAAACAACAAAGAACAGAAACAAACACCCTCAGGGTTATTTCTTAGAGCTGGATTAAAAGAAGGACAGTAGAAGCAAGCATGTCCATTTTTTCCTCGCCAGTTTAGTTCATGGCTTATATAGGACTGGATACAGCAGATAGATATCACTGAAAAGAACACAGCTAAAAATGTGGTAGAATAGAGTGAAAAAGTGAGGGAACTGCAGGTTTTAACAATAGAGCCAATCAAAGGAGGCTACCCCCACCCACTCAATTGCAGGCTCCATGTCAAGCAAATCAGGAACGCTCAAAAGATCCCTTGAGAATGCCCCCATGCCATAACCACACAGGCCCAGAAGCCCAAGCTATATATAATTCAAAGATCCTCCATGCACTTCACGTTTCACCAGTCTCCTTCTAGTCAACTTCCTTTTCTTCCTCATGAGAACCAGTTGTGATTATATCTACAGAATTTCAGGCTTGAAAGAATCCTTTTCCTCTTATGTAGGCTTCCTTTTTAAAATCTCATACCATGGAATCTTATAGACCTTTCCTCTGAACTCTATGAAACTCATTTTCCTAAGGTTATGCTATGTCTATCATTCCCTTTCCATATTCCATACAGACCAGTGGATCCATCATTTCACTGATGTAGGAATTCTCTTCAACAATGCAGATCAAAACCTGTCTCTACATGTCCATCCTGTGCAGCTTTTTTTCATGGCACCCCATAAACTTGCCATTGTGAATTCATCAGGTGAGTTGGGGGCCTTCCTTCTGTTCTCTTAATATCACCAGGATACCACTGGAGCTTGTGGGATATTCTTACTCCCATGGTCCAGTCTTATATTCACTACATAGCCAGCTCATTTTATAATTCCACTCATATTTCTTTGATGCTATTTATCCTTTATCCTATTATTTCCCTTTGTTTATAATGCATTCTAGCCTAATTGTGTCCACTATAAAAAAGCAAAAACTAGCAAAAGGAAGGTGCATGCAAATCTGGCAAAGGCTTAGCCTAGGTGCCATGTGGATGACTGCCAGAAGAATGTGTGGGAGGAAAATGAAACAATGTTAGATAATACTTCTTGGGCAAAAGTTTGTCCCATACTGAGAAGAAAGCAGGAGAACCATGGGGAAAACACAGTCTTCAGGGAGATAGTTGAGGATTTCACTCAGCAGGAGGTCGCTGATTAGTTGATTCACCTAAAGTGAGAGAATCATTAGTGTCTTGGATGGTGAGAATCAGTGATACAGGGACCAGAGGAATATCGGTAGATAGTGTGGATTGCTTAAAATTTATAGGTATTAGTCAAAATCCTTGTACAGGAAACTTTTAGGGATCATCACGTGCTATGAGGTAACCATATAACCAATCTTTAGCTTTAGCAGCAGATGGTTGCAATAGACAATATGGTATTGACTCTATGTCACCTACCAGAGATAAGCCCTAGTATTTGCTTAGGGACTGTATGAGAGAGTTAAAGGAGGAAGTAATGAAGACAACTCTTATTGTTGGAGACACTCATGCTTATCACAGTATTCTCTTAGCAGTTTTTCACAGAAATATCATAGTGAAGACAGCTCCTCTTGCTTATAAGCACCTAATTCTGTTTCTACTAACTGGGGAGATTGGGCTTCCTCTTTTGGAGGTGCTGGATAGGATTTCACAGTTGGGTCACTTAGAGGAATGGGAAAAAGATAAATTTCCTTGAGAAAGAAGAGCAAATGGTTTGAAGATTTAAAGTCAGAATAGATTGACAAGAAAAGAATTGTTTATTGCTCTATTGACAGCAGGGATAGATTTTGGAATAATAGATAGTATTCCAATTAATGAACTATATTAAATGTACCGAGAAAAAGGGGGTTTAATATTAGATGGAATAAGGAAGTAAGAAGTGTCCCTATAGATCCTCCTGAATCTTTGTATACAAGTTTGTCACCTGTTCAGGGAGAATAGGAAAATGGCCAAGCCCCAGCTCAGGTTAAAGAAATATGAAGATGAGATTACAGATCCCATATCAATTTGACCATATATTAGAAAAATGAATCAAATACTGTAACAAGGGCATTCATCAATACTGGGGCAGAGGCCTCCCTTATACATAAGAACCCAGATAAATTCAAACATAGAACACTTATGACCATCACAGGACTGGGAGGGGCTGAAATATCAGCCAGACAAGTCAAACTAATGATGAAAATTGGAATTACTTAAGAAAGAATATGATGTGGCAACTGTACCAATTCCTGAATACATCATTTGAATAGATATATTGAGAGGTATGGCTTTAAATTTATGTGAGAGGGGACACCAATTTGCAGTATGGAAGATAGGAATTAATACAGTTTTAGTGGGAAAAATAAAAATGGACCCAATCACTTTCCCTGAACCTTCTGAAGTAATTACTTGAAAGCAGTATCGTGTGCCAGGTGGGCAAGATGAAATTACCACTACTATAAAGGAGTATGTTGAAGCAGGAGTGTTAGTCCCACAACCACTCAATGGAATCATCCTGTCTGGCCAGTTGGAAAGTCAGAGGGAATGTGGAGAATGACAGTGGATTATAGACAATTGAATAAAGTGACTCCCCCCTTGTATTCTGCTATTCCAGATACTGTCACCTTGATAAAAAGGATCCAGAAATATGATGGGACTTAGCCATTCCTTTCTTTACCATCCCAACAGATTCTAAACAATGGAACCTGTTTGCTTTCACTTGGCAGGGGAGGCAATATACTTTCACCCACTTGCCACAAGGATATCTGCATAGCCCCACTATTTGTCATAGGATTGTGGCTGAACATTTGGATGAATTAAAGCTACCTGGTATACAGCTTACCTACTACATGGATGATATTATGATACAAGGAAAAAATGTAAAAGAAGTGGAGAAGAGTTTGATGCTTTTAATTGAGCATATGAAAAGCAAAGGGTGGGAAATTAATCCTGCAAAGATTGAAGGGCCAGTTCAAATTGTACAATTTTTGAGTATACAATGAAACAAGGGGCTTCAAGAGGTTCTCCCGCAAACCCCACAAAAGATTCAGGATTTTCCTATCTCTCCCAATAGGAAATAGGCTCTAAAGTTAAAGCAGGGCTGGTGGAGTCATGGGACTGGGCTGTCTATACAAATGCTGGGCATACTTGAGATATTCACGATCCAATTTTAAAGTCATTATTTCTGACTAACTCCGATATTGAATAGATCATCTTTCCCAGTTTGCACCTTAGAAAGTCTTTGGTACTAGAGTTGTGACCAGTGTGAAGGAGGAAGGAAATAACACAAGGAACCAGTCTCTAGTCTTGCCTGGGGGTCAAGTTAAAGGTTAGTGGATTCCCTGGGAACCAGCTGGTGGTAGTAATTGTTTTTGCTCAATCATTCCCTTTTATTTTTCCAATTGTAGTCAGTTTGTTTTCTGTTTGTCTGGATCTCCTAGGTGACATAATGGATACGGTCCAGGGCCTGGAGTCAGGAAGACTCATCTTTCTGAGTTTAAATCCAGCCTCAGACACTTACTAGCTGTGTGACCCTGGGCAAGTCACCTAACCCAATTTGCCTCAGTTTCCTCATCTATAAAATCAGCTGGAGAAGGAAATGGCAGAACTCTCCAGCATATCTGCTCAGAAAAATCCAAATGAGTTCATGATAAGCTGCACATGACAAAAAACAACTGAACAACAACATTTTTGTAGAGTTTTTTTATATTTCTTTATAATCCTCATATTTAAAAAACTTACTAGAATTTCATTATAATATTCAAAAATGCTAATAAACTATAAACCATTTCAAGATTTTGCTATTTGGGGACATTAAGCTGTAGCCTGGAGAGGAATGGACAAATTTCTTAAATACCCCGTACATCAAAAATTTGTGACTATGGCTGCACACGAAAATTTTTCTGTAGGAACTTCTTCTACCAACTGATATATGACTTAATGAATAGATACTAGGGCATTGCCTCAGGCAGGTAGAAGTTAAGTGGCTTAGTTAGGGTCCCAAAATTAATGTCAGAATCAGGATTCTAACCTAAGTCTTCCTGACTCCAAATTCAACCCCCTGTAAAGCCAAGCACAAGCAGCTTTGCACAAGAATGCTGCTGTGAACAGATTTCAAGGTTCTGATTACATAGTATTGGGAACACTCTATTTATTCAATAACAAATCAGAGCAAAACATTCATAGACGATCAAAGTACAGCATTCACAGTGTTACAACTTATCACAGAAAAACAAAATGCAGCATTCACAAAGACTTGCCACTAAAATGGCCACATAGTTTTCACCAAAGTGGTCACAATAGTTTTTCAACAAAGTACAATCATTTAGTAACTCAATCATTTAGTAATTCAACCATTCAATCATCCTTAAGGAGGCTTGCCTCCTTAAGAGATGCAAAATACAAAAGTCAAAGTACTCTACCCCTGGAATAGTCTCAATTGGAGATTAGTTTCCAATCATAAACAAAGTACATTCATTTAGTCAATCACAAATCCTTAATTTAATCACAAAGTACAAAAGTCAAAGTTCTCCACCCCTAGATCACAGTAAATCATAATCTCCTCACTCAGTACACAGTATCCAAGTAAAGTCTTCTTTCAGCTTGACTTGAGGCTGGCTCTCAGCTTCCATGCCATGGTTCCTCTTCCATGGTCCCAGCTCCAACTGTCACTTGGGTTCAAAGGCAGGCAGCTCCCAGTTCCTTGATCAGCCTCTTGTCCAGTTCTGCATCCAATTCCTGTTCCATATTGAAGTTCATAGTGACCAGTCCACCTCAAGTCCTTCACAGTTCCTGTTTCTGGGAAGACAAAGCTTGACAGAGCCACAATAATATTAGTACACATTACTGGCACCATCATCGATTCACTATCTGCCTGTGAAATCAATTCAGACCCAGCAACAAGGTCTGAGAACTCAACACAAATCATCAACATAGAAATCAACAAAGACCCACAAACAAAGTCCAAGAAGTCAGCACAAATCATCATTAAAGTCCGAGGACCTCCAAAACCCTTCTCCAGGACTTCTGTAAACATACAACCAGAAAATCCTCTCAAGGCTTCCAATGAGGTCCCAGGACTTCTGTACAAAGTATCACAAACAAACATCAACACAGACAGATGAGACAGAGTGCCAGGATACCACAAGTTTTCTCCTTCTTGACTCTGCCACCACAAGAGTCCTCTTCTCAGTTCTGGGCTTCTCCTTATATATGGCCATTAGTCCCTCCTTTTCCTGTTGCAGGAGTTCATGAGTTCTAAGGTTCACAAGTTGTAGGGTCCACACATTCTGTTTCTTAATGGACTTGATACAAGGCTCAAAAGAAACTTGAACTGAAACAAGGTGTTAATTCAATAGCTGAAACAAAGTGTGAACTACTTCTATGCTTGCCATTACACCCCCTACCCATAATGCTCTCTCACTCTGAAGTAGCTGGTTTTCTACTAGTGTTCCAATGGAGAAAACAATACTTGATCCTCATGTCAGCTCACTGTTATGTGGCGTTTTAAGATTTACAAGGCACTTTCCCCAGTTAGTATCAGAAAATCAAGAGCTAGGTAGGATCTTAGAGATCATCAAATCATAACTTGTTTTAATTATAGGGGAATTGAGACCCAGAGAGGTGATGTCATTTGCCTGAGATGTCATAGATAGAGCTGAGATTTGAACCCAGGTCCTTTTGACTCCTAGTCTAGTAAAAGATATATCTATCTTATCATTCAAACCCAATACATTAAGTAGATAAAACTGAAATAATAAAGGAATAAATAAACAATACACTAGGTATCTTCAGTATTAAAAAAAACTCACCTCACTTCTGCACAGTAATAATATCTGATACCAAGATGCCATTGAGTAAGTTGCTGATAGACACACACACAATATGTATATGTATATATGTATATGCATGTGTGTATATGTAAATATATGGCTATGTGTATATATATATATATATATATATACATATATATATATATATATAAAATACACACACACATATATATCTCCCAAATTATAGGTTAAAATAATTTTTAACATTAAAAAAATTTTTTTTTGAGGTCCAGCTAGATGGCACAGTGAATAGAGCACTGGTCCTAGAGTCAGGAGAACTTGAGTTCAAATGTGACCTCAAACGCTTAAGACTTACTAGCCGTGGGACCTTAGGCAAGTCACTTAACCCCAATTGCCCTACCCTCCCCCCTCCAAAAAGCAAGAAAAATAACAAAAAAGTTTTGAGTTTCAAATTCTATCCCTCCCTCCCTCTCCCTGAAATGGTGAACAATCAGGTAGAGGTTCTATAAATGTGCAATCACAGAAAACATTTCCATATTAGTCATTTTGTACAAGACTCAAAAGAAAAAAGAATGAAAGTGAAAAGAGCATGCTTCAGTCTGTATTCAATATTAATTCTTTCCTTGGAGGTGGTACTTCATCATTAATCCTGTGGGATTGTCTTGCATCATTGTATCACTGAGAATAACAAAGTCATTTAGTTTTTCATCAAATGATATTGCAATTACTGTGTAATTCTCCTGTAAATTCTCCTGGTTCTGTTCACTTCACTTTGCATCAGTTCAAGTTAGTCTTTACAGGTTTCTCTGAAATCATCCTGCTTATCATTTATCATAGCATAACACTATTCCATTGCGATCATCTGCCACAGCTAGCTTAGTCATTCTCCAATCTACGGGCATCCCTTTGATTTCTAATTCTTAGCTATCACAAAAAAGAGTTGCTATAAATATTCATGTACAAATATGTCCTTCCGTACCTCTCCTCCTATTTTTTGATGCTTTTGGGGTATAGACCTAGAAGTGCTTTTGCTGGATCAAAGGGAATGCACAGTTTTATAACCCTTTAGGCATAGTTCCAAACTATTCTCCAGGATGAGTTCACAAATAAGTTACTGATTTTTGAAAATGGCCATGCATTCATCTTAAAATGATTTGCTGCTTCCTCCTCCCCAAAGTAGTTTAGTCCTAAAATGGGTCTGATTTAAAAACAAAGTGAAAATTAGAGGGTAGAAATTATGCACCTGATTCTTTTTAAAAAATAAACAAACAAATGATACAATGAAAAGTACATCCTTGTGAACAGATGTTTGCTGGCTAATTTTAGTAAGAGACCGGCAGTATTGGTAAGCACAATTCCTAGAAACATTCAGTTTACAGAAAGACTAATTCAAGTAACAATAGGCAGTGCTTACTTTCCCAATACGTTCTCCAAGATGTTAACTTTTTAACAAATGCATGTTCACAATGAAGTCAAAAGGAACAATCACAAGATAATCTTCACTAAAGATATAAAACTGCAAAATTGATATTCAGGGCCTCAGTTCATTTGGAGAATAGAGAAAAATTCTTGGACATCGAACGGAAAAAAGAAATGACTAGATCAAGAAATTATATATGAAACTGTCCCATCAAATCATTTCAGTGGTTCAGAATCCTTCATATAGGTCTTGGCATAACAGAATTAATTTCATTATAGAATTTCTGTGCTTAATATGAGGATCATTCTTCCCATAAACTACATGTCATTTTTGAAAATGTTAAAAAGCAACAAAATCTTTAAAAGTCTTGTATGTCCCTTATGTAACTTGTCATTTTTTTAAAAAATGGAGTTTCTCTTACTAATATTTCTTTCCGGATTTTGTCACAGCTATGAAAAAATGTTTATTAATTTTGGGGATTCATGTGGGATCTTGCTACTTTACTAAAGTGGTTAATCATTTCAATAATCTTCACCACTGACTCTTCAACTTTTATATATTTAATCTTGTTCCTTTGTCTTATGGCTATAGCTAGCATTCCTAGAAATATATCAAACCATAGAAAGAGGAATAAACAAAATCAATTTACCCATCTTTGTACCAAGGAAGCTATTAGTACATCTCCCCTGAAGATAAGAGTAGTTCTTGCTTTAATATGTGAATGCTTTTATGTTTCTAATTTCCAGATTTTTTTTGCATGATAATTAATTATTCTTTAAATATTAAATGGAAATTATCTTTTAAAAAGGCAACCAAATAAGATTTATTTTAAGAATCAATCTTGATCTGGAGAATCAATGATACAATTCCTTCATCTTAGATATTGCTGGTTGTTGGCTTGTAAGTTGTTTCAGTTGTGTCTGACTGTTTGTGATCCCTATTTGTGGTTTTCTTGGCAAAACAGTTGGAGTGGTTTGCCATTTCATTCTTCTGGTCATTTTACAGATGGGGATACTGAGACAAAAAGGGTTAGATGGTTTGCCCAGGGTCACAAGGCAAGTAAGTATCTGAGGTCAAATTTGGGTTCAAGTCTTCCTGACTCCAGACCCTACACTCTATTCACTACATCACATAGTTGCCCTGGTTAGGGACTACAGTTTTGCAAATGTGATGTAGATATAGATATAGAGCTATAGATACACCTATGTACATATATGTATGTATGGATATATGTATTATATATAGGCATATGTGTATATAAGTACACACACAGACATATATACCTATATACACACATGTACACAATACAACCTATATGTATACATATATACACACATACATATATGCATATACATACAAATATCTCCACACATAAAATGCACACATCTCCACATACATGTGCACACATACGTGTGTGTTTTGCCAGGCACCATTATTTGATCAAGTTTCCTTAATTGCTTTTTCTTTCTTTGTTAAAAAAAATTGTTCAACTTAGTGAGAAAATGCCTGTGGTCATTATTTAGCATAAAAAAAAATCAAAAGGAAGTTACCTCCAAATTTGCTAAATTAAAGTGCTGAGATGATTAGGAGTTCAACAGTGAATTCAATTTAAAAGTCACATGTTCATATCCTTTGACCATTTATCAATTGGGAAATGACTTGTATTCTTATAAATTTTACTTAATTCCCTGTATATTTTAGAAATGAGGCCTTTATCAGAGACACTGCTTGTAAATATTCTTTCCCAATTTCCCACTTCCCTCTTAATTTTGGTTACATTGGCTTTGTTTGTGCAGAAACTTTTCAATTTAACGTACTCAAGGTTATCCATTTCACATTTTATAATGCTCTCCAACTCTTCTTTGGTCATAAAGTCTGATTCACTACTCCATAAATCTGACAGGTAAACTATTCCTTTCTTCCCCAGATTATTTACAGTATCAGCCTTTATACCTAGATCGTGCACCCATTTAGACTTGACTTTGGTGTATGGTGTGAGATGATGGTCTATGCCCAGTTTCTGCCATACTATATTCGAATTTTCCCAGCAGTTTTTGTCAAATAGTGAGTTCTTATCTCAGAAACTGGGGTCTTTGGGCTTATCAAACAGTATATTACTATAATCATTGACTACTGAGTCTTTTGTACCCAATCTATTCCGTTGATCCACT
>CM053590.1:194384563-194400513 GCA_028646515.1 Pseudochirops corinnae | reverse complement strand
GAGTTCTAGGATTGGTTTAGGGTCCTATTTTATGGGTATTTTGGGGTGGCTATGTGAGAGCTGCAATATGTTGCTGCTGCTACGCCACCATCTTCAACATCTGGGGTTTTCAAAGCCGAGGGGCTCAACAGCTTCCCAGAGTCTCATCTGGCCAAATCACACAATTCTTCTCAAAGTGAGCCCCAAAGCAAAACCTCCCATCAGGGCATATATATAGCCTTCTCCTGGCTCAGAGAATGTCACAGCCCTCTTGACCCACTGCCCAATCACCAAGTAATAAGTTGTGGGCATTCCTGAAGAACAAGCCTCCCGCCACAGGCTCCATGTGACCACATTCAGCCTATTAGAGGGCAGAGTATACATTCATATCAGGGAAGGTTCTCAGAGCCACTTAAGCCTATCAAAGGGCCTCAGGGCAGGGAAGATCTTTAGATTCCCATAACAGTTATTATACAAATGCTAGCTATTGTTATTATTATTATTATTATTACAGCAGCCTTCATTCGATTGTACCTCCACACTGCTGTCAAAGGAACTTTTTTCTCAAACATAGACCTAACCACATGAATTCCCTCCTTAATCCTCTCTATTTACTTCCTATTGCCTTTAGAATAGGATATAAACTCCTCTTTCTAGTTTTGAAAGCCCTATGCAACCTGGTTCCAACTATTATTTTTAGCCACATTGGACAGCACTGCTCTTCTTGCACTGTGCGATCAAGCCAAACTGGCCTTTCCTCTGCTCCTCACAGATAACATGCCATCTTCCATCTCTGTGCCTTTGCACTAGTCATCTCACATGCCTGGGATGCAAAGCCTTATTTAGAAATAGATTCCAAATCAAAATTGAGGGACAGAGAAAATAAGTCCAAATTCTCATACGTATTAAATAGCACAGCTGGGATTTGAACCTAGGTCAACTGACTTCAGACACAACACTCTTTTAATGATAGCATATTATTTGTTTTTTGAGAACATTTTGTATTTGGAAAATGAAAGTTCACCAATGAATATGTCCTGGAACAGAGTTGTCAAATACATGGCATGTGGCTGATGGCCCAATTCCAAATGCAGTTAGACCCTGATTAAAAAGTAATTGGAAAATACTTATCAAAATAAATAAAAATATAGTAAAAAAAAATTGCATTGCATTTTAAAACTGCCAACATGTGACCTTTAGAGATCCTTACGTGTGTGGCCCCTTTTCCATTTGAATTTGACACAAATGTTCTGAACATGCTATTAATGATAACTGATGAGAAAGAAGTCATAATAAGGAATGAGTAAGTTATATGTATGATGCTATTAAGGAATCATTAAATAGATGTTTGATCAGAGGACAAGTTGATCTCATTGGAAGAGTAAGAAATAACAAATGTACAACTTAAGTGCCATGCTTATATATATGAAACATTAGGAGACATAGGGAAAGATCATCATAATTGATAAATCCTTTATTCATAGCTTTAATGGAGGACATAAGAATCCCACATGATAGAAGGAATGGATAAACAGCAGGGTGCGCCACTGGAAGAAGAACTCAGACCTATGAGACAACCAATCATCAAAGTAGTAAGATTATTATTATTATTATTTTATCACTTTTTACTGCTTTAAGATTTGCAAAGCACTTTACAAATTTATCTCATTTTATCCTCACAACAACCCTGGGAAGAAGATGACATTATTATCCCCCCTTTCAGATACACTTGTTTTGCTAGGTTTCCTTACCTAAGCATCACCTCTACCAGAGAGATCTCAGGTTCAGTCCCTATATCAATATCTGCTGACAATTAGGAGGAATAGGTTTTATAAATATTTTATTGTTATAATATAACAATAAATATATTGTTATGTTATATATATGTGTTATAATATAATGTAATATAATATAATATATAATATATAATATAATGTTATAATATAACAAATAAATTATTGTTATACAAATAATATAATAAATACTGTAAAACAATAACATGAATTTTAAAAAATCTTCCAAAAAGCAGTTAGATGGAGATAAACTATGTTTGTTTACTAAAGCCAAATGCTTGAGGCAGCGGTTCTCAACCTGTGGGTCACGACCCCTTTGGGTGTTGAACAACACTTTCACAGGAGGCCACCTAAGACCATCAGAAAACACACATTTCCGATGGTCTTAGGAACCGAGACATGGCTCCTCTATCCTTCTCCAGGTGGTCCGCCCACATGCAGATACACCCACATATGAGTATTAAAGGGTCACGGCATTAGGAAGGTTGAGAACCACTGGCTTAAGAACAGAGACTGCATGATATCTTTGCATCTCATGGTTAGTATTATACATGGTAGATATTTAATATATTATTGAATAGCAATGTTTGCAATGTTTTTAAAAATCTGATCCATGATTTTATTACTATAGGGAGATGTAGGTCTAGCTCTGATTTTCAATGGTAAATGTCTTGCCAGGTTCACATAGCCAGTCAGAGGCAGAGATGGTGTATAAACCTGAGTGTCCCTGATTCCAAGGCTGACGTGAAATCCTTCATACTGTGTTGCATCTCATAATAATAGTACTATTAATAAGTTACATTTATATAGTGTTGTACTTAAAACACTCCTATGAAGTAAGTAATGTAAATATTACCCCCATTTTATAGATGTAATAATAGGCTCAGAGAACAGATCGATCAAAAGTTCAGAACAGTTGGTCTTTGTCAACCTCAGTTAAAAAGAGTCAAATTTTTATATATATGCATTGCTTAACACTGAGGATGACAAATGAACCAAATGAAAGACAAAAAACAAAGCAAAGCAAAACTCTAGTCTTGATAAGGCTCCAGGATCATTGGCAATGCCAACAAATTGGAGAGTGATAATATGTCTTTCTAAATCTAGAATTGGATAAATCCAAAGGAAGTTCGTTATACATTCTATGATACTTGAGAAGAGGTTGCTATTACTCTTTATTATACTCTCAAAAGCATGCAATGGCCTGTGTAGGTAGATAGCAGCTCTCATAATTCAGTTGCCTTTAACTCTTTTGGTTTGTATGTCCATTCTTTCTTCTTAACTTGAGACTTGGTTTTCTTTTTCGTTTAATCTAAAACAAGTTGCCTGGAAAGATTTTCATCTTTTGCTTTATTTGACAAATAAAAAACAATTGCTATATATCAGGTTATGTGAGAAATCATGTTAGGGAGGCATGACAGGGGAAAGGTAGAAATAGAACGGTAAAGGAGTCTCCTTTTTTACATATATGTGGATTTTTGCATGTGCTTGTTTGTATATGTGTATACAGACAGGCAATCAGCATTTCAAGTATCTACTATGTTCCTGGCACTGTGAGAGGTATGGAAAATTCAAACACAAGTAAAATAAAAGATAGACCCTGACCTCAAAGGGCTTTGGAGGCCCTGGGAGAATCTCACCAGAGGGAGAAAGGGGCAAAGATGGTGGAATTAGGGGAATTAAAGGGATGATTCAGGATTGAGGAGGCTTAGTGAAAGGTTGGGGAGGTAGAGTATAAGGAGAATAGCTGAGTATCCTTTGTTACATATAATATTATAAAAGATAAGCATGTATGAGTCATATATCAATGCCTCTTTGTGACTTACCTATATTTTTTAGTGCTCTTGGTCCATGTTCTTTATCTATCTATCTATTTATCTATCTATCTATCTATCTGTCTGTCTGTCTGTCTGTCTGTCTGTCTATCTATCTATCATCTTGTTATGGGAATCTGAAGATCTTCCCTGCCCCGAGGCCCTTTGCTAAAGTGGCTATATGACTCTGAGGACCTTCCTATATTTGAAAGTATACTCTGTTCCCTAATAGGCTGAATAGAGCCTGTGGAGCCAGGCTTGTTTTTTGGGAATGCCCGTGTCTTGTAGCTTTGTGATTGGGCAGTGGGTCTAGAGGGCTGTGACATTCTCTAAGCCAGGAGAAGGCTATATATACACCCATGTGAGGTTTTGGTTTGGGGCTCACTTTGAGAAGAGTTGTGTGATTTGGCCAGAAGAGACTCTGGGCAGCTGCTGAGCACCCGGCTGGGAAAAACCCAGATGTTGGTGCTTCCCTCTCTGGTAACTGAATAGGTAACTGATGTAATGGTCAGGTGCTGGAAGCCGTCTGCTGATCTGTTTTTCTGTTTGTTTGTAACTTCTGTTTGTATTCTCTGAAGTTCAGGGGGCTGACTTTTCCCCCTGAACTAGGTAAATGATATGTTTGATTAAAGTAAGATTGTTAACCCATTTTGAGTTATTTTCCTTTAGAAAAGCAGATCTAAGAACCTGTGCTAGTAGCCGCCCTAGGTATGCTAGGGTGCTTGCTGATACACATCTATCTATCTATTAAAGACAATCAGGGTTAAGTGATTTGCCTAGGGTCACATAGCTAGTAAGCGACTGAGCTCACATTTGAACTCAGATCCTCCTGACTCCAGGGCCAGTGTTCCATTGACTGTGCTACTTAGCTGTCCCTCATACTCTTTTAAGTCTTTATTTTGCTTTTTTTAAAAGATGTTTCACATACCATAATTTTTGGTGGGAGGGATCCTAATCTTAGGGAAATCCTAATCACTGTAAAAACTCCATTCAGGCTAAGGTCAATTTAAAATGCCTTGACTTTAATTCTCTTTCTTATTGCTACTTTTTATATCCCAGTAGAAAAGTAAAATAGAATTCTGTTAGCTCTTCTTTATTTTTACTAAGACTCAGAAAGATTTTTGGAGCTGGATAGAGATGATTAGTCGATAACAATATTATGGAGTCCTGACTCCTAATCATTCCAGTCATTTCAGAAAGGAATGATGGAATAAAAAGAAGAGAACTTCATCTTATTGAAAATCAAATACTGACTTAGAACTGTGGTGAAGACAGTTTTAATTGGTTTAGACACAGGAGTGCAGAAGTCTAAATCAGACCCATAATCTGGGTGGGGGTAACCAGGACTGTTCCTTGGGATGCTGAAATTAGGAGGGTCCTGAAAGCACTTGTACTCTTCCTACCTATGTAGCAGGAATAATTAGTGAAAATAGAAAGCTTATAAGTGGCATTCCCCCTCACCTTCCCTCCTACCCTCCCACCAGTTGCACCCTAGCCTTTCTGTGCCTTATTCTAATCCGTTCTCCCTGTTCCATCCTTTGCCCTCTCTCCCAATAGTGGATTCAAGTCTCTGTTTTCCTCTCCCCCATGTTGGGTAGGGTCTTAGAGTCTTTCTATATTCACCATGCTCAACTGGATTTCTCAAAGCACCAGCAATGTTGGTTATGACTTGGTTTAGTTGTGCATTTGCAAACTGAACTGGGCTACGCCACACTCTGATCTCGTGAGATAAAATCTGCACCTTTGCTTGGCATACAGAATCCCACTAGAATACTTATTAATCATGTGCAAAATGACAGCTACAGGACTCCCTCCCCCCCCCACCCCTTTTTAGGAAGACTAGCATAAGAGAAGTAATCGTCATGCACATATAGCGTGGTCAAATATGGTCTTTATGAAATTTATACAACTATTGGTTTTGAACAAAGGTCAAATAAGTAAAGATAAGAATGAGTCAGTGACAAAGGTGGCTTTCAGCATATCTTCCAAACACTAGACTCCAGAAACATAAAAACAATTAATATAACATTATATTGCAGAAACTGTGGTTACTACTTGTTCAAGTAGGTAGTAATTAATATGTTGCTATGGAAAGTATTCATGAAAAATGAAAATTCCTCTTAGTTACTAACTGTTGCTCATACAATGAGCGTTAGTCAATGTCAAGCATTTATCAGCTTGGGCTGTGAACTTAAGTAAGACATTAAAAAATATAAAGTTAATAAAACTTAAAAATGACAACATGAATGCCAAACATCAAAAGGATGGTGCTTTATTAGAATGAAACAGTGATTTTTAAATTCAAACCATTAATCATTAAAGCAAGAAGTATCATGAAAGGAGCGCTAGTCGGAAGACGTTAATATGAATCCTGGTTCTGCCATTCGCTACCTCTATGGTCATAGACAAGTAATATAATGTTTCTGATTTCAGTTTCTTCACCTATAAATTAAGGGGTTGGGCTAGATGTCCTCTAAGGTCCCTTCCTGTACTAAAATTATGACCCTCTTTCTCTATGGTGAATAATCTTAACCTTTTATTTTTTTTTTTAATGGGCTCCTTTGACTATGAGGTAAAGCCAGCGGACCTCACAACATAATATTTTTAGAGGAAAAAAATAAACACAAACAATTTCAAAGGAAACCAGTTATATTGAAGTGTAGGCATTAATTTTTTTAAGTTTATATATGCCAAATTAAGAACTCATGCTTTATGGTTTTAAACAAAATTTAACTTTTCAGATCAAATAGAGAAATGTTTCCATTCTTTAGGAATCCAGACTAGATTTCACTAATTTTCCTGATGTATGAAGTTTTCAGATGATAGTATGCATAGAAAAGCAAATGGATAATTTAAAACTACAAAAATTGAAATTTATAGTGACAAATCATAGGAAAATACATTTAGAGCTAAATAAGACCTTGAATTATCTAGTTATTTCAAGGAATATGGAGATTATTATATAACATTTAGACACCAACGGAGGTGATTCTCCAAAAATAAAAGTAGGGTTCAAAAAAGGATATTAAAAGAGATGCCCTTTCCTCTAGCCCTCAGAAAAATAATGTGATTAAAATAATTATCTTCCTATATGCAAGAAATTGAAATTTCTATCCTTAGGATGAGTACTACTTTAGTATTATCTGCTTCTACCCACTATTCTGGATTTTTGCACATCTCGGCATGTGTCCTCATTTGGATACAAGACCCCATACACCTTTTATACTCTTTACCTACATTGTTCTTAAAGTCACAACAGAGTGCTTTGTTAATGACTGTGAGAGCTCTGGTTAATCATTGTCTGCCCACAATTCATTATATGAACAGAGAATCTAAGAAGGGAGTTTTCTTTCTATAGTTATAAGGTCTCATATAAGGGGAGGATGATTCTGGATTTTCTATTTGTGGTAAGGTTCATATTGGTTACACATCAACTACTTGTTATAAAGCACTGTTCTTATCAAATTTAAGTAAGATAATTAGATGTGGTTTCTTACTACTATGCTAAATAAGGAGATACGGCAACAATGAGATTAATGAATGGAAACATGTAGACAAGATCTTCAGTGGGTAAATTATAATAAGGAGGAGTATAGAAATGAAGCCATTGTCTTTCTCCTTCCATGCAAACCACATAAAATCCTATGACTTCAGGTCACAAACCAAAGCTTTCAGATGTGATTTTTATTCAGCAATAATAATAACTGATCCTTTCCTATTATTTTAAAGTTTGAATAGTATGTTACATAGACTATTTGATTCGAGTCCCATCATAGTCTTTTTTTAGATATAGACTACTATCCGCATTTTGCAGATGAGGAAAAAGGAAAGTAGAAGGCTGAAGTGATTTGCTTGTGGTCTTCCAGCTAAAAATGTTCAAGGCAGGATTTAGACAGAGAAGCTTTCTGATTCCAGGTCTGTTACTATACCCACTCTATGGTACTGCCTCCCTAAGCAAGTTAGGGCACATCTAGGTCCAAGTTTCTTCATCTGTAAAAGAAGTCAGGCTAAGTGATCTCTAAGGCCCCACTTGAAATTCTATTATCTAACTCTGAAGATAACTGGCAGAGTGGGGTCAATACATTTTTGTCTGTTGGTTCCTGAAAATGTTTGTGAAAAATATTTTGTCCCCCGAAGGTAACTGAGTAAAAAGCAACTGTGATATAGGGAAAGGAACATTGAATTTGGTCTCTGGGGTCTTTGAATTAAGTCCTGGATACTCATCAGATATGTGGCCTTGGGTAAACAATTTCTTGTCTTTGGGTATAAATTTCTTCCTCTGTAAAGTAAGGAGGCTGGGACTGGATGATGGTTTGTTCTGAAGCCTCTGAGCCATCTGCTTGTTAGATTTCACGTTTGTCCATCTTTTTGCTTCTAGTCATAAAATAAATGCCTGTGCCATGTCTGCTGATTCTAACAGAATATTTGAAAAACTGGAGATGATTTTTGGCAAGAAAAATCAGTCTTGTAGCATTTGAGAAATGCTATATACCAGATGTACCTATGTACCAGACTTTGTGCTAGATGCTCCAAGGCTAAATATAAAAGAGACACTTTTGTCTTCATAGAGTTTAAGTAGATGGTAAGTGGAGAGGAGAGTGCATTCACAGCCTGTATATAAAATGAAGAAGTGATTTGTGATCATTGTGAAAGGATGGACACTAAAAATGGGGGAATCAGGAAATATCTCTTGCAGGAGGTGGCATGTGTGCTGATCCAGGAAGAAATCTAAGAGGCAAAAGTGAAGAGTGAGAGCACGGGACATACAAAGGTTTGGAGGTGGGAGATGGAAGACCCTATTCTAGGCCAATTGGACTAGAACAGGGAGTGTGGGAGGCAGGATTAAGGTGCAGTCTCTCTGGGGAAAGAGGGTGAAGGCAGATTGTGAAAGGCTTTACCTGTCAAATGGAGGAATCTGTATTTTACCCTAAAGGCAACACAGAGCCAAAGAGTAAGATTTCCTGCCTTTGGGTACAGCTCTGTTCCCTCTGTCATCTTCCTCCCCAGATGGTCTCGCTTTTTCTTTCTTTGGTGATTTTCTCCTCCTACCTCTCTCAGCTCGACTTATTTTTTCTTCTCTTCCCCTTCGCCTACCTTGCCTGCCCCCTTTCCTTCTCCAGTTGGCGTTTCATTCCCTTCGTTCAGAATGACGAGTCCTGGCTCCCTGGTCCGTCAGGTCCAAGCCCACCCGTCCGCCCCCACTGGCTCTACTCTTGTCTTATTCTTCAGTCTTTCCCTTTGTTTACCCCTTTTCCCAGTCCGGAGTCCAAGCCAACATTCGCTGTTCTTTAACCCCTTCAGCAGATCATCCCCCCCTACTTTTGCCGCCCCTCCTCTCTTTCTTTATTCCTGGCTTGACTCTGCCCTCCCCATCAGTCCTAAAGGGCTCTTCTCCCAGCCCTCAGCCGACCCCAAAGTCAGCCAGTCCTTCTCCGCCCTCCCCTCGCCAGTTCCCGGGTTTTCCTCTCCTCCTACCCTTCTTGGACCGCTGAAATCAGGAAGGAAGCGGCAGGACGGCTCTAGAGCCCCTTTCCTGCGAGTAAGTTTCAAATCTTGGGGTCAGAGGAGTTGAGTTTGGTTTAGTAACCTTTTCTAGGCTTAGGTTCCCCAAATTCTAGTTTCTTCTTCTGGTATCGTATTCCCAGAGACAATATAGAATTCCGAGGAAGCAGTTTCCCAGGAGAGTTACCTTGTAGGTCGGCGTAAACAGCCTAATGAGGCAGTGCTGACTTTGCTTCTAATGCGCCTTCTTTCTTTCAAACCCACTCAATCAGTCCAGGAGCGCAGACTCTGCCACCACTAGCAGACAGACTTTTCATTTAAGGAAGTAAATATTAATGCTATGGTACTACCCAAGACTTGGAGTACTTGGCCAAGGAGGGGGATTTAAAGTCAAAGAAAATGCATTTGAATTCCTCTTTACCTCTTTGTAGATGGGTCTTGGACAAGTAACCACTTCTCCTCTTATGTCTTGATTTTTCGTTTTGTAAAATAAGGGTGTTGGTCCCCAAGGTCCCTTTCTAGTTCTGTACTGATCACACAGGGAACCCACTGCTTGACACTGCCACCTTCTTCCCTTTTGTCCCGCTAACAGCAGGAAAACATGAAGGGAATGTTCCTTTAGGATTTTTTCAAAGAGCTGGGAAATTTTCCAGTAATCCAATAAATCCAGTAAACCTGTTTGTGATAGAGGACCTGGGTGCATCTACTGAGGGAAGCAGCATTTGTAGACAGAAAGAATCTACTGTGTGTTCTTCTGTTCTATAGTCATGTGGATTTATTACATTATTACATCATCTATTACATGATTACATTAAAAAAAATTCCTGAGACTGCTTAGAAAATAATATAGCTAGGGAATCTGAATACATAATATACATGTATATATGGATATGGATATATGAACAAATATAAAATAAAACTTTTCATGTTTATATGCTAATATGGTATTTTGTTTTGTAAATACATTTGATGATTATTTCAGTGAGGTTTTTTTTTGATTTGTGTCCAGGAGAGATTTTTAGCTACTTAAAAGAAAAGAAACCATACATAGGTAAGTAAAAGACAACATTATTAAATTTACAAAAGTTAAAGACAAAGGAAATAAAAAGGAAATAAAAGGGAAAATATTAACTGATGGATTATGAAGTCATTCTTCTGCAAAATATAGAAAACCACTGGGATTTAACACAATTTATTTTTTAAAATATTGACTTACTCATGTCAGAAAAGTATTATAGAAATCCTCTCTCAATTTTAACATTACAACTTAATTTGATAGTAAAAAATATATAATATCTTTCTTAGTCTTTTTTTTTTTTTGAGGGGTTGGAGAAAGTCTGGAAGTATAATTTAATTTTTGTAGACAACTCCTTCAACCAGTGCAGCTCAGCAACTCATCTCTAACTTAAGAATCTTAAAGATCAGAAGGATAAGAGATAGGCCAATGGCACATGATTCAGTCAGTATGTGTGAGAAAGAGTCTAAACATAGGTCTCCTTGATTTTAAAGTGATTTCAACTATGCTC
Organism: Pseudochirops corinnae; assembly: GCA_028646515.1. Lineage (NCBI taxonomy): Eukaryota > Metazoa > Chordata > Mammalia > Diprotodontia > Pseudocheiridae > Pseudochirops > Pseudochirops corinnae. Next base: position 194,389,899 of record CM053590.1, on the reverse strand, counting down.
TCCTGTCTCTCTCTTAACCAAAGTATAATAGGCCGCTTCCTTAGCCAAAAAAAAATAGTTTATTTTCAAGTTTTTATTGATCTTTTTTATATCCTCATCTCTCTCCATATAAAAAGTATTATCTTTTAGAGACAGGAGAAAAGAAAGGACAAAATCAGCACAACCAATCAATAGATTGAAAAAATCATTGTGTGGTATGTGACACCCATGGATCTTCCACATCCACAGAAAGTTGGGTTGGGTCCTCTCATATCTCTTCACTTAAGTCTTGCTTGATCTTTATAATTTTGTTCCATTCACTTTAGATTTTGTGATGTGCGGTTATTCTATTTCATTGTTCTAGTTGTGTGTATTGTTTTTTTAGGCTTTTCTTCACTCTGCTTCCATTCATATAGATTGTTCCATGCTTTTCTGCATTTATCACAATAATAATTTCTTATAGCATGTAAGAAATGTGCCAATGCACACACACACCACATATTTACACATGCACATCCATGTCTTAGAAGTGAGAGACAACTAATACCCGTCATATAACTAATATGTCATATATAATCAATGTAACTAATACATGACTGGTATCAATACATGCATATATAGATATATGTATACATGTATATATTTGAAAAATTATTTATATGTCTTGGATGCTAAGTCCTTATCAGAGAAATCTGATATAAAAGATTTTATTTTTCATTCAATTACTACATTTCTTAACCAGGAGAGAGGCTGTTTCTAAGCATTTGATAATTATTTTTTTTGTTGTTACATCAGCTGATTTGTGACTAAAACAGAGTCTGTAATTTTGTTTTCTAAATTTGGAGAATTAAAAATCTCTTGATCCATATCTAGAATTGTCAGACAGGGGAGATTTCCACTAAGGCATATTTTTTTTTTTCTTTTCAAGTGTTGTACTTCCTGAAAATGTTATTTGATATAGAAATCACTTCCAAAGAGGTGACCATTCCTCTTTTAGCTTTGGTGATAGTTTTTGTTTTTATAAAAGCACTAGGAAACAGGAACAAAAAAGCAGCTGTCTCTTCCAGGCCCATGGTCATTCCCCATAATAGGGAACCTTCTTCAACTTGGAGATCATCCTTATCTTACATTTATGGAGATGAGGAAGAAATATGGTGATGTATTTCTTATCAAACTGGGAATGGTCCCTGTGCTTGTGGTGAATGGTGAAGAAATGGTGAAGAAAGGCTTACTCAAAGAGGGAGAGAATTTTGCTGGGAGACCTCACATGCATATATTTTCTTTTATTGCTGAGGGCAAAAGTCTTTCATTTTCAGTGAACTATGGAGAGAGTTGGAAGCTCCATAAGAAAATTGCCATAAATGCCTTAAGATCCTTTTCCAAAGCAGAAGCAAAATCCTCTACCTGCTCTTGTATCCTGGAGGAACATGTCACTGAAGAAGCTTCTGAACTGGTAAAAGTCTTCACAAAACTGTCATCAAAGCAAGGCAGCTTTGACCCGAAAAGTGCCATTACTTGTGCTGTTGCTAATGTTGTCTGTGCCTTATGCTTTGGCAAGCAGTATGACCACTTTGATGAGGAGTTTCTCAGAGTGATTAAAAGAAATGAAGAATTACTGAAAGCCTCCAGTGCAGCTAACCCAGCTGATTTCATCCCATGCTTTCGCTACCTCCCACTGCATATTATAAATGCTCCCCATGAGTTTTATCATCAACTGAATCAGTTTATTGAACAGCATGTACAAGATCATATTACCACATATGATAAGGTAGGAATTTTAATTACCATCAGCCAAGGGCTTTGTAGTTTAAAGAGGTTAACAATACATAGGAAGGAGAATGTAATTTCACCTATCCTCCAGGGTGAGATAGATGCTTTCTTGCTTTGTTTCCACTTGAGGGTCAAGAAGATGAAATTGACCTGGTCCCCAAAGATGTAGATTGTTATCAGAGGCTACAGAACTCTGAGCAGTGGTCATCTTTGGGCTGATTCTAGAGGAACTCAGGAAGGTGGACTATTTTCTCTTTTCTGGATCTTAAATAAACTCTCACTGAAAAGTTTTGCTTTGAATACCCTTTCTTTTGGCAAAAAAGAATGACCATAGTGCTATATACAATTCTGAGTGATGGGGAGTTGTAGGATATGATCATGTCACTTTATGGTCCAGGTGGAGTGAGGAAGGAGCTCATTTGCATGAGTTGAGGTATTTTAGGGTTTGATAAACAAATGTTGATTAAGATTATGGCAGGGATTAACATAGGGGAGGAATAATGGGTTCCAAATTGTTTTTCCCCAGAATCATCTCAGAGATATCACTGATGCTTTGGTTAGTATATGTCATGACAAAAGTGCCCCAGCAAAGACTTCTACTTTAAGTGACAGTGAAATCATAAGTACTGTGAGTGACATCTTTGGAGCCTGTAGGTACCACTGTTTATTACCCTACATTGGGGAGAATTTTAAATGCTTTAAACCTCTTAATGCTGCCCACCAATGAAAATGGCTTTGTTAATTATCTATTTCTTCTCTAAGAAGCACATTTCATCTTATTTTCCCCTCCAGGGTTTGAAACAGTATCAACATTTCTAAATTAGAGTTTTCTCTACTTGATTTACTACCCAGAAGTACAAACAAAAATCCATGAAGAAATTGGTAATATCATGTTATAGGAATAAAAAAATGCAATCTAGTCATGCAATATTCTGCAGCCCATTATCATCCTCACTAAGTACAGTTATTTGATTTCTGCAGATGGAAATATTGGCCTTAGACCACCTAGATTTGAAGACAGAAAGAATTTACCCTACACAGAAATGAATTTATAAATGAAGTTTTCAGGCATACCACATTCATGCCATTCACTATCCCTCACTGGTAAGTGTGTGGCTCCATTTCTTTATGTGACCTTTAACTGGAAACAATGGGAATTTATTTCAATTCCTTAACCTGATGTCTTGAAAAAATATAAATGTTTTGAAAAATATGTGTAAATTCTGACCCATTTTTGTTTAAAAAGTTACAGTGAATATTTCAGGTGGAGCCAAGGTGTCTTGGAGGAATGTTTCTCAAAACTAATCCAATCTCTCTCTCTCTCTCTCTCTCTGTCTCTCTGTCTCTCTGTCTCTCTGTCTCTGTCTCTCTCTTCTCTGTCTCTCTTTCTCTTTCTCTGTCTGTCTGTCTGTCTCTCTCTCTCTGTCTCTCTCTCTGTCTCTCTCTGTCTCTGTCTCTCTCTCATCTCTGTCAGTCTTGATATCTATGTCTCTGTTTCTATCTCTGCTTCTCTCTCCTTAATTTAGGTCTGAAAACCCTAGGTAGACTCACGTCAAAGTATATAGATAATAAAATACCATCCAATTTAAAAGAATACTTGTGTATTGTTGTCTTTAAAGTTGCTATTAAGAATTTCATCTCCATTTATGGAGGTAATTTTAATGGGTTGTCAGGTTTGTAATCATCTAATAATTTCCTTTCAAATTCTCATCAAATATTTTTCTCCCTTTCTGTTGAGCAGAGTTGTCTTTTATTGTTGTGTTTTGTATGAATGTGGTTCAGCCATCCCACTGCTAAAACACCTCAAGGGCTGCTAATCGTGAAGGGCAATCGGTTGGAGTACTGAAATGCCTTCTCAGAACAACATTTTTGAAGGAAATGCTTTAATAATTCTATAATTATTATAATTATAGATATATATCTATATCTATAATTCTATGCAGAATAGAAACTAGAACCAAACTTCCCTTTCAAACAAAGTCAATATAGGAATATGTGGATTGTGGGTGGGCTCAATCTAATAAAAGGTATTCACTTCAGAATTCTTTTAAATAGCCAGATATCATTTTGCATTGGGAATAAAATTCAAGTGGTCAGAGTTAATACATACCTTTTCACCTACATGTTAACTGCATAAAGTAATGTAGTCCTATATTCTGGGAAGCAGCATAGTGTAATGGAAAGATTGCTAGATTTGGAGGCAGAGGACCCCAGTTCAAATCCTGATGATATCCCTCACACCCTACGAGACTATGGGCAAAGTAATTTAGCCTCTCTGGGTCTTGCTTGTCTCTTAAGTGAGGGGACCTGGGTTCAAATGCCACCTTGGATAATGGTTACTTCTGTGACCTTCATCAAGTCACAACCTCTTTGGGTTCTAAAGACAAAATTTTCTTTTCTAGCTCCAGCGATCTCTGATTTTATGGCATTGTCATTTAAGGAATGGAGTCTAATAACTTGAAGGTAGAATTAGAATCATAGAATGTTAGTGCCAGAAGAACCTTAGAAAATTCTCAGAGGTTCTTTTGTTCTTTTTTTAAAACCTGTTCTTCCTACTAACACTTTTGTTGAGCAAATTTAAAAATATAATAAAGCCCTTAACATAGAGCTACATAATCTATTCCCACATTAGCCATATCTGAAAATGTATAATTTATCTTTCTGTGTTTTAAGTTCACTTCTCTGTCAAGAGGTGAGTAGACTGTTTTATTTTCATTATTTTAGACTGGACTAGTGCCATATTGACATCCCACCCGCTTTTCTACCTAGCTAGTGCTCTCCCCATCACAGATTAGATGCAGTGGTTCTCAACCTTCCTATGCCATGACCCTTTAATACAGTTTCTCATGCTGTAGTGACCCCTAACTGTAAAATTATTTTCATTGCTACTTCATAACTGTAATTTTGCTGCTGTTATGAATCATAATGTAAATATCTGATATGCAGGATGTATTTTCATTGTTACAAATTGAACACAACCCACGGGTTGAGAACTGCTGGATTAGAGGGATCAGACTTACAGACCACTGGCTTCCAAATGGGACCAGAACCAAAGTAAAATGTATTTGGCAAATCATTCACAAAATAAATAAAACGCCATACAACGCAGACAATGTTAAGTCAATATCTAGCCTGGTTCTTTTCCATTTGAGTTTGAGAGCGCTATGCTAGAAGACATGTGTTTCCATTTTCTAATCTAAACGTATAGAACTTTTGGGCCCATCATGCTTCATGGATATGGACTAATTCTGCTTCTGTTTAGCTTTATTCACATAGATTTTGATAACTGATATGTTTGACGTTTGGTTTCATGGAAGACCTAATTTTTCTGAATATGGGATATCAATATTATGATAAAAGTACTTGAACTCCCCTGTATCTCAGCCTTTTGTATCAGCAATGCAGTATTCACAATGCCTACAGTAACTATAAATATGCTGATATAGTTATTAATCACAAAATGGAACAGGCTCTCTACATAAGAAATATAGATAGTGCATTCATTTAAATACCAGAAGACTGAGTCCCAAAACCAGAAAGTCAAAGCCAACCCAGTAGTGATGAAGTTGGCACATGTGGTCACAGTA
>CM053590.1:194345461-194384063 GCA_028646515.1 Pseudochirops corinnae | reverse complement strand
CAGCCGCAGCCACTGCCTCTGACGCCGCTTCCAGTCCGCACCGCACTGAGATTAGCTTGGCTCCGGCGTTCTCTTGCTCCACCCCTTCCTGCTACATCAGCAAGCTCAAGGGGCGTGGAAGATCTTCAAATCCTAGTATCGTTACACCTTTGAGGCAAAGAATATGTGTGTGTGTGTTTGTAAACAGTAATCAAAATGCATTATATGTATTTTATTTTCCTAGTGCTACCACAGATACTACTCTCAGCGGATATTTCATTCCTCGGAAAACCTGTGTTTTTTTTTTAATATGTATCAAGTAAACCATGATGAGTAAGTATTTGCTAGAATTCTCCTGCAGAGAGGGACACAGGCTCTCTTAACTCAGTCATAGCCAAACTTTCTTCCTTCCAATCCTATTAGCTCCAGTGTCCTTAAAAGGAGTTCATTTCCCAGAGGAAACCATGGAGATTATAGGCTCTTAGTATTCAGGGCTAGAAGAGATCTTGAGGCAGAAGAGGAAACTTGGACCTAGAATCAATTTGGCAGGCAGATAAAATAGAAACACATGGCCTTTATTTTATTTATTTATTTTTTTGTAGTAGGGAGTATGGCAGTGTGGACTTGTGTTTGTATTGCTCTGGAGAACTTATAATGTGAAAACTCCCTTCACTGATATAGATCATAATATGTTATGCTGGGTCATGAAGGCTTTATATGTTAGATTGGTAAATTTTGGAGTGGCCTAAAAGAATATTTTAGCAGTCCAATGCCTACATTTTAAAGGTGATTCAGCAGAAGAGGCACATCATGATGTCTTACCTTATCCCAAAGTAAAGTAAAAAGGAGATGGCCAAGTTTCTATGAAGTTAGGAACTGCTTTTTTGGAAAAAATAATAAACTTTATTGGCATCTTTTGTTTTTGCATCACCTACATTTCCCAGTGTATCATTGCATACTCCTCTTATCTAAAAATCATCCACCATAACAAGGAATAAAAAAGAGAGAATAAAAACTCAGCAGAAGTAAGTAATGTCTCCAAAAAGTCTGACATATTGAGTGTTCTGTACCCACAGCCCTTGATCTTTGCAAAGAAGAAGAGTATGAGAAGAGGTGCCTTCTCATGCCTTTTCTTTGGGACCAAGCATGACCGTTCCAGTCCCACGGCATTCAGTTCCATTTGAATTGTTCCCGTTTACATTGTTGTCCTCGTCATGTGTTTTGTTTTCCCGCTTCTGCTTACTTTGTTTCACCTTAGTTTATAGAAGTCTTCCCCCACTCTTTGTATTCATCATATTCATCATTGCTTTTGCCATAGTAATGTCCCGTTACATTCATGCACCACCATTTTTTTTAGCCATTCACCATTTGATGGACAGGAATTAGTGGGGCAGATAAAAGCCTACTGTATAAATAAGGCTGGCTTTGAGCAGAGTCTTGAGGAAAACCAAGAGGCACAAGGGAAGAGGAAGAATATTCTTGGTACAAGACATGGATTGTCATGTTCAAGGAAGTTTAACTAGGTGCTTAACAAATGCTCGTTGACTGGGGGAATGCATGGATTCTTGACAATATTGAACTGTGTAGTAGCCAGGCGAACCCTCCAGGCTCAGGGTCAAGGTCAACCTTAGATAACTGAACTACTTGATGAAAGAATTTAAGCCTGAAATCTTTTAAGTATTATTAGATATATCAAACAGACATGACAAGTAATTATAAACCTTTTCTATGGCAAGAAATGTGTGGGAAAGGTTAGATTTTAGTGTCCAAAGAACCCTGAACTCTATGAAGTAAAGAAAGACCCTTTGGGTTGGAATTTATGACTATTTCAATCACAGATTTATTGTAATGATAATAATAATAATTAATAATAATAACATATATCGATTTAAGTTCTGCAAAACACTTTACACATATTACGTCATTTGATCTTCAAGATGAGTGACCCTGCTGTATTAAACAGCACTAAAGGGCATGATAGGAAACTTATGGCACGTCAGCTTCTATCATTCTAGTCCAGCACAGAGTTGGTAACAAAAACAAGAGGGCAGAGAGACAAATTCAAAGTAATGCTGTAAGTCACATTGAGGATTGCTCTAGCATCTTATAAGAGCTCATTGGGATTCTCCCTGCACTATATATATATGTGGAAATACATGTCCCAATTACTTTTTGTGACAGATACTTTTGATCTTTTATGCCATATTCTTGAAATATTCTGAGTGATATTTGGAGAAGAATATCACTGTTGGAAAGCTTAGATAAAATGTGTTGGCTCTTTTATTCATTGTTTGTGGAGTTGCCATTTTTTTTCTGCAGGAGCTAGTTATCTTCCACTGGATGTCATGATTGCACTAAAGCTCTTTTTGAAAGCTAATATTATGAATATACATATTATGCAAATGAGAGCTGTGCATTTTTTGGTATTTGCATAGAAACTATTACCCCAAACTAAATACATTTAGGGCAAATAAAGTGATTAGACACTACCTTAAGATTAAAAACTGCTTTATAGATGCTAGTGGGCAATCTTGTTGAAAACATTTAAACATGTCTACCTACTCAATGGAGGTTCTTAAATAAATATCCTTTATGTTTCTTTCTTATTTTTTTTTGTTTAATGTAGAACTCTTTGGGAGAATCCTGACATATTCCAACCTGAGAGATTTCTGAATGAAAGTGGCAAGCTCAATGAAAGTCTGGTTGAGAAAGTTTTGATTTTTGGAATGGGCATTAGGAAGTGCTTGGGAGAAGATGTTACTCGAAATGAGGCTTTTGTTTTTATTGCCAGTATCTTGCAGCAGCTAGAGTTGAAGAAATGTCCAAGAGCCCAGCTAGATTTGACACCTGTATATGGATTAGTCATGAAGACCAAACCTTATCAACTCACAGTAGAGCCTCGCTTCCTGGTGAATTCCTCAACTTAGTTTCTCAATTGAGTTTAAAAAATCTATAATAAAATTGAGAAAAAGAAATCCCTGGGTACAATATGCAAAAGTAATTTGAAGATGAAATAATTTAATTCATGAGCTTTACTATCAATTTCATTTAGGGTTCATTATCCCTTTGTGGAATTTCCAAAAGTATAAGGTATAGTCCTCTCAAGAAGCTTAAAATCTCAATAGGGAAAGGAAGACATAGTCATACAAACCTCTTACAGAACTGTGCAAATATATCCGGATCTCATGCCCAGATGGGTGGGCTAAGTGATAAGGATTAAACAATGCCAGAAAGGGAGAAATCAGAATAGACCAGAATAATCAGGGAAGATTTCATGGACAAGGTGGGGACTTGAGTTAAGATTTCAAGAGTAGACATGAGACAAACAGAAAATAAGAAGGGAGTATATTTGATTGTAGAATGTCATTAGAAATCATTAGAAATAAGAGCTCACGGGGTTTTTATGAAGATAAAATGAGATAATATATGTAAAACACCATGCAGTAGTTAAAGAATTGTTATATTTGTCATAAGCATCGTCATCATCATCATCAAGTCATTGCAGCATCATCATTGCTTTTATTCACTGATTTAGAGATCACAGTTTACTTCAATACAAATCACTTGTCTTCACCACTACATAGTCTAACTTCAGGAACACTCTGTGATTAAATGAGATAATGTATGAAAATCAGGAGTTCTCAACCTTTTTATATCATGGACCTTTCTTTGGCAGTCTGTTGAAGTCTATGTACCCCTCCTGAAAATAATGTTTTTAGCTAAAATAAATGATAAATTTCAGTTAGAAGATAATAAAAAGAGAAATATATCCCCTCTACCCATCTGAGTTCATAGGCATTCTGAAGTCCATTCTGTTCATGGATCGGTTAAGAGTTGTTGGATCCCAGGTTGAGAAACTCTTATGTAAAGTGTTTACAAGACTTTTTAAAAAATGCTACTTATTGCTACTACTATTATTATTACTTTTCATTTATGGATAAGATTTTCATGGAAAAGTTGGTTATCTTTTCTAATAATATGAGCAATCACAAATATGGAAACAAACTTGAAATGTGTTTGAAATAGAAAGCAGACTGGTTGGAATGTGGCAGCAATTCCATGTCAGGGAACAGTAGAGAAATGGGAACTGCTAGTCCTCTGCTATGTAAAGGAATATTTCACTTATACTAAATTGAGTAGGAAAATTGGCTCAAAATTTTGGAAGACATTGAAAGTCAAGATGGGAAATTTAGCCTTGGTTCTATAATTATTCCTATGCAGACAGGCACTGGAAGAGGAAGTTTCCTTAATTAGGAAGTTCTCTACATCAATGAAATCACAGGTATTGTCCCTATTCCTATCTCTGTCTACATCCACATCCTTATAAGAAGGTAGGAAGCTGTCATTAGTTCTCTCAAGGAGAGAAGTGACTACTATAAGTATTGTTTTAGGAAAACTTTTCTGCTAGCAGTATTTAGCCTAGATTAGATGAGAGAAAGAACAGATAGGTAGCAGGGATGTTTAACAGTATGGGAAGAGAGAGAATGAAGAGAAGAAAGAGAGAGGGAAGGAGGAAACGAAGAAGGGTAAGAGAGACAGAGAAAGGAGGGAGAGAAATGGTGGGGGGGAGGCAGGAATCAGGGAGAAAGAAAGAGGAAGAGAGACAGAGACAGAGACAAAGAAACAGAGACCGAGAGAGACAGAGAGAGAGAGAGAGAGAGAGAGACAGAGAGAGACAGAGAGACAGAGAGAGACAGAGACAGAGAGAGTCATTTGCATATAATTGAGTTACCTAGGCCAAGGTAAAAACACACAGGAGTATTTGAGTTCAAGCATCCAGCTAATGAGAATCTTGAAATTTTATAAGAGCCAATGGATATGGATATTTCTTTGTCAACCTAACTGAAATAAACATTTTAGAAGGAAAAGTTTATCATTTTTAGTTTTAATTTCAAGTATATTGGATGAACATCTGGATTTGGAATCAGCAAGATCTTACCAACATGCTGACTGGTTCTGGGCAAGTTATTAAGCCTTTTATTCCTTTTGTCAAATACTTAAGACCCTAAGTTGCATAGCAGGTAATTCCCTGCATTAGCAGAATCAGGAACTTCCTCATTTGAGGAGTTCTTTGTACCAATGAAATCACAGAATATCCCTATCCTATCTCAACTAGTGTTACTGCTTCTAACAGGAAGGAATATTTGCTGTCTATAAAAGGGGCAGTGAGATTTTTTTCCAAGTCCCTAATAGCATTCCATAAAGTGTGTCCCATGATCTACAAGTGAGTCAGCCTGGTGTTATGGAAAACATGTTACATCTAGAGTTAGAAAACCTGGGTCTAAATCCCAGCCACTCCTGCCCTGCTCCATCCCTTGTTACCTTGCCCTAGTCACTTAAACTGTGCAAGCTGCAGTTTCTTCATCTGTGGAATGAAGGGATTGCACCACGCAAACAATGATCTAATCACAGGCATCCTGGACACGGGCCAACTTTGACTACCTGGCTGAAAAGGTGAGACTTCTGGAAAGACAGTTACTTGTCCTTTCAATTATGCTGCAAATTCTACTTTGAAATCTTAGAGTGGAATGTTTTCCTCTATAAATTATACTGTCAATTTTTGAAAGCAAAAACCAAAACAATTCACTTGTGTAGGAGTTCTAATTAAAACTGTATCTTTAATATGCCTGTGTGCTGAGTGGCTTTAATGGGCTTCTGCATCTGATGTCTTTTCCTGTTAATGAAAGTAACTGACCCCATGTGAGAATTGTGAAGAATCCTTTAGTAAAGAGGTTGCAAAGTTTTTTAGCATATGTAAAATACTCTCTATACTGAACAATAGTAATGATATATGTAATATTATAGGAATTTACTAGTCTGTTTGTCTAGAAATCCTTCTCTCTTCATTTTTTCACAATCTCCCTTTTTCTAATAGAAAGCAATGCTTTTTTCAGCAATTTCAATTTTAAATGGATTGTCATATACTAAGTCACATTTTACTATGATCATAAGGAATAATTAAATAATGTGTTATGCTATATGTTTTATAAAATACGTATATTTTTGCTGCAAATATATTTTAGATAAGCATGAAGATGAAAGATGGGAGAAAATGGAAATGCATAAGAGTAAATTTTTTAATTAAAATATAAAGAACAATTTGTGTGATACTTATTCCTTTAACATATCAATATCTTGAGGAAGAAATAGGAGATTATGAACTGTATCTTAAGGTGCTACCATGCACTCATGTTCATATCTAATTTGCTTCCATTCATATGGGAAATAAAAATTTAAGTATCTACAATGTGTGTGTGTAGATTTTGATAGTTTGTGATTCTGGTATATCCATTTCTCTACACAAGTCTATTAGTATATCTATATTATTTAAGTATGTGTGCATAAATCCATCACCTCATTTTATCCTCACAATCCTCGGATGTAGATAATATAGATTCTTATTATCCCACTCTTATAGATAAGAAAACTGAGACTCTGAAATGTCAAATCCTCTGCTCATGGTCACATATATATTTAAGTTCACAATTGATATTTGAACCCAGATCTTCTTAAAGCCTAGACTTCTGAAGACTCCAAAGTGGAGACATTGAACAGAAGCCTAATCAGTATAAAATCATCAGCATTTTGGGATCATTTGGATTAGGGGTAAAAAGAAAAAATCACACACATCTCAACTGCTCCTGGGGTAGTCAAAGCTATAGTTATGCCTTCAAGACAGTGGATATGCTTCATTGTTTACTAGTGTAGCTTAATAATTGATATTCATAGTGATGACTGTAAATCATCATTTGACTCATAAAGACACATATGTATAAATACAAAATATACCCACATGTTTACATGAAGTGGTGGGGTATGTTTCTTTCTTCTTCAGGAGAGTTTTCAAATAGTGGGTAGTTGTTTGAATCCAAGCCGTCCAATTCTTCACTATAGCACCTTCACTTATAGCACCTTAGTTTAGAGACCCTCATCGCTTTATTTGTGTTTTTAATCAGTTCCCCAATTTATCTTTCTACCTTAAGTGTTTCCCCTTTCCACTTCTCCCTCCATATAGCTGCCAATGTGATAGTCTTTTAAACAGTCAATAATTTTATTGATGTTTGCTTCTATATAATATTCATTTCTAAATATATTTCCCTGCCCCCACTACCCCATGAGCCATTCCTTTCTAACAAAGATTTTAAAGAAGAGACAAAATCAGTTTAAAAAATCTAAATCTATCCAACACATTAGCAACGTCAGACAATGTTCTACACTACCTACTCACCCATACCTCTCCAGCTAAGGAAAGGAAGTGCCTTTCCCCAGCTCTTCTCTGTGTCCCAGCTTGGTCATTATACAGCATTCAGTTTCAGTTTGAATTCCTTCCATTGGCCTTAACATAGGTACTGTGAATAATAGTTTTCCTGGTTATGAATACTTTGGTACATATCAGTTCCTAGAAGTCTTCGTATGCTTTTCTAAATTCTTCATATGTATTTCTTACAGTGCAGTAATATACATGTTCCACAATGTGTTTAACCATTGGCCAAACAACAAGCATCTATTTACCTCTTTGCTCTCCCCCCAAAAAAGGTCTGGTAAGAAGATTTTGCCATACATGGGACATTTCTTTCTGTCTTTGACCTCATTGAGATATATGCCTAGCAGTGGGATCTCTGGTTCAAAAGGTATATGCATTTAAGTCATGAAGTAATATTTCTAAAGCCTGGGTCTGATCATCGTATTTCTCTCCTCAAACTCCTCTGTTGGCATTTAAAGCCTTTCATAACATGACTTTATTTTACCTTTCAAGATTTATTAATCATTCTTACATTGCCTACATTTCCTCCTGTATGTTCCCCAAAGTTTGGTCATTATAATCTCATAGTATTCTGCTTAAACTGTCTTCTTTTTGCAGTTTTTTTGTCCTCATATATATTGTAGTCATTGTGGGTGTTGTTTTCTTAGCTCTGCTTACTTTACTTTGCATCAGTTCACATCATTCTTTCCATGCTTCTCTGTATTCATCATTTTTTATACCACAGTAATATTCAGTTCCATTCACTCTATTCACTCAAGATTCTCCTCAATTTACCTCATCTTTCCTTTCCTCCGGGGAACCTCCCCCAGGTCCTATGACTGCCTTCCTAGCTTCTAACTGAATGTGGTCCCTTTCCTCTGTGGTGAACAAAGTAGGTAGAAGTTGTTGGCAATTGACCCAAGTGGGGCGATGGGTATGGAAAACAGACTCAAGGAGGCTGAGGAGAGTCTGAGGTTTTTCAGAAAAGGGAAGACTCTGGGTTTTCCAGTTATAGATGTCAGAAGTAGAAAAGGGAGCATACACCAGAAAAGGAACCCCTTCAGGATTTGGGGCCTCCCTCAGAGGGAGAATGTCAGAGGTGTGTGAAGAGGAGGAGGAAAGGCCAGAAGGAGTGTGACTATCAGGTAGACGGGAAGAACAGGCGGGGAAGCCAGGGCCCATAGTGGGCAGATAGGAGGAAGAAGAGGAGGAGACCTGAAGATGATAGCTTGTCCATGCTTGAGTGTGAGGGGGAGAAAAATCTCACCTCCCTCCACTTCAGAACTGGGCGAAGAGTCCGGAAGAGAAGGATACAGCTGGGCCAGATCTGGGGAGGAAAGCATCAGCAATGGAGAGGCCAGGGAATAAGAGCGAGAGGCCCCAGGATTATAGGAGGGATGGAGTAGAAGGCTCAGGGAGAGGTCTGTATCCTCACTCTGATCTTGCAAAACCTTTAAAACTTCCCTTTTTTTCTTAAAAGGGGCAGGCAGGGGCTGGGCCACAAGAACATGAATGCTTTTCTGTAAGGCACGATTTCAGAGCCAAGGCAGAGGCTGGGAGACAAGAGCTAGCCGGATGTCAATGTAAGGAAACTGATCAGGATGGCCGGGATCACAGTGACCACTTTCCAGACAGAGAGAACAGTCTGCCTATCAAAACTCCCCTGCATTGGCCATCCAACCCCAAAGGTGGGCCATTCATTCATGCAAAACAATATAAGCTTGCTTTTCTTCAGAGTAACACCATAATCAACCCCCTCCCTATAGACTTCTGAGAAATGCTGTAACATACAACCCAAGGGAGTTTTGGACATGCTGGCAGAAGCCTCCATCCCTTGCAACCGAAAACCTTTCTGTTAGTGGAGGAAAGGGAAAAAGAAAGTTCCACTGTAACTGCAGACTGGCAGAAAAACACAGATACAGTCCACAGACTCGGACAAATACAGAGACACTAACTTCACACAGAGCAGTACAAACCAAACATTTAAGCTGATCTTACTTAATCCCAATTGTGAACCCTCAATTAACACAACAGAAACAGCAAAATTAGAAGGAAGAAGGCAATACCTAATAAAATAATAGAAGATTGCTAGAGTGAAACAGATAAGGAGGGAAGCACAAAGAACGTGAAGAAGAGCACAAATAGTTTTTCTTTCCATGTACTGTGCTGTGGAGGATAAAGACAAAGAGGAACAGGGTGTCCTACAGACTAGAATAGACAAAAAGAGTGGGACCGTTGTCAGGGGCTCTGAGATTTACAGAGCCCTGAGATTCACACCTGACCCTCTGGAGGGTCAGGACACTACAAGGGGAATACCACCCCCCCCAAGGTTACATCTAGGGGATTATGCCCTGAGATTTATACCTGCTGTGGGACCTAGGGTCTCACTAATAGAAGCCCAACATCTTGGGGTCTCCCAGGGGTCAGTGTGTTTAGATTGAAAGGACGGAGACACTACATGAGAAAGTCCCAAAGTGGGACCCTCAAGATTTACTCCTGATCCGTGACCCAAAGGGATTGAGACACTTGCATGAGAGAGAGCCCCAAAGGGGGCTCCTCGAGATTCACACCCGGTCAATCCAGTTTCAAGCACACCACCACGTCTGATCCTGAACCCCTACCCAAACCACAGGAAACTGAGGCAACAGTAGATGAAAGTACAGAAAAGAACAAGCAGATAAAAAGGGAAATGCTCACCTCCCACAAGCACTGAACAAACAAAAAGGAAAACAATCACCTCTGGAGGATTTTGCAAATCTGCTGTGAGCCGAATAAAGGCAGGTCAACGTCAGATAGAGGAGCAGGCGGGCTAGTCCTAAGCCTTTCCAAACCCCCCCAGCCCTGGAAACAATGCAGATGCCAGCTCCCCTGGAGGGCAGAAAGGTCCAAGATGCCAACCAGTGGAGTCTGAGAGCCTAGTCAAGCCCAGGTCTCGAAGGGAGCCAGAACCCAAAAAGGGGACTTCTAGGACACCCACAAATCTCTCTGGGGCCTCCAAAATGTTGTGCAGAGAATCAGAGTGAGCTGAGACGCAGGTTCAAGGTAAAATTTAGGTGTGGATTTATTGAGCAAGTGCTTAATAAACTACCAGAGTGTAAACTCAAATTGCTAGTGTCCATTGAAGGTACAGGCATTGTTTAAAAAGGCTAAAACCACAAAAACCACAATCAGGGAGGGGAGCTAGCAGAAGCCATGACATACAGAAACAAAAAACAGCCATTGGTTAGCTCTATAGCTCAGGGATAATTTGGGAATATGGTGCAAGGGTATAAGGGTGCAACCTTCCTGTGACATGGGGGTCCCTCCTAGAACAAGGTGGAGGCACAGGGTGGAGGGTTGTAGTCAGCTTCCCAGAACAGGGTGGAGGGTCATGGGGTAAGGGGGACTGGAATTCCCCAGAACAGGTTGAAGTCATGTTCTGGGCGAATGGTGTAGGGACCCTGCTTGGTCAGCGGAACAGAACAGGGGGGTCTCTACATATGATAGTCTTGCACCATGACCCTACACTGAACCTTGTACACTATCATGATTCAGGGAGAATATACAGAATGCTGATTAAGGAAAGAGGGGGGTGAGGGGACTACTCCTTGGGCAATACCCAGGACTATGCCTTAAGCTGTTTCAAGCTAGTGCAGGGTGTAGGATAGAGACAAAGACAAAAATATAAAGGGGTTAAATGTTGGGCCACAAGTCAGGTGGTGTGCAGTGACCAGGGATTTGGGTACAACAATATGTGTGTGTGTGTGTGTGTGTGTGTGTTAAAAATGACTACAAGTCACTATGTACTATTGCCATACAAACAAAAAGCCGTCTTTGGTGTTTAGCTATGGTTTATAAAACCTCTCTGAATAGCTCAGTTTTTCTAACTTCTTGGTTATGCAATGACTCTTCATAAGGATTATGGATTGTCCAAATTGAAAGGGCCTTCAAAGGCTGCTAAGTCTGATCTGTACCATTACAATATTCTCAAAAAGTGATCATCTAGCTTTTACCTGGAGATAACCAGTAATAATAAGCACCTATTACCTCCTAGACTAGTTCATTTTACTTTTGGACAGTTCCAATTACTAGTAAGTTTTTCCTTAAACCAAGCTGAAACCCATCTCTCTGCATCTTCCACTGTTTGGGACCAACTACAATAAGTGGAATTCCTCTTCCACATAACAACACTGCAATTGCTTGATGACAATTGTGTCTCCTCAAAGTCTTCTCAAAGGTAAACCTCTGCCCCCTTAGTTCTTTAAACTGATTCCTCTAAGGAATATCTTCTCATCATACTGATTAAAAGAAGGTTGATTAATGGAGTAATATCAGACTACAGAGAAGTCTTAAACGAAATGCCACATGTCTAGCCCTCAGGCCTCTTCTCAACATTTTGATCATTGACTTAGCCAAAGACATAGCTAGCATTAAATTTGTCAATGATATGAAGCTAAGAGGAAGGGCTTATGTTGCATGTCAGAATCAGGATAGAGAGAGACCAGAATAGTACTGGATTTGGAGTTATAGAAACTGAGTTCAAATCCTGGCTCTTACTACTTGTCTTACCTTGGCAAACTGAGTTTATTCCCTAAGGCCTCAGTTTTCTCATCTCTAAATAGAGGGGAAGTCATGCCAGATGGCTTCTGATATTCCTCTAGCTCTAAAACTGTGATCAGTAGGCCGCATGCAATTAAAAAAAATGATATAATTATCAAATCGTACACTTGAATTTTATCTAAGTACAAGTTGAGGGAAATGTAGCTAAATAATAATGCATATGAAAAGAGCCAGTTTTTAAAAATTAAATAAAATTCTGAGTCAATAATATGACATTAGTTCAAAATACTAACATACACGTTCCTAGGCCAGAATATGTATCTTTTGATGCCTTTTATGTAACAAGAGGGTAAAATATATCACCAAGGGCATGTACAAATGAAAAAGAAGATGCATCAGTCATGAAAGCAACATGAAAATATCCTGCCCTGATAATCCATGAGATTTTAAAAGAAATAAAGAAAGCTTTCCGGCAGCTTGAGTGGCTCTCTATGGAGGATTTATGGAAAGATATGTATAGAAGTAGCACAGGTTGAGAAAACATGGATGGAATGTCAGATATACTGGTAAAAAAAATTCACCAATGGGTTTACAAAGTCATTAAAATATTGATATAGTCTTTGACTATGGCAATTGAATATATAATGTCCCCAAACCATAAGGTTATAGAGCCGCTTTATGTGCCCTATCCAAGGTGTAAATGGAATATTGTGCTTCATTCTGGATGATCTATTTTAGGAAGGACATTGAGAAGTTGGACCATGTTCAGATTAGTGGAAGGATATGCCAAATGAAGCCTCCTTGAAAGAATCTAGCATGTTTAGCTCAATGAAGAGAAGATGGAATAGAGACATAAAAACTGAGTTAATTTATTTAAGCATTATCATATGGAGGAATTATTAGATATATATTGTAGAGGAAACTAGGTGGTACAGTGGATAGAGTATGGGGCCTGGAGTTAGGAAGACATGAGCTCAAATCCAGCCTTAGTTACTTACTAGCTATATGACCCTAGGCAAGTCATTTAACCTCTGCCTCAGTTTCATCAATTGCAAAATGGGAATAATAATAGCACCTACCTTAAATGCTTGAGGTGAGGATGAAATGAGATAATATTCTTAAAGTATTTAGCACAGTGCTTATCATAGGGAAGACATTTAATAAATGCTTAGTGCCTTCTCTTTCCCCTCTTACCCCCAAGGACAGAATTAGTAGCAATATATGAAATTACAGAGAAGTGGATTTCAATTGCTTTAGGAAAAATCTTCCAAAAATTAATACTGTCTAAAGTGGTAGTGAATTCCTCGCCATTGGACAAATTCTAGTGACCACTGGATGACTGCTTATCAAAGACAAATTTCTTCCTTAGGTATAGATGTGATTAACCGACCTCTAAGGTTCCTTCCAGAAACCTTCACATTGCTTCTGATTTTTTGATAATTCTGTTTTGAATCTTGATGTTTAGTATTAAGAAGCAAACTCCTTTGCCAGAGACACATTTCTGAAATTCTTTCCCAGTCAAAAGTCAAAAGAGTGCAGCCTGTTGAGCTGGCAAAACATGTGTCTCTGACATGGCAACAAAAAACAAGAGGAAAATCCTTGAGTCCATTTTACACATTTTCTTTTCTCCAAGATTTGGGGTCAAGGAAAGGGACATATCCTATGAGTCATTAGAACAATTTCAGAAGGAACCATCTCAAAGTTAGGCAACTTCAGAACAGCAAATTGTTCTTGACTTACGTCCAAACCCCCTGGGGTCTATGGGAAGAAGGGGTCAGACAGTACAGCCACAGAAACTTAGATATGCAAGCAAAGTACAGAGCCGAGAGACTCCAAAAGAGCTTCTAAGTCAAATGGAATAGAAGAAAACCTTTTCCTTTGAATTTAGACCCTTGGAGAGAAATGTCCAAAGACCAGCTAACTTAACAACTAAAGTAAACTATTTTCACTTCACTTACACAGCACTAATGAGAAGTGGTTTCAGCATCCACTGAGTCTGAAAGCAGATTTACTTAGCTGGAAGGGATTAAGTCTAGATTGGAAGGAACATTTGTCTCTTACTTCAGAATTCAGCAATAATTCATTTAACCCCTTACAGAGTGAAACAAAAACATAGCTAAGTAATGCCAAGATGAATTAAAGAGAGTTAAGAAAAACTTCCTTTAAAATTCCTTAGATCTTTTTCTCTGGTTGAATACATTATTGCTTTTTTTCTTGAGGTATAAAAGCTTTCAATTTTTCATTAGAGGGAAGAACGCTGAACCTCATATTTTTTCCTTACCATATAATTCGTTAAAATGTTTTCCCTTTCTAAAGATGTTTGTATTACTGAATGTGTTTTCCCTCTTTAAGTATCAATCCATTGGAAATTTGTATTCTTAGGTACTCAAAAGCTAAAGAGGAACTTTTTTCCTATTGTGCAAGAGAAAATGAAAAAATAAAATTGTAGTCTGCCTGCTTATTTAAGTTTCTGTGACCATACTTCAAATCACACCTCTGTTGCTACCTATGTGACCTTAGGTAAGTCACTTAACCTCTATGAACTTCAGTTTTCCCATACATGAAATGAGGGAGTTGCATACAACGGTCTCTGAAGTCTCTTCTGATTCTACATTTATGATCCTTTGTCGTGGGACCCTAACTGCTACTTCCTTAGAACAATATGATTGCTTTTGAATCTGAAGAGTAGATGGCGTGCGTGCTCATGCACACACACACACACACACACACACACACACACACACACACACACACACACCCTGAAAGTGAGAGACAGATCAATCACATTGATAGATAAATAGATATTGATGGATAGACAGACAGATGCTAGACCCTTTATTAAATACTTACAATTGGGCCCAGCACTATGCTAAGCACTGGGAATACAACTACAAGCCACAAAGGCAGTCCCTGCCTTCAAGGAACATCCATTCTAACACACACCATACCTTTGCATTTCTCTAATCAATAGTGATTTAGAGCATTTGTTCATATGACTATAGATACCTTTGATGTCTTCATTTAAAAACTGCCTTTTCATATCCTTTGAACATTTATCAACTAGGGAATGATTTGTATTCTTTTTTTTCTTTCCTCAATCTTTTTTCTTGTTACATGCAAAAACAATTTTTAACATTTGTTTTTGAAATTTTGAGATCCAAATTCTCTCCCTTCCCTGAGGCAGCAAGCAATTTGATATAGGCTATACATGTGCAATCATGCAAAACAAATTTCAACATTAGTCATGTTGTGAAAAAAAATATAGACCAAAAAAAAAAAAAAATCCCACAGAGAATAAAGTAAAAAATAGTGTGCTTCAATCTGAGTTCAGACTCCATCAAATCTTTCTCTGAAGGTGGATAGCATTTTTCATCATACGTCCTTTGAAATTATGTTGGATTGCTGTATTGCTGAGAAGAATGAAGTCATTCACAGTTAATCGTCATACAATACTGCTGTTGCTGTGTGCAATGTTCTCCTGGTTCTGTTTAGAATGGCTTGTATTTTTCTAAATTTGACTCAGTTCTTTATATATTTAAGAAATGAGGTCTTTATCAGAGAAACTTGTAAATCCTTCCCTCTCCCTCCTAAGTTTTCTGCTTCATGGCTAATCTTGGTTGCATTGGTTTTGTTTGTTCAACCCCTTTTTAATTCAATGTGAAATTATCCATTTTATATCCTGTAATGCTTTCTCTCTTGTTCAGTCATAACTTCTTCTGTAGGGGAATCTTGATGAGGAAATTATTCCTTGCCAGACAGATCAACCACTGTTTTGTAACTTAATTGTCTTAGAGCTTTCCCTGGTGGCCCTGAGAAGTTTAATGGAATCCATCCCCATGATCTAGGGATCGTGGAGGCAATATTTGTCATAAGCAAGACTTGAACCTTGTGGTCAACCTTCTGATTATGAACTTCTCTGTAGTTAATTAAGGAAGTTCCTTAGACACCCCAGTCAATTATAGCTTGGTTTGTATTTAGTGATTTTCCTAAAACACAGGTCAGATCTTGTCACTCCCCACCCCCTTGACAAACCCCAGTGGCTCCCTATTACCTCCGATAGCAAATACAAAATGCCTTATTTGGCATTCAAAGTTTTTCACAAGTTAGGTCCCTCTTATATTTCTGGTCTTCTTACACTTTTTACCCTGCCTCATAATCTATAATCCAGTGACACCGGCCTTCTGGGTGTTCCATAAACAAGACACTCCATTTCTTGGCTCTGGCATTTTGTCTGGCAATCTCCTCATGCCTGGAATGCTCTTCCTCCTCTACTCTCACTATAGATCTTTCTAGCTTCCTTAAAATCTCAACTAAAATTCTACCTTCTACTGTAAATCTTCCCTAATCCCTTTTTATTCTAGAGCCTTCCCTCTGTTAGTAATTTTTTATCCGATATGAATATAACTTTCTTTGTATATGTTTGTTTGTTGTTTCCTCATTAGACTGCTAGCTCCTGGAGGGCAGGGGTAGTCTTTTGCCTCTTTTTGTATCCGCCTGCGGTTAGTACAATGCCTGACTCACAAGAGGTGTTTAATAAATGTTTATCTATTGACTGATTGATTTAAAATGGCAGAGCCCATTGGAGTTTAACTTCTGTTGGCTCATGTATACATACTGGGCCAGTGATTCTTAATAAAAAGGAACTCCCAGATGAGAGAATTCCTTTTGTCACTGGAGGTCAGTACTTTCTCAGCAACTTATATTCATAAAGAATCAGAGATTACGTGACTTGCCTAGGGCCACTTAATTTATGTCAGAGGTGAGACTTGGTCTTAGCTTCTCCTGTGTTCTGAGACCAGTATGCTACATACTGTTACAGGCTGCCTGTCTGCTAGAGCGCTAGCTCTGGGGAGCCAGGATCATCCACAGGTTAGAACGTGGCTTTGTAGAATTTCACAAAAAAAAAATGTGATCTTTTAAAAGTTTCATTTTCCACAGTGTTGCAAGTAAACTCTTGACACTACTGAGAAGCCTGTCTCCATTCCACACTGACTGGAGAGAGCATAATCTTTAAAATTTTTTTTCAAAAATTAAATTACTTATTTTTTATTTTCGACATTCACTTCCATAAGTTTTAAATTTTTTTCCCCTCCCTCCACTCTCCCTGCCCAAGATGGCTTGTAATCTGTTATAGACTCTATACATACATTCCTATTAAGCACATTTTCACATTAGTTATGTTGCTTAGAAGAATGATAACAAATAGGAAAAACCGAGAGAAAAAAATACAAAAATGAGAATAGTCTGTTTTGCTCTGCATCCCAACTCCATAGTTCTTTCTCTGGATGTGACTGGGGTTTTTGATACTCTTATTTTTAAAAAAAAGCTGTTGATTTATTTACTTTTAGTTTACAATATTCAGTTCCACAAGCTTTTGAGTTACAAATTTTCTCCCCTTCCCAATCCACTCCACCCCCCCCTTCCCCCTCTGCTTCACTCCCCCCCCTTTGCCCATGGCAGCATGCAATCCAGTATAGATTCTACAAATATATTCATATTAAACATTAGTCAAGTTGTAAAGAAGGATTATAATGAATGGAATGAACAATGAGAAGGAAGGAACAAAATAAAACAAAAAAAGAGAGAGAGCAAGTAGTTTGCTTCAATTTGCAGTCAGACTCCATAATTCTTTCTCTGCATGTGGATAGTCTTTTCAATCATGAGTCTTTGGGAGTCGTCTTATAACCTTGCATTGCTGCGAGGAACCCAATCTATCAAAGTTTGTCATCACAGATACTATGTGTCTATAATTGTGTACAAAGTTCTCCTGGTTCTGCTCCTCTCACTCAGCATCAGTTTACGTAAGTCTCTCCAGGTTATTATGAAGTCCATCTGCTCCTTATTTCTTATACACAATAGTATTTCCTTACATTCATAAACCACAACTTGCTCAGCCATTCCCCAATTGATGGGCATCCCTTTAATCTCCAATTCTTTGCCACCACAAAAGGAGCTGCTATAAATATTTTTGTACATACAGCTCTTCTTCCCACTTGCGTGATTTCTTTGGGAAACAGCTCTAGAAGTCATATTGCTGGGTCAAAAGGTATGCACATTTTTATAACCCTTTGGGTATAGTTCCAAGTTGCTCTCCAGAATGGTTGAATCAGTTCACAACTCTACCAACAATGCCTTTGGAATTGTTTTAGGTTCCTTGCATTGCTGAGAAGGGTTAAGTCTATCAAAATCAGTCCTGGCATAGTGTGGTTATTACTGTGTATGGTGTTCTCCTGTTCTGCTTCCCTTAGCATCAATTTATAAGTCTTTCCAGGTTTGTCTGAAGTTTGCCTCTTCAGCATTTATTATAGCACAATAGTATTCCGTTACATTCATATACCCCAACTTGCTTAGCCATTCCCCAATTGATGGGCATACCTTCAATTTCCAGTTCTTGACCACCACAAAAAGAGCTGCTATAAATATTTTTGTGTATGTGGGTTCTTTGCCCATGTTTATGATTTCTTGGGGATAAAGCCCTAGAAGTTGCATTGCTGGCTCAAAAGGTATGCACATTTTTATATTGCTTTAGGCACAGTTTCCAATTGCTCTCCAGAGTGGTTGGATCAGTTCACAGCTCCACCAACAATGAACTAGTGTTCTAACTTTTCTACATCTTTTTCAACTTTTATCATTTTCCCGTTTTGCCATGTTAGCATGATAGGTGTGATGTGGTACCTCAGAGTTGTTTTGATTTGCATCTCTCTAATCAATAGTGATTTAGAGAATTGTTCATATGACTATAGATAGCTTTAATTTCTTCCTTTAAAAACTGTCTGTTCATTTCCTTTGACCATTTATCAATTGGGGAATGACTTGTATTCTTGGAAATTTGACTCAGTTCTCTATAAATTTTAGAAATGAGACCTTTATCAAAGACTGGCATAAAAATTCTTTCTCAGTTTTCTGCTTCCCTCCTAATCATTGGCATTGTTTGTACAAAGCCTTTTCAATTTAATATAATCAAAATTATCCATTTTGCATTTCATATTGTCCTCTATTTCTTGTTTGCTCATAAATTCCTCCATTCTCCATAAATCTGACAGATAAATTATTCCTTACTATTATTATTATGTTATATTACTATTTATTATATTATATTACTATATTATTATTATACTCTTATTATATTACTATATTATATTACTATTATTATTATTCCTAATTTATGGTTTATAATATCATCCTTTGTACCTAGATTGTGTGCCCATTTGAACTTTATTCTGGTATATGGTGTCAGTCATTGGTCTATCCCCAGTTTCTGCCATACTATTTTCTAGTTTTTCCAGCAGTTTTTGTCAAACAGTGAGTTCTTATCCCAGAAGCTGGGATGTTTGAGTTTGTCAAATGTGGATTGACTACTGTGTCTTGTGTACCTAACCTATTCCACTGATCTACCCCCTCTTTCTTAGCCAGTTCCAAGTGGTTTTGATGACTGCTGCTTTATAATACAATTTAAGATTGGTATGGCTAGGTCACTTGCCTTAGCATTTCTTTTCATCAATTCCCTTGATATTCTGGACCTTTTGTTCTTCCAGATGAATTTTGACATTGTTTTTTTTTTTTCTAGCAAGACAGCATAATTTTGATAATGAAGGAAGTATGATGCAGTGAGGAGTGGGAAATTGATTGGACCCTAGTCATAGGACTTGTATTTAAGTCATGATTCTATCTCCTTGTATGACTTTGTGAAATTCTCTCACATCTCAGTTTCTTAATGTGCAAGTGTGTAAATTTTTTAAAATGGGTAAAATTAGGGTGCTAGATTAGATGATCATGAAATTCCCTTCCAAATATAAATCTAGAATTTGTCCCTTTCAGAAAGATGTCTGAATTATACTTTACTACCACCTACTGGAAACTGGTTTATAGCACTAGAAATTATGAGTAACAAAAACCATATGCCTCTATGTCTGTTCTTTACCTATTCCCCCAAACCTACGGTGTCCACAAGTCTCTCTTCTTTTGCTACTTGTTCTTGTTCTTAGTTTCTTCCCTAGACACACACACACACACACACACACACACACACACATTCTTTCTCTCCTTATTTGGTCTGTCTCCTACACTGCTTATGTACTTCAGGCATTTTGCCAGCAGATGGAGCATAAGATTAGAATTGACAAATCCTGTTCTTGGAACTGTCCTAATTTACACCACTAGTCTAAGTCATTTATGACCCGGCTCTACCGAGGCAGTCTTTGTAACAATTATGCTATATACTCCTTGCCCTCAAAAAACTGTGTGAGCACATATTGCAAGTGCTTAAATTTGTAATCTGAAAGAAAGTCAGTTTTTTCTGACTAGAAAATTGTTTTCTCATCCAATTTCTTATAGTAGAAGGAGAATCAGAAAAGCAATTTATCAGAGAAAGACTCAGGCTGACCCAGACCATGAACATTAACCAGGAGGTCAGTCAGATAGTATTGTGACCTTTGATGGGGCTTTTGATGGCCTTCATGGAGGCTTAGACTGAGTAGATGAATTGGATGAGATTGCAGATCATAGAGGTCCTATTTTGTTGTTCAGTCATTTTTTAATCATGTCTAATACTTCATGACCCCATTTTGGTTTTCTTGGCAAAGATGATGAAGTGGTTTGCCATTGTATTCTCTAGCTCATTTTACAACTGAGGAAACTGAGGCAAACAGCAATAAGTGACTTGCTAATAAGTGTCTGAGGCCAGATTTGAACTCAGGAAAATGAGTCTTCCTGACTTCAGGACTGGTGCTCTGTACACTATGGAGTCACCAAGGGAGCACCATAGCCAAATACAGAATAGAAACTCAGGAAGGCAAAGGAATGAGGCAGTAGTTTCTAGATGCTAGGCAATCCTTCACCCATTACAGGATGTTGGGAGACAATGTTTTTTCCCCTGTAGAAAGCACTGAAAAGTACTATCTGATGCTACTCGTGAACCTTGGGGACAAGAAAGGAAAGGAGGCCAAGGTGAACAACTAGGCCTTTGTTAAGAGGCAACCTTTAGTGCTTCTCTGCTCTTTTGCTCATTTATGGCTATAAAAAATAAAAATAACAACACTTTCATGAACACTTTAACTAGTGTGGTCTAGTGGAAAGAGTGCTAGAGGACCTGAGTTCAAATCCTGTTTCTTGCACTTAATTGCTATGTGACATTGGGCAAGTCAATTTCTCTTAGTTTTGCTTTTGCCATCTGCAAAATGAGAGGATTGGATTAGATTATCTCTAAGGTCCCTAAAAGATATAAATCTATGAGTTATAGCCTGAAGTGTTTTTTGTTTTGAGCAGTTGGTTAGGCATGCCTTTGGATTGATGGAGAGAATGCTGATGCAAGGCTATGTGCCTGTGTGCAGGGCAGAATTGACATGACATCTTTGGGGAGGAGAAATGTTATATGAGAGAGGATACAAATGGTACCAGGTCTTCAAGATGCAATCTAAACTGGCAGAGGGAAATACTTGGAAACCTGCTCTCATGTAGGAGGGATTGGCTCCTCAACATGTCCCTGATATCCAGCCTGCTTCTCGGTTGATTGAGCTGACACCTCATTTTGTTTCCATCTAAAGACTTCCTTCACTCTTGTGATATTCTGGTAAATCCTAATCTGTATAACTTCCCTGATTTCTTTTTGCTATTTACTTGGGGAAATGGATCTCCTCACAATTTGCTATTTGGGATGGTTGTTTGTGTAACTAATATTTTGTGGGAAGCAATCAAATTAACAACTTGCAAGTTAAGCCAGGCAAGTGGCTTTCATTTTGAACCAAAATTGTGCCTTTAGACCAGCAACCTTTAGGAGGGAAGATAGATATAATTTTATTCCAGTACTCCTCTCAGAAGTAGTGACAAGCCTTATGACCTTTTGTCTGCTTTCTTCAAGCAGGAATTATAGTCTCTCTTGAAGAAGAGTAGGAGATACCAATCAATGCCTCCCTCAAGCTGCCTTTAAACAATGTGAATAGCCATTTTTTACATAAACACATATGTGCATATTACAGTCCTTTAATACCATCTGAATTTTTAGAATATAATAGTGCTGACACATAGATTTCTTACTTCTTCCATTTCCTTACTCTAAATATAAAGATTTTAGCCCTAAATTACCTGATTCTCAATCTGAAAATAATTTCCCTTCCTCTTCTGTTTGGGGATCTTCTTTGCCTTTGTCACCTTCTTATCTTATAGCTTAATTATTTGAGAAAGGAAAGAAAGAAAAGGGAAAGGAAAGGAAATGGGAGTCAGGCTGACTCATTTTCATGAATTCATATCTGGCCTCAGATAGTTACTAGCTATGGTACCCTGGGCAAGCTACTTAACCCTGTTTGTCTCAGTTTCCTGATCTATAAAATGAGCTGAAGAAAGAAATGGCAAACCACAGCATTTCTGCCAAGAAAACCCCAAATTGGGTCATGAAGAGTTGGACACCACTGAAGAACAACTGAACGCCATCATTATTATGAATAATATACTCCCTAACATTTTTGAGTGACTAAACATGATTTCTACATGTGAACACATGACTTTCATTGTGATTAAGGATGCACGTGTATTTATGGTTTGTGAGCAGAGATAAAGTAATAAACATTAATTCATAGTCAAGACCCATGTTATTAATAGAGCAGCCAAGTGGCCTGGGCCTGGAGGAAGGAAGACCTGAAATAAAATCCAATCTCAGACACTAGCTATGTGTTTGTGGGCAAATCACTTAAACCTGGTTGCCTCAGTTTCTACATCTGTAAAATGACTTAGAGAAGGAAATGGCAAACACTCTAGTAGCTCTGCTAAGAAAACCCAATGGGTTTTCATGACTCACTGCCATCAGCATCAACAATGTTATTAATAGATTTGTTCTAAGTGAACTCAATAGCAAACTGAGGGGAAAAAATTACTGTTTCATTAATTTGCAAATTTATTACTTAATATTGACAAAAGATTTAAAATTGATTCTTCTAGGCCATTTAGGGTCTACTTATTTCTGGAAATAAGTGAGACTTTTTTAGAAGACATAATCACTATAGTATGTCTCCAAAATTTTAGTGCAGTTTAAACTGAGACCCCTTGTATATTAAAACATTAAGGTATCATTCAGCATGCCAGAGTAGTTCAGTTTTTAAAAATAGCTAAATTACAACCAGGGAGAAATTTTTTTTTCATTATGGACTGACTAGAATAAACTTGACCCGGATATTTTACCCTATAAGCTGCTGCAAAGATTAATTTGAAATTGAATGTCTTGACAAACTGTTTCCCAGCAAAAATGGTATTCATAGGATGTCAAAAGCCACTCATCCATTTGAACTGATATGGTGAAGTCAGGCATATAATCAGTCAATTCATAAGGGGATACAATGTTGAACCTGTGGCTTAACTGAATTGATAGATCATTTTAATGTCATTCAGTCAACCAATATTTAAGGGACAGTCCTAAGGGCTAGGAATACAAAGAAATGCATAAAACATGATCTCCACCTTTAAAGGGCTCACATACTGATGGGAGAGATAACACGCAGACACATAAGATGTCAATCAAATGTCAATTTCATAGCGTTATTCACAGGGCAGTCAAACAGCTTGGCCAACTAGCCCAGGGAGCCTGAACCGCAACACTTGCTTCATTGGAGATAATGTCCTTATATGTTCCAGCAGAAAATTTCCAGGGATTTGGATTTTGAATAAAGGCAGAACAGAGATTCTAGCCTTCTTTGTGTCATAGTCTCTTTTGGCAGTTTGCTGAAGCTTACATGAACCCAATGTCTACTTTCTTCAAGCAGGAGTGATGTTTTTAAATATATAAAGGGCATATTATATATATATATGTATATATGTGTGTGTATATATGTATATACATGACATATAAATACATATTATTACAAAGAAAACCAATGAATTGAAATTACTCAAAATATGGAAAAAAAAAGTTTATGGATCCAAGTTAAAAACTCCTCCCACAAAAGCTTGTCTTTTGATGAATATTTAGATTACATTTAAAAAATCTTATTTTTAAATCAACTTATTATTTACTGTCCATACCCTAAAATCTATGTACATTATTGATGATCTATTTTAACTAAGAAATGACGAATAGAAGTACTACACGACCAAGGCGTAATATTTATTTACTATTCATTTCCAACAATATCCATGAAATGCTCATCTATTTCAAAAGTTTAAGCCAGAGTATCTCCAGTGTTTTGAGAAGCTCCTCTATGGAGAATTCTTGGATGCCATGGACCGGAATTACAGGATTGAAGTTTATGGACTATTTACAATCTGCACCAGCAGGGGGAGTCTTCACTTGCCTAAGATCATGGTTTGCGAGTTTGGATGTGTCCTGTACTTATTTAAACAAAACAAAACAAAACAAAAATATTACTAATTCATTTTGAAAGGTATTATGAAACTCTTTGGGTACTCTTGCCCTCTTTTTAAATATACTATATACGTTTCCTTGAAATATTAATGAAGCATAAAATTATTATTATTATTATTATTATTATTATCATTTTTAATATTAAGTGGCTTGCAGAAAACACGCCAAATAAAATAGTTCAAGAAAGAAACAGCTTGGGGCAGCTAGGTGGCACAGTGAATAGAGCACCAGCCCTGGAGTCAGGAGAATCTGGGTTCAAATATGGCCTCAGACACTTGACACACTAGCCGTGTGACTTTGGGAAAATCAGTTAACCTCAATTGCCCTCCAAAAAGCAAAAAAAGAAAAAAAAAAAGAAAAAAACCAACTAGAATGTTTCTCACTTGTCAGGGAAGGTGATAGACTGTGATGATCCATTCAGGGATTTTGCCATTTCTAATGCAATCCAAGGCTATTTTCTCAATTTCATTGTGCTTTAGTTTAGATTTTGTTTTCACAAAATTTCTAAAAAAAGATTTATCAAAAAACTAGGGTTAAGTGACTTGCCCAGAATCACACAGCTAGTAAGTGTCTGAGGCTTGATTTGAACTCAGGAGGATCAGTCTTCCTGACTCCAGGCCCAGTGTTCTATCCACTGTGCCACTTAACTGTCCTTGCTTCTTGGCGTACTGAGTGATTAAGTGACTTGTCTAGGGTCACACAGCAAAAGTCAGAAGCAAGACTTGAACCTAGGTCTTCCTGACCCGGCAAGTTCTCTAATCATTATGCCATACTGCTTCATGATTTTAAGCAATAAAGGAGCATTAGAAACAATTGTCAAACACGTTCTAATTGAGACATACTGAACCTTAAATATTTTTTTTTTAAAGCAAGGCTAAAATTTCAGAGACCTATTGGTTATGAAGAACCAAAGTAAATATTGAAAGTCAGAGAACTGGACAAATCCCTATATACAAATCTATAATTAGGGCCAAAGTTCTTAAGCTTGTTTTTTGCTCACAGAGTCACAGATTTAAGATCTGCAAGGAAATGTAGAAGCTATTGGTACATTCTATGAACTGGTCAAGATCAGATTGTGAATTGCTTGATGGCAGGAATAACTTTCACCTTTATTTTTTTTATCCCAAAATTGAGCAGAGCATCTGTCATATAATTAAGTGCTTACTGAATGTCTGATGACCTAATGACTTAGAGATAAACTACATATCAGGGTGCTGACATAATTGGCAAATATTATTGCTGAGCCATTGTTAAAAGTCTCTAAGAGACTGAGAATGGGAGAGTTTCTGCAAGATTGGAAAATATTGTTCCTAGTTTCAGAAAAATGAAAGGTACAGAGTCTTTAAGCTAAAAGTCAGTGAGCTTGACATCGCTTCCTGGCAAAATTATAGAATGTGTTATTGGAGCGAAAATCTTGAACATCTTCCTGCTTTACGTTTTTGATCCCTTGGTCTAAAAAAGTAAGTGTGGGTCACGAAAACCATTATGTCTTCAACAACAGGTAGTGACAGTTAAACTCCATTTACTTTTTAAAAACAAGATTATTAGAGTAACCTTACAAAAGAATACCAGATAGTAATTTTGCCTAAATATTAAGAAAATATTGGACAAAGTTCTTCCTTCTATTCTTGTAGAAAATGTGGAGAGATATAAGATAGATAACAGTGTAATTAGGCAAATTTGAACTTGGATGAATGATTAGAAGAAAGATACAGTGTGCAAAACTTGTGAAGTGCTAGGACCTTTATCCTTTGCTCTGGCTGGGCAATATCTCGAGTATTATGTTCAGTTCTTGAGACTACATTGAAGAAACACATTCATAGCTTTCAAAGGAGGGTGACCAAAATGGAGATGGATCCCTATAAAGATTGCTTGAGGAACCTGGTAATGTTTAAGAATTGATTAGAGGTGGAGAAAATATTTATAGCTGCCTTCAAGAGTCAGAGGGGTAGCTTGGTGATGCAGTAAATGCAGTGCCAGGTCTGGAGTCAGAAAGACCTGACTTCAAATCTGGTTTCAGACACTTACTTGCTGTGTGATCCTCATTAAGTCACTTAAGCCTGTTTGCCTCAGTTTCCCTCATTTGTAAAATGACCTAGAGAAGTAAATGACAACTCTAGAATCTCTGCCAAGAAAACCTCCAAAAGGTTCACAAATAGTTGGATGCAACTGAACAACAAAGTATCAAGGGTCAGAAGGGCTATCATATGTAAGAAGGATTAAGTGTATGTCGCTTGATCCCAGGGGAAGAGCTAGAAGCAATGTTTAGTTATAAAAAGGAAAATTTAGGCCTGATTTTAGAAAAAAAAAATCTACATTCATATTAATGCTATTCAAAATGGAATCAACTTCCTTAAGGGATTATGGGCTCCTCCTCATTGGAGGTGTTTAAACCAAGGCTGCATCACCACTTGTCAACTATATTCTAGATGAAATTTTTATTCAGGTACAAATATGGCTATATGATCTCAGAATTACATTTTATGTTTTAGATTCTATAATTCTTTTATTACTCATACTGATACTCAAACACAAATAAAGTGGGTTTAGTCAGAAATTTAGTTAGTCAGTTACTCAGAAATCCCAACTTGAAAACTCTGAAGTTGGGAAGTCTAGTTCATTCTGTAAGGGTCTATATTAAAATAAAGTTCTAGAATAAGGAATTGCTTATTGTAAATGCCTTTCACAATCTTCTGGCTTATCTTTATAGATTGTGTCACAGGAAAAGACGCTTGTCTGTTTGTTTTTAAATGTGTCTTGATGGTCGGTCCTTTCTTCATCATTTATTGGAAGTTGGATACCTGGCTGAACAAATGATATGTTACATATATTATAATAGATAACATGGATATAAAGTTTATTATAAATAAATTAATGTTATGACAGGAAATTTGGAACGTTTCTTAAAC
Source organism: Pseudochirops corinnae (assembly GCA_028646515.1). Taxonomy (NCBI): domain Eukaryota; kingdom Metazoa; phylum Chordata; class Mammalia; order Diprotodontia; family Pseudocheiridae; genus Pseudochirops; species Pseudochirops corinnae. Next base: position 194,357,047 of record CM053590.1, on the reverse strand, counting down.
ATGACTTCATAACATCATAGAATTAGATAGATCTGTGAGAGTTCTTAGGAGAAATCTAGTCTAAGCCCCTCATTCTACAATAGAAAAAGCTGAGGCACAAAATGTAAGTTTGTAAGAGCAGAGACTATATAATTTATTGTATTTATATTCTCAGTGCTTAGGATAGTGCTTGGCATACAGTGGATGATTAATAAATGCTCATCAGTTCTCTGCAGAAATTGATTTAGGCAGTAACTAGAAGAAGCAGACCTCAAGCTCGGGTCTGCTGAATCCTAATCCAGTCCTCTTTTCACTGCACTATGGAATGTCCTTCATTTTTTAGTATGCTCTTTCATTGTCTTCCTTTTGTTGCTCATTTTCTTTTAGTTGCAAAGAATAAATATGACTTAGTACGTCTCTAATTACAATAATGTTGTATTTGTATAGATCAAACAGTGTTGCTATTTACTAAAACAAAAAGATGGTTCACTATTGCCAGACAACTCCCTTGCCTGACATGTAGGGTGCTCCACAATCTGTAGGCTTCTCTTCTTTTTTCGTATTATTACTTTCCATGTACTGTCTGCTCTAACTTCCAGCCCCACCTCTATATCTCCTCTATATCTTGTGCATTCTTGTCTCTATGTCTTAGACCACGCTATTTCTTTGTATGGCATATTTTTACTACTCCCCTTTGCCTACAAAATTCTAACCTATCCCTAGCCCAACTTGATTCTACCTCCTACTTAAAGCATTCTCCAATATTCTCTAGAGAAGGCATTCCTCGATTTCTGCTCAGTCTTCTTATCGATAACGTTTCTCCCTTTTGCTGGTCTAGATTTCACTCCTGATTTTTCTCCTAGACTTTTTCTGCAATGCCCCTAGAAGGCTCTCCACTTTGTGGCCCTTCTCTCTGATAGACTGTTTCCTATTAGAACCTCCATTTTAAGGAAGATGTCCAGGCCACCTATATCTTCAATGCTCTCCAGTCTGCACCACTGACTCTCCTCTTGAACATTCTCTAAAATGTCACATAGCTAGGTACCTTCCTCTCTCCCCACCTCCAGCTTCCTTTTATGTGTTATCTTCCTGCTCTAGAATGCAAACATCTTGAGGGCAGGCTGTTGTTCTTTGTGCTTTTCTTCGCACTCCAAGTATTTTGTGTCTGGCACCTAGTACATGTTTATTAAATACTTATTGCTTGTGGTCATTGACAGCTCTCTTATTGCCCTTTTTTCGTATCTCTTGAAAAAATTAATGAAAAAGCATTTTTCATCCTTTTATTTTGCACTGAATGGGGTGATATTTTGATTGTGTGGTGATTGCACTGAATTGTTGGTACACAATACAGGACTTTTGGATTCTCCCCCTTACTACCGGGGGGCTTTGGGACAAGGGTGTAAATGTGACAAGGGATCCCCAGTATGGGACTGTAGTTAAGGAAAGTAGGCTCCCAAGTGGTGGATTTCTTTTTTTTTTTGGCTGGGGATAAAGGTCAATGGCTTTCCACTTTACTTCTTGAGGCCATGTAGACCATGAGATCTACTACACCATTTCTATAACTATGCTCTTTGTTTGTCATACCAAGAAATGAGCTTGACCCAGTGGTTGTTGAAGGCAATACTAGTGCCAGCGTCAAAGGTAGAAGAGTGGATGTTGCTGTTAAAGTCACAGGATACAGCCTGGTCCTCTGTGATACTCCTCAAGGGTCCCTCTGGTGCTTGCTTCACCACTCTCTTGATAGCCTCATATTTGACAGATTTCTATAGCAGGAGGTCAGATTCACAACAGGTACATTAGGAGCAGAAACATGGAAGGCTGTGGGATTCCTATTCAGTTTAGGTATGACCTTGCCTAGAGCCTTAACAGCACCAGTGCAAGTGGGGATGATGTTTTGGACAGCACCATGTCCATCATGCCACAACTTACCAGAGGGGCCATTTGCTGTCATCTGGGTAGCAGTAATGACATGGACTGTAGCCATGAGTCATGAGTCCTTCCACAATGCCAAAATTGTCATGACTGACCTTGGCCAAGGGGGCCAAGTAGGTGGTAGTGCAGGAGGCATTAGTGATAATCTTATGGGAATTATCATAATTCTCATGGCTCACTCCCATCATGAACATTAGGACATTAGCAGAAGGGGCAGAGATGACCTGCTTGACTCTACCCTTTAAGTGAGCCCCAGTCTTTTCCATTGTGTTAAAGACTCCAGAGGACTCTACAATAGACTTTGTTCACCAGTTTCCCATTCTCAGCCCTTGACAGTGCCTTTAAACTTGCCATGGGTGGAATCATATTGAAACATATAAGCCATGTAGTTGAGGTCAATGAAAGGGTCATTGATGACCACTATGTCTACTCCAGTGAGATGAGTGCAATCCTGGTCACTAGGCGCCCAATAGGGTCAAATCCATTGACTCTGATCTCCACCTGTTTCAGGGATGTGACTTGAAGCAACAGAACCTGGCACTGTGCTTGGGAGAAAGCAGCATTTTTCACTCTTGAGAATGGACTTGTTAAATGATATTACCTATGCATTTCTTTTATCTCCTACTAGGCTATTTGTACCTGGAAGGCAAGGCCTGTATTCAAAATTAGGATTTCCCCCAACATCCAGAACTGTTTTGCAAACAAGAGGGGGTTTAATCAATGTTTGTTAAATTTGCTGAATCCAGCATTATGCCTTTTTTTTTATTCATTCCCCACCAAATTCAGAATGTATGTGGTGTGGTAGATTGCTATGCCTGTTCGGCCATATTGCATTGCTTTTAAATCTCTCCATTTTAAGGGGAATTGTGATCTCTACAAAATTCTGAGCTATTCAGTGATTTGTTTTACTCCATGTTCCATGCTCTTGACAGATTCAGAAAAGAGACAGATAACTGTATTCAGATTCCTGACACTTGTGTCTAAGTCATTAGAAAGTCTTTATCTGCTTGGAAAAATTCTTATTCATATTGTTTACCTTGTTCACTAAAAAATTTAACAGCCTGGTGGTTGGGACTTGAGGGATGTCCAGCCCTCTACATTCACTTCCCTTTTTAATAATGTCAGCAATCTCACTTTCCTGTTTTTGTAATGATTGTTTCACTTTTTCCAGTAGCTCCAATGTTCTTCTTATTTTTTCCTCTAGTAGTAAGTTTCCTTGATCCTCCATTTTGCTAATTCTCTGCATGAAAATAACATAGACTTAGTTCTTATTTACCAGGAATCATTCATTACTTTCTTTTCTTTTTTTAGAGAGATGGAGAAACAACAAAGTTGGGCCATCTCTGGGTAAAGGAGCAATTGTGAAATGTTGACAACAAAGAAATATTCTAATTAGGTAAGATGAAAAATGTTTAAGCCCTTTGAAACATATTTTGGATATAATTATTAGTCTGCTACAGATTGAAGAAAAAAAAAGGTTGTGCCAGGAATATTTTGTGAAATAGCTTGGGATTTTAAAATGAATGTAAGTTTGAGTTTGAATTCATTTTAAGGGGGGGTGGCTTTTTATGGAAATTTTATTGAGTTCTAAAATATAGCAACAATTCTTTAAAGGATGTTCTGAGGTTGGTCTACCACTCTCTTTAGAGAATTAGATTGAATTGAGAAACACTTTATAGTTTCTTTTCCATTTCAAGAATTATCAATAGCCAAGAAATTAATTGACTGATGGCTCACTTTATGCTAACGATTCTGATTACATTTGGCTAGGCCTCTTGAAAGACAAAAAACAATTCAATGCTTAGCACAGTGCCATGCACACCATAAAGATTTTATGTCTATCGACTGAATAACTGAATGAGAAAAACTTGAAAATACTTTTTGAGACTTTATTTCGATAGCAGTGTATTTTTTTAAACAACAGTCTTTGCCTAGGACTTGACATTCTAATGACAGCTTTCGAATAGGTAAGTAATAAATTTGGAATTCTTGCATTTATACATTATTTCAAAATATAAATCTATCACATGAAAGAAAATATCACGCTAGCTTAATTACCATGCAAAAATATTGTTGGTGGTTACTCTAAGTTTCATTCTTTGACATTATAATCTATCATGACTATTGCAGTAGAGAGGAATGATATTGTAAAAGCTAGCATTTATTTAGCAGATCACTGTTTGCAAAGTGCTTTACATATTATGTCGTGTGATCTTCACAACAAATCCGTAATGCAGATGCTGTGATTATCCCAATTTTACAGATCAGATAAGATTGTTATCTCGAAGCTACAGACATTAAATTTTTAAAAGCTATTTCAAAACTGTCTGTGCAACAAAAATTTCACTGAATAAGAAAGTATGGAAGGACCAGTATTGGTGGTGATAAAGGAGGTGGGGACCAGAACCACCCACCTTTATAAAATCATAGAGTAAAAAATGTTCAAAAAGTTTCCTTCATTTCTTCTTCCTGTGCTTGGTTTTCCTTTGGCAGAGATGAGCCATCATAATGTAGTAGAGTCTGTTGTCCCCAGAGTCAGAAGATCTAGTCAATTACCCCTCAGATATTTACAAACTGTGTGACTATAGACAAAGCACTTTAACTCTGTCAACCTCAGTTTCTTTTGAAAAATGCCGTTAACAATAATATTAAGTTTACAGGATTGTTGGGAGAAAACAATCATGTATATAAAGCCCTTTCCAAACTTTAACTAGTTCTACAAATAGGATATTATTGCTTTTAGCAAGATAAAAAAAGAAGTAACGAATTAATGCTTTGGGGAAAGTGATAATGGGCATGCACAAAAAAAAAAAATCTATGAATTTTTTTCCTAATCATAGATATCCCTTATAGAGTTTGTGATAACATTAATATTTTCAAAGAAATATATGCCAGAAGTGTGCTTGGAAAGTATCTCTGATTTCTCTATGTGTTTCATCTGCCACAAAGAGAATTATTACCTCATGCTTCCATCCTAGGTTAGCTGTTCATTTGCAGGTGATTTATAGGATCACAGCTCTAGGACTGGAAAGAACTGCACAGATTATTTGTGAATTCACAATACAGACAAACAAAACAAAACAAAACTGGGGCACAGAGAAGCTAAGTTATTTGCCCAAAGTCATGTAGGCAATAAGAGGCAGAGCAGGGAAGATAGCTCAGGTTCTCCTGGCTCCAAATACAGCATTTTTTCTACCGTACCATTATGAACCAAATCTGCTTCATAAAGCCGAGATACCTTTTAAAACTACTATGCTGTTGGTTTTCAGTTGTGTCACACTCTTTGTGACCCCATTTGGGGTTTTCTTGGCAAAGACACAGGAGTGGTTTGCCATTTCCTTCTTCAGCTTCCTTTACAGATGAGGAAACAAATTGGGTTAAGTGACTTGTCCATAGTTACACAGTTAGCATGGGAGGTCAATACTGAGCTCAGGTCTTCCTGACTCCAGACCTAGTGTTCTATCCACTGCACCCCTAGCTGCCCTAACTATTATAGGGTTTCCATAAGGTGGAGAAATGATTTATGCGGCTCACCAAGTATTGATTTGGTGCCTGATCGTTCAAGTATCCTTGTGATGTTTGGGTTTTTAATAGAATGTAATTAATGATGTATGCTAAGAATGGGACTTTGCCTGAGAAAGAAAAGAAGCCTGACCAAAAAAATGTTCACAACAGGGCATACTTTTGAGTAAGTAATAATTTCAGAACTTGTACTGAAAGTGGAACAAAGGAGATAAAATGATGAGCAGAAATAAAGCTCCTTGCAGGCAAGGACAGTTTTATTTGCCTTATATCTTCACAGTTTAGGACCTCATCTGGCTTTTTGGAAGCACTTAATAACTGGTTGCTAAAATGAATTAGAAAAGAGTAAGTAAACAGCTACTGAATGTATCTGAACAAGCCCAATGCTGCAATCTCTTTCATAATCCAGGTCCCTTACTGACATTGCCTTTTGCAATGTTGTTATTTCAGATCAGATTTGTGACTGAGTCCTTTGTAAATAATGTCACTCTTTAGCCCATTTGTCACAAGTGTACCTTGGCAATATTAGGTTTTTCAAGTTAGATTTTACTCCTCTTTTTACAAGGATACTGATGCAATGATGGAAGAAACCAAAGAAATAAACTAATCCAATACGACTGACTGAGTACCTACTATGCGCTTAGAATCATGTTTCATATTTGATTAGAAAACTCAGATTCCTAAAGAGTTTCTAATTCAGTTGGGCAATCAAGAATTGTCACCAATTAATTTTCAAAGAACTGCCTAATTAAGTTGTTGCTATAAGCTATTACAGAGTGAAAGAGGGAAAAGACTCTGCCTCTGATCACACTCAATAATTCCAATGCCCTTAACTCCTGATCTGACTAACTCCCTTCCACACCACACCAAACTCCTCCAGATTGGCGGCTGCCTCAGTTCCCTACTACATGTAATCTGCCATGGCCACTTCTGCCTTTATTCCCCACTACCTCCTCACTAACCACCACGCTATTCCCTCCTTCTCCCCAATGCTGTAATGGTAAGGGGAATTTTAAGATCTTCTCTGCCCCTTAATAAGGCTAAGGGAATCTGAAGACCTTCCCTGATTTGAAGATCTTCCTTGTCCCCTAATAGGCTGAATGTAATCACATGGAGCCTGTGGTGGGAGGAGTTTGCTGAAGGATGGAGCAGAGCCCACAGGAAGCTGGGAGTCAGAGCAGCTAGACAGAGGGAGGAGAGAGGATGGGAGGAAAGCAGTTGGACTTGTGAGTAACTGTTTGTTTGTGGGTAAGCTAAAGGATGGTGTGGCTTCATGCTATGTATTAACTTCTTTGCTACAATGATGGATTTGACTTTCTGGTGTTGTTATTTGGTTTTCTGGTATCTGAATAAATGCTTTGCTTCTCTCTTCTATATGGAGAGTCTGTTATATTTTGCAATTGAGAATTAAACCAGCATATTTATAGTCACTGTCAGCACTCTGAATATTGCATTGGTGCTGCAAATACTGACACTTTCCCATTCTATAAACAGAATCAAATTAATTATTGCTCATAGAAAAGGCATATCTCTGTTCACCATTCTCTTAACTTTCAAAACCAAAACATCTCTCCTTGACCACCACTCCCCTGTATCTGTTCAGTTCTCAGAGTTTAAGTACATTAAAGACAGTCTGGACTTTCTTTTAGTTTTCTGATTTCCCAGGGCTTAGCATAGTGCCAGGCATATAACAAATGCATAATAAATTTTTTTCATTCATTTAATCATTCAAAAGTTTTAAGCTACAGTGTTCTGGCTTTAAACAAAGATGTCAAAAATACTATAAACAAGAAAAGGTAGATAGAAGGCTGGACTTGGAATTGCTCATGTCAGAGTCAGGAAGGCTTAAATCTAAATCTTGCCTCAGATACTTACTAGTCGTGTGACCCTGGCTGAGTTGCTTAAACTTTCTGAGCCGCAGTTCACTCATTTAAAAAATAATAATCAGTGTCATAAAGTTGTTCTGTAGATCAAATCATCATTAAGTAAAAAAAAAAAGTTCATATAGATAGATAGATAGATGATAGAAAGACAGATAGATGATAGAGATAGATAGATGATAGATGATAGATAGATGATAGATGGATGATAGAGACAGACAGACAGATAGATATATATATATATATAGATATATACACACATATATACATATACACATGTATGCATATATGTACATATGTATACATACATATATATGTGTCTTTGGAAATTAGAGGTGATATCAGAGGGAAGACACTAATATTAAGGGAGAATGAGAAAGGTTTCTTGTGAAGAGTGAAATTTTAGCTGGGATTTGAAGAAGTCAAGAAAGAAAGGAGATGGATTTGAGGAGGGAGAGAATTCCAGGTGTGTGAGACAGCCAGTAAAAATTTGAGGTTTTGTGAGATGGAGGGCCTCATGTTAGGAAAAGCAGAAAGGCCAGTGTCACTGGATTTCAGCATATATAGAGGGAAGTAAGATGTAAGGCCAGAAAGACAGAAAAGGATCATGTTATGAAGGGCTTTATAAAACTGAATAGAGGATTTAATTTTTGATCCTGTAGGTAAAAAAGAACCATTGAAGTTTAATGGGTGGGAGATGGTCAGGATCAAATGACACAACATTTCTGAAGTGCTTCACAAGTCTCAAAGTTCCACATAAATGGTAGATATTGTCACTTGCATGTTTTGTTGTTAATAGTCCCATTCTTAGCATACATCATTAATTATATTCTATTAAAAACCGGAACATCACAAGGATACTTGAATGATGTGAGCCTGGCCCCAATGCCCTTTTAACTTATTTGGATTCTTTGCAAGACGATGAAAAAGGATTACATTTTCAAAAGCATCTGTAAATTCTGGCTCTGCTCCAGTGCTGGAAATCCAGGATATAACTTTCTCTGATGATAGGTTTTCATTTTTCTGGACATTTGGAAATTTCAAAATCCCCTGGATATTTTCGAGTGCCAGTCTGGTTGCCTTGATTTTTTGTACAGCTGAGTTGAGAGGAAAGAAACAAAACAAAATAAGATGCAAGGAATAATCAGATGAAAAAACATTTTAATAGGATTTAGAGGTTTGCCACCCCTGAAAATATCTCTAGCTAGAACATAGCTACACTAATTGAGGTCTGGAACAGAGAAGGTGCTTAATGAGTTCTTGTTGGCATTGATTTGTTGCTAGGGCTAATAAAATTCAATAAATTGGATTCAGTACATATTCCTAGGTATTGTGCTAGATGCTGGCGGTACAAATAAGAAAAAGAGACTGTTTCTGCCTTCAAAGAGCTTACTGTCTAATGGGCGAAGACAATAAACAACAGGAAGCTGAAAAGGGCTTGTGGGAGATGCTACCAGGGAGTACCCCCCACGGGGCCATGCTGTTCTATGATATGGAGCTGAAGCCAAACAGTACTGCTGATGGAGAATGGGGTTACCTGGAGGGTTATGAGCGTTCTATAAAGGAAAGCTTTGGGAGGAGTTTAGTCCTCTGCCCTTCAGCCCTCCAAGCAGAGGTGCAGACAGCTAAGGGGGAGATGAGTAGGTGATGAGTATCATCTGGGTCAGTCTTAGTGGCAATGAGATTTCAGACAATTAACTTATCCTGGGCAGGGCATGTTGCTTCTTGGAGTTGAAGCCATGTTTGAAAAGGATGGCAATGATAACTCATCTTACACTGAGACTGTTCTCCAAATACCTCCCTCACACAGAGAGTTTATTTTCTATTGTCACAGAATGTAAAAAAAAGGGCAACAGATGGAAATGTCATGTAAAGAAGAATAAGAATTATACCCATTATCATTATTCCTTAACACATTACTGGATATGTTTAAAACATTTTATTTAAAAAGGATATCCTCCAGGAGTTTACAATCCCTTGGGGGGGGGGGGGATAGTGAAGGACACCTTCTTTCCCCCATCCCCAATGCAGAAATTACTTTGTATTTCCTTTTTTTACTACTCTATTTAGCATCTCATACAACATGGTCCCAACCTGTCTTCCAAGCCTTACTATGTTGTCATTACTATATCGTTCTCAGCACACAATGTAGTTCAGTTAAACTGATCTACTTCCTCTGTATGGACCTACTTACTGGCCTCAAATATGACATTCCATCAGAGGGTCTGAAAAACTCAGATGAATTTACTACAAATCTGAAAGTAGTGGAGATGAAAGAGAGATTCAAAGGGAAATAAGAGGAGGAAGTGTTTAAGAATGCTCTACACTTTCAGGCTTTCTAACTTTTTACCTGGCTTTCCGTTATTCCTTTAAGATATTGTTTAGCACACTAAGTTCTTTGAGTAAGAGAAGACACAGTCAAATAAAAAAGATTAGCATTATAAAAGTTACTAAATAAAGACTATATGAATAGATAAGGCTGTAATACAGTGCAACTGAATTCAAGCCTCACCCCTGAAACTTTTCAGTTCTGCGACCTCAGGCAAAGTGCTTAATTTCTCCAATCTTCAGTTTTCTCATGTGTCAAGTGGAAATAATGTTATACATACAATTTACCCCTCCAGAGCTATTGTAAGGATGATGTAAGATCATATATATAGTATGCTATATACATATAACGTATTACTATTACTTTATTATACAATATTAATTTGTGCAATGTTGAGGGATAAGGAATCTAGAAGGACTACTAGAAATAGAGGAAATGAAGTCAACCACTGATAGGGAAAATCATAGGTTTTGTACAGGGAATTCATTGAAGAAATTGCATTGTGGGGACCTTACTTACTCACAGAATGGTGAGTATGTAGAAGATCCAGTTTCTGAGCAAAAGTTTCCAGAAGCCAACTCTGTAAAAGACATATTTCAAAAGAATAAAGCTGAAATGTAATTACATGTTACTGTTCTCTCCAGATGAAATTCTTAGCATCGTAAGCTTTAAACCGCCCTCAAATCTAATTTTGAAATCCAATTCTGCTTGAATATAATATATCATATTTTATCCTAGCATTCTTTAGGTCAGAGTTCCAACTGATTTTTTTTTTCTTTCTGGTTTTAAGCCAATCCATATCTAAATACCATGCAATGATTACTTTTTGCTCTTGGCTAGAATATTGTGTGCTGAGATTTTTGAGTAGAGTGACAAGTTGATGGTATCGTTTCTACTAGTTTTATTTTTAGTCAAGGTAAAGAAGGGATAGACGGTGATCAGTCATTCCCCACCTAGTGTGTAGAGCTTTGATTCTCACTATAAGACACCCTCTGACTTGGTTTTGATTGTCACTGTTTAAAAATGTTAAATCCTATTGAAAATACTGTACTAAACCCAATAGGCCTTTTAGGACCTGAAAACAAGTGAATAAAAAAGTTATTCATCTTAGCTATATATGGCTATATTAATCCTTCTCAAATGGATTTTTTCAGGGCCAATCCTAGGTAAAATTACAAAGTAGGACATAGTCATCTTTAGAAGTCCTTACTTTCTATTTTCTGGTCCCTATCATGCTTTTTGGCACCCTTTTTTCTTTTCCCATTCCGTGGTTGACCATCATGTCCAATGCTCTGATCCTTTGATTGTTACTTTCCCTGTATATCAGATAAATGTCTAAAACGAATTTGTTTTTTTTTCCCCATACCTACAATTATATCACTGTGAGGAACTTCTAGCATAGAAATTCTCTTCATCAGTACAGATCAGGAGCTCATCTGTAATATTTCAATTACTTTGCGCACTTATAGGTGCCCGTGGTCAAAAAAGTAGCATGTGTTCAAAGTAGGACTTGAACCCAGATCTTCTTGACATGTGAGCTGGGTTCAGCCCTTTATCTGTTATTCCATGTTGATTCTTACTAGAAACTTAATGTAACTAATTTAATACGCTTAGCCAATTAGGAGTAAATATATTTTTGGAAAAGGAATATTCTTTTAATAGTGAAATTTCTGACACTACACCACTTGATAGTGCCACTGAAGTCATAGCATGTAGGTGACCACCTATTCTACCTTTGCATAAGGAGTAGTTTTGTCACATACTTATTTGAAAAATATTTATTAGAGGAAACAATTGGGGGAATTATTTTATTACAACACTATATGTTCACATGTCCATTATGTTCTAATGAAAAATCAAATCATAAAATGATCTTTCTTTCTCTCTTTCTCTCTTTCTTTCTTCCTTCCTTCCTTCCTTCCTTCCTTCCTTCCTTCCTTCCTT
>CM053590.1:194329821-194344961 GCA_028646515.1 Pseudochirops corinnae | reverse complement strand
AGACAATTTTTGAATCATCTCATCTTTCTACTGTACAATTTGTCCTCAGCTCACTGTCAGATTCTGCACTGACCATATCCAGCAGTGTTGGTTACCATGGAATGAAGTCACAACTTAGGGTAAACCAATAAACATAAAATATGGATTCCCAAGATTTTATTAGCTAGCAAAGTTCTCTTAACTAAGAAGCTTCTTCTATTCTAGAAAACCTATCCATCACACATGCTCACACATTCTCCATTACAGCTACTCATTCATCAGATGGAGGGAGGTAAGGAAACATTCACTAGAGAGAACAGTTAGTTCAATAGTTATGATGTCAGTGTTCAAAGAAACAACTTAATAAAAAAAATATGTGTTTTCAAATTCTCCTTCATGGTTCTGATGAGGTGTTCCAAGTTCATTTGGCTATGTCTTTCCAGTTATGCATCTTGACAAATGGTAGTAAATTTCTGAGGCCATTTTCTTCTGCACCTGGCCCTCTTCCAAATCTCAGATTCAATCCATAGACGAGATCACACAGCAAAGTCAAATCCTGAATTTGAAGACTTCTAGTAGCTTGTGAGGCTAAACAGACATATTCACATGGCATTTTACAGTTAATAGAATTCAGTCAATCCTCTTACAATCTCGTCTCTTTCATCTGTCTCCTATATTATCTCTTGTTCTGGACTGTCACAGCCTGGCTGCTGTCTTCTGGTCTTTATCTCTTCACTTATTAAGGCTATTTCCACAGATCTTTCACAACCACTCCCATGTACACACCTCACCCGTCTCACCCCTCCACACCAACAAAACAAACAAACAAACCTGACAACTGTATCACACAAGCTCAGGCAGATCTTTGCATTCCTGAGCACTTCAACCTAACACAAATAGAGTTTAACTTGCCCTTACATATACTTTTAAGTCAACTATTAAAAAAACCCCACCAATATTAGCTGACATAAACATTTTTCCATAGAATCATGGAATTTAGAACTGAGAAGCAACATTGAGGTCATTTAGTTAAACTGCTTTATTTTACAACTGAGGCAACTGAGGCCTGGATGGGTTAAGTGACTTTCCACTGGTCATAGAAGCACTGAATATCAAAGCAAGGATTTGAACTCATCTACTTGGATTAAAAATCTGGAATGCACTGTCTCCCTCTACTAAAGTTATCTTCCATTTTCTCATTGTGGCACAAAGGTGATCTTGGATTCTTCAAGATTGTGTAAATAGGATCTAAATTCTGGTAGGTCCTTCCAAATTGCCAAAAATGGAGCTATAGGCCTAGATACCTACCAGACACCATTGTTCTAAATGCTAGAGATACAAACCAAAGGGCTTTAGATAGCCCATATCCTCAAGGAACTTACGTCCTAATGGGAAAAGGTGGCATATATAAGAGAAAGGGGAGGATACAGGGGAAGGGAGGAAAATACACCATGTTGTAGCATGGCTAGAGATGTCTAGGGAGTGCTGTAGAGGCCTGGAACCAATCAAGATAGATCCAAATCTTTGCAGGTTTCTCTGAATCATTATTCTACTTGTCTTTGTATATCTGTTACAAAGCTTTTCTTTTTCTTCTTTTAAATAGAAGTATGAGTGGGAGAAAATATAAATGCTTGTTAATTTAAACCAGGCCTACAAAACACAGGGGCTGTCAAAGGATTTTGGGTGGCAGGCGAAAAATGTAGAGGATATAACTGTGGGTCAGGTCGTACTCAGGTCCCAAGGCTGTTCTGAGATAGAGCTAATAGGACTCACTGACCCTTTAGGAAGAAGGGATTTAAGAGGCCTAATACCCTTGGGTGGGCGTACAACATACCACCTGCAGGCAATATGTTGTACAGGTCTGATTTAAACAAGACAAAAATACAAGGCCAAATATGGCCTATGAGAGCACAAGGAGGTTCCAGGGCCTTTATCCAAGGACTGGCCTTGTAAAGTCTAGAGAAGTCCATCAGGTGATGAAACTTAGGGGCCATAGTACGTCCTGCTTATGAATCACACTGTTTATTGTATTAATCCCTGACATATCAAAATTGCTTTTTATTTCCCCATAGTATGCACTTAATAAAAACCCACTGACTGAGCCAATCGTAATACTCCTATTGAGAAACAGTATGACTTCAGAGTCAGGACAACCTGTGTTCTAAACCCACCTCTCACATATTCCTGGCTCTATGTGCCAGGACCAGTAATTTATTTTTCTCTCCCAGGCAGTACTGTCTAAGCTGCAGAACAGTATCAGTAGAGAGTTTTTTCAGGGGTAGTCTTCCACACCAGTGATGTCACAGGTGTAGGCTAAAAATTCGTCGTGACTATCAGTTATGAGTCAAACGAGCTAGTGACTTCCAAGAAAACACAGTTGTTGTCAATTTGAGATAAAGTAAAGAACCTGTAGACAACGTGAAAACAAAACCGCATTGTGTTTTTTGTTATAGAGGTTTTTTCTCTTTTTCCTTCTCAATGGAGAAGAGGAAGAGAAAGTAAATTCTTGTTCGCTTAAAATATTTTTGAATTATGTGTAGACAAATAAGAGGTATAAAATCCCTCTGAAGACGGGACAAGCTTTTGTTTTATTTGGCAACTAAGCAAACTCAAGCTTTTGATATAAACATGTTTTCTGAATAAAACTTTGTCTTTGGTGTGTCTGAATTCTGTCCTAAAGCACCATGATCTAGGCAGGTTCTACTGGATGAAAAATGAAAACTTAGTTACGTGTGACATGAAATCGATCGGTTTTATTATACATTCATTGTACATTTACTATTTAATTACCTTTTCTTTTTCCCATTTCTCTTTCTCTTGATTAACTTACAGGAGGAGTTTGTTCTTTTCTTGCATTAGTTCATCTGTTTTCTCCACCAAAATCTACATATTTGAGGAGAAGATAAAGGGGAAAGAGCATGGTGAACTAATCTTTGTTACTCTGATGTTAGGTGAATAAACTTGATCTTTAGCTTCCTCCTCAAGGTTGTACAATATATGAATTAAAGTCTCTAAAAGAATAAAAAGCAAAATGTCATGCAAATAAAGACAATTGGGTGGGGTAGCAGATGGAGTGTTGGACTTGAGTTTGAATCCTGCTTCAGACATTTACTAGCTTTACAATTCTGGGCAGGACTCTTTTCTCCTCCCCTTCCAACTCCTCCTCTCCCTTTCTCTCTCAATGAATTTAAATTCCATATCTGCATCTCTAGTCTCAACCTCTTTTCCAATGTTCAGACACATATAGACAACTGACTAAGGGAGATTTCCACCTGAATGTTCCCCAAGCACTTCAAAGTCAACATTAGTCACAGTGGAAAGAGCACTGGAATTAGGGTAACAAGAACTGAGTATCAATATCACTTTGGCTATTCACTAATTGTGTTTGCTCAGGAAAATTACTTCTCTCTGCCTTAGTTTCCTCACCAGTAATATTAGGTGATTGTACCAAATGACCATTATGGTGAGGTCCCATCTAGCCTTAGAGGTATGATCAAGGCTTTTATCTTGATCTTTAACCATGATTTGCTTTCTGACACAAGCCATAATGAACAATTTTGGAACAAACGTCCAATCGGGCAAAAATCATAAAAGATATCCTCACATAAACTTTGAAAACAAATTCAGCTGAGCGTATTGTCAGGAGCCTTTTTTTAAGGGGGGTACGTCAGACCTTGGGATACAAGACCCCAAGTGGAGCAGAACTTCAGAATACTCCTAAACAGGAAGGAGAAAGAAACCTTGGACCGTCACCTTTTTTGGGGAGGTGATTAGAAAAGGCCCTAATTAGCAGCATGTCTGGGAAACTTGGCTAGGATGTGCCATTGGTGGGTGGTTAGGAGGAAGGATGCCACCAGTAGCCTCCTAGCTAAATAATAATTCTTTCAAACTAAGCTCTAAACTCAGTCGTTTCTACCTGCTGAGGTGATACAGGTGTTGTCAAGTTCCCTCAACATAGTACTGTCCCACCCTAGCTACTATTCCCCTTTTGATGTCACTAATTCTGGAAATGGAAGCATTTTCCTCCCACTTCTGAAACCTTTGTTATCTTTGCTTCTTCTCACTTCCTCTTACCCCAGCTGATCTAAAGTTACCAAGTTCCACCAGTTCTGTCTCAAGATTGTCACACTGCTTCCTTCTTTATTTTCATGGCCGCTAGCCTAATAGAGGTCTTTGCTACCTTCTACTAGTATCCTCCTAAGAGATCTTCCTACCTACCCCATCCAGACTTCATGCTATCACTAGACTAAACTTCATCATGTATCACATCACTCCTCTGCTTAAACATTTTTTATTGGCTACCTATTGCTTATCAAGCAAACTTCAAATTCTGTGGTTATTCGCAGCTCTCTAGTCAATCAGGCAGACTGTCAATCACTAAGCATTTATTAAATAGCATGGATCAGGCACAGGGCTAAGTTCCATGTTACAAAGAAAGTCAAAAGTGCTATTCCTGTCCTAAAGGAGATCACAATGCAAAAGGGTAATGGAAGGAGGCAGAAGTAAAGGAATTTGAAATTGTAGTATTTCTCTGCTCTCTCTTAGCCTGTGTAGAATGAAAGCCAGTAAGTAGTTCTTAAATGCCTCTTGCCTACTATGTGTCAGGCACGGTGCTAAGCACTAGAAACACAAAACAAGGTAAGAGGTTGTCCATGCTTCCTAGGAGCTCAGAGTCTCATGGAGGAGACAACATGGAAACAAGTATGTGCAAACAAGACGGGTATAGGATAAATTGGAAATAAACAGGAGGAAGGCACTAGAATTAAAGGGCACCAGGAAAAGCTTACCATAGAAGGTAAGATTGTATCAGTGACTTGAAACCAGGAGGTAGTTATGAGAATGGAGAATGGAGAATGCAGAACCTTCTCCATTATGGCAATGGAGAACCTTCCAGGCATGGGGGACAGAAAGTAAAAATTCCTAGAGTATCTTGTTGAGTAACAGCAAGGAGGCCAGTATCACTGGATTGCAGGTTATAAGGCAGGGCATAAAATGTAAGAAAACTGGAGAGATGGAGAGTGGAGGCAGGTTATAAAGGACTTTGTACACAAAACAGATTTTATATTTGATCCTGGAGATGATAAGAAACCACAGGAATTTGTTGAGTATGGAAATTACACAGTCAGACCTGCACTTTAGGAAGATCACTTGGGCAGTAGAGTGGAGGATGGACAAGAATAGGGAGAGCTTTGTGTCAGGTAGACTCACAAACAGGCTACTACCAAAGTCCAGGAGACAGATGATGAGGACAGCAGTAAGGTGGTGTGTTGGTCAGAGGAGAGAAGGGAACATATCTGAGAGTTGTTATAAAGGTAAAATTGAAAGATCTTGGCAACAGATTGGATGTGGGAGGGGAGAGAGAGTGAGGAACTGAGGATGACTGAGATGAACCTAGAAAACATGGCAGAGCGGATAGATAATCAGCTGTGTAATGAGGGATATCTGGGCTGAAGTTTGGCCTCTGACATTTGTTAGGTAACCCTGAATCTCACTTAACTTCTCAAGGCTCTGGGCAACACTTTTAGAAAAAAATCCAGACTCGCATTAGTAGAGATATTATCTTCACCTGGGAGTTCTCTGTACCAATGAAATCACAGGTTCACTGCCTACGCTTATATATGTTTACACAATTTGATGCCATTTGGAAAAAGAGGGTTTCCTTTGCTCTCCCAGGGGCAGTTTACATGTTTCTTTTACCTTCACTGTATCTTGCCAGGATCTGTTTTTCTTGTTGACTTGCTCCTGATATGCTTCAAATCTCCCTTTTATTGTCTTTATCTTGCTGCCGTAGTCATTCTTTAGAGTAGAGAAAATGTTTTAGAGCCCTCCCATTGCAATAGCTTGGAGTTGTTTGTTATCGGTTTTTACAAGCTGGGGACACATTATCACTTAATATGATCCTACAGGGCCCTTTATAAATGCCCCGGCATCTTAACCTGACAGGTAACAATACTCACAGTTAAAAATGGCTTCTAACCTTCCTCTTTTCTACACTGATGTTAGCCCATTTCTTTTTTACTGTTCTATCGCAAGTGACGATGAAGAAAAGTTATTAACTCTGTACCTCCTAACACTCCATGTACTTGAAGATGTATAGTAAGGTACCCTTCAGCCAAACTGTAATCACCACCTGCCTTAAAATAAATAGTAACAGGAGAGGGTTCTGCAGGCATCTCTTGTTTTAATCAATGTGCACACATATCAGACTTGGAAAGGTTACCTTTTGGCTTCAAAAATCTAATCTGAGTAGCTTAAACACAGAGCTTTAACAGAAGTTAACATTAAACATAAAACCCCAATGGTGCTCTGTACACATGTATTTTGGTCCTGATGATCTTTCTTGCTCTTTCAAAACTCAAGAGATTTTTCCTTAAATCACATTTTATTTAGTAATTCTCTTTAACTCCTTGTGAGTAAGTAGAGCGTTGAATGTGGTGACCAAGAGAGTCCGTGCTCTTTGTCCAAGGTCTTTGCAGGTAAATGTACCATTCCTTTTAGTACCCCAAATATCACTGACCCTCACATTGATGTATGCTTCCCAGTCTTCTTCCCTTCTCTTTTCTTCACTCTTAATAAAATAAAATAATATTACAGAATAACAGAATTTGAGAGTTGGAAGGGAGCTCAGAGCCCATCTAGTCAAACTAATATCTCAATATAAAATATCCAAATAGTCATCATGTTTCTGTTGAAGATCTCCAAGTAGAGGGGAGCCCACTCCTTTTCTAGGCAGCCCATTCCACTTTTGGACAGCTCTAATAGAGGAATTTGAAGTTTGATTCAGTAAGCAATCAGAGAATCCCAGTGACAGAATTTGAGAGTTGGAAGGGACTTTAGTAGTCATCTAGTCTAACTCATGTATGGAAATTAAAAAAAAAAAATCCCCACTCTAATATTGCTGAAAAGTGCTCATCTAGCCTTTGTTAGGAGATCTCCGAGGAGGAAGAAGTCGCCACCTCTCCTCGAAACCCATCTCATTTTTAAATAGCTCTAATTGTTCAGAATTTTTTTTTAATATCAAGTCAAAATGTACTTCTTTGTAACATATCTATTCCACCTAATTCTGCCTTTTTGGTTCAAATAGGACACATCTAATTTCTCCTTCAAATGATAACTTTTCAAATACTTGAAGACAATTATCATGTAACCCCTGAGGCTTCTCATCTTGTCATTTCACTTTAATATATAACAGAACCATTAGGTTTAAAAAAAATTTTTTCTGTGTTGAAGAAGGAAGTACAAAAAGAAAGTATGAAAGAATCATGAGATAATTTTAGAGTCACAACATTTCAGTGCTGGAGGGGATTCCAGTAGCCACTCGGTCTTCTGATTTCTTCTGAAGGAAAGTAATGAAAAGTCATTTCCTCTACTACACACAGGACATGTGGTCAGTCAATTTTGGCTTGAAGACTCATTTCTGATGGGGGGTTGATGGTAGGGGACTTGCTGCTTCCCCAGGCAGTCCAAGTCACTTTTAGATAACTTCAAATGTTTGGAAGTTTTTCCTCATAGTAAGCTTACATCAGCCTTTTGGGGACTTTCTACCAATGGCTCTCATATTTGTCTTCTGGGACCAAACAGAAAAGACAAATCCCTTTACCAAGTTAAAGTCCTTCAAATACCTAAAGACAGTGATGATGTATCCTTAATTTGCAGATGGGGAACCTAACATACATTATGGGGAAATAACTTTTCAAAATGACCCAACTAATCAATAGCAGAGCCAGGAAATGAATCAAGGCCTTTTTCTAAATTAAGTGGTTAAGATGTTTTTATCTGGAATAATTCATAGACTCATAGAATCGTCAATACAGAGCTTATAGTTTTCGTTATTTACTATCTGGATATCCTTGGATGAGTCGCTCAGCCATTATGACACTTGTTTTTCTCACTTTTTAAATGAAAGTGTTAGACTCTAAAACCTCTTTGGTCCTTTGCAGACCATAAAGTCATGAACTCATTTAATCCTATGTCAATATAGAAATGCCTGTGTTTTGGGGGGTGGGTGGAGGTTTCCCACATGACAGTGAAAAAGCAGTGTTTTCAATAGCTAAATGCTACCCCATCTTAGGGACTTATAGAATGGTTTCAACTTTTAAGAATTTAGTGTAGTGTCTAGCATATAGTAAATGTAAAAGGTATATCTATCTATCTATCTATCTATCTATTTATCTATCTATTTATCTATACACACACATATATATCTGTATGTATATACATATATAATGTAAATATATATATACATATATAATATAAATATATATACATATATAATCTGTGTATATATATATATGTATATATGAAAGCTATTAGGTCTGGAGTCAGATGATTTAAATTCATATATGGCCTCAGATCCTTTCTAGCTATGTGACCCTGGGCAAGTCCTTTACCCTCCTGTTTATTTCAGTTTCTTCAGTTGTAAAATGGGGAGAATATCGGCACCTACTCCACGGGTTTGCTGTGAGGACCAATTGGGACAATATTTGTAGATTGTTCAGCACATGGTAAACACTATGTGATGCTTATTCCCTCCCTCCCTTCCTTCTTAATTTGTCACATTTGTCATACACACATACACACACAGGAGCTTTCATCTGTCACTATATCAAGTCTGGGATTATATAAAAATACACAACAAATAAATGAATCATATGCCTATTTTCTTAACTTTTACTTAAGACAAATTTCAATTTTCCCAGAAGGCTACTTTAACTGAGGACAGTAAAATACGTTCATTCAAAATATAGTCAGATGAGAGCAGATATTTCTTTTAGTAGCCTGAGAAGCGATTTGTCTTCCAATTGTCCTCAGCTAGATGGCTAAGGGCAATAGTGGAAAGAGTATTGATCTGGAGTCTGGAAGACCTGTATTCGAATCTAGCCTCATATAAATTGCCAGCCATCTGGCCCTGGGGAAGTCATTTAACCTTGGTGTGTGTTAGTTTTCTCACTGATAAAATGGGGATAATAATCGCGCCAGTGTTATGAGGACAAAGTAGGATAATATTTGTAAGGCTCGTTGTAAACCTTTAAGTGCTGTATAAATCTTTGCTGTTCTTATTCTTATTCTTATTCTTATTTTTGTTATTATTATTAGCATTCGTCACAAGCCTCAACTAGTACTAAGCTTCTTTGCTGATGCCCCTTATGCAGCGCCTTGTCACTGTGTTGTGTTTGTCCTCGGGGAGCTGCCTTCATCTCTATCTCTTGCACCCCACCACACAATGCATGTTCTTCCCCAAGGCAGTCATTCTACTTTTGGTCTACTCTGTCCGGAAGGAGTTCCTTAGGTCTTCTTCCTCTCTGGATGTCTTCAAGTGGAAGCTAGATGATTCTCCAAGGATGCTGCAAAAACTGGTTTGGTTTGGAGATGGGTTACTCCAAATGGATTCTGAAATCCTTCCTAACTTGCTAATAAATACAGCTTTTCGAAGAAGAAATGGAATTGCCTTGGGAGGTCATGGGTTCCCCAATACTGCTGGTCTTAAGGTAAAGACTAGATATCAACTTATTAGGGATTTTGTAAAAAGAGATCTTATTCCGATATTAGTTGGAGTTTGTTGGAGGCTTCTGAGGCCTAAGATTCAAAGATTATATCATTAGAATAGCAAGTCGAGGATACATTATGCTGTGAAATCTATAGTACGTTACTTTTAAGGTAAATTTAATGCTACTTAATAAATTAGGCTTTAAAGTTAAACAGGAAAGCTAATTTTTACTATAATATACCAATTGTTTTCATCAGTTACCTTCTCCTCTCTTCTTTTTAACTCCATTTTTTGGGCATTTTGTGTGTATTTGAGTTGCATTTGGTGCATGTCCTTTGTCATCTGCAAAGATTGAGGAGACATAATATAGTCATATGTGGCTGAAAAGAAATGACTTATAGGAATGTAAACTATGGCCACCAGAATTTCTTTCTGTAATCTGCTCATTCATTTCTACCAATTATGCCCATAGTCTATTTTCACCATGCTCCTGGTGAAGATGAATTCTCTTCTTCCTTCTCAGTTCCTAGAGTTGGTTTTTGGGAACAAAGTCTTACACAATTTCTTATCTAACCTTTGAAGGCAAAGGGTATTGCTGTCATCAAAAGGATCTGTTCCTTCCTGGATATTGAGAGAACCTGGAAAAACAGGTTACACTGCTTGGTTCTGCAATGTTATAGAAACTATTTAATTCTAGAGGCTTGAAGTGGTCAGTGACAGGACTATCAGGAAATGCAGAGGGACTGTAAAGTTAAATCATCAAAAAACTGGTTATATAACAAGGAAAACCTTCATAAAATCTGACTCTTTCTTCCCTGTTGTTGATTCTAGCTTAAATACAATATACCACAAATATAATCAAGGTATCCTAGGAATGTTTATATTTGTGGGAAAACTATTTACTATGTCAATATTGTGACCAATATTAATCTTATTATTCATTCTATATAATCAACATACAATGATGTAACTGGTATTTGAAACTCAGTACTGTTCAGATTCACCAAACTCAATTATCTAAGTATAATGGGGACTACTGGGTTTTTCCATTGAAGATCATGATACATGAGACATTTTGTAATAAAATTTTACATCAGTTATTCCATACTGATATCTTATTGTGGAGTATTTGTATAAATATGTATTTAAAATATATTTACCGAAGTGCCTTTATCTAATAAAGAGCATCCCATACATATCAATACCTATGTCGGAAATGATAAAAACCTAGACTGTGATTGCTTGCTAACAGTAGAATCATAGAATTATTTAAACACAATCACAAAATAAATGTAATTTGACTTTATACCACACCAAACAATGAATCACCAACCAGGTCTTAAATAATGCTCGTATCACTTCATTATTTACCTTGTTTTGTAAATTGAAAATTTTAAAAATAAATAAAAATCTGCCTTGGCTCTCTTTCCCCTTCCCCCACTAAAAAAGAAAGAAAAACAAAATATGTGATACAAAATGTGCAGTCAAGCAAAACAAATTATTGTGTTAGCTATTTTCCACATGAACATACATATACACATATAATTAAAAATTAGGTAAACATATGTGTATATATATATATACATATATACAAGTATGTATATATCTACATGCACATAGACATACTTATGCATACATCTTATTTTATATACTATGTCTTTCATCTTTCTATAAGGTGATGGGTGGCATGCCTAATCATTAGTCCTCTAGAATTGTTTTTTTTTTTTCATTATGAGGATCAGATTTCCTAAGTCTTTACAATATTCTTTTCTTTTCTTTTCTTTGCTTTGCTTTTTGGAGGGCAGGGGGAAGGGCAATTGGGGTTAAGTGACTTGCCCAAGGTCACATGGCTAGTAAGTGTGTCAAATATCTGAGACCGGATTTGAACTCAGGTCCTTATGACTCGAGGGTTGGTGCTCTATTCACTGTGCCACCTAGCTGCCCTTTTAAATTTTTTCTTTTAGCTTTTTGGAAGGAAGAAGGCAGGACAGTTGAGGTTAAGTGACTTGCCCAAGGTCACACAGCTAGTAAGTGTTAAGTGTCTGAGGCCAGATTTGAGCTCAGGTCCTCCTAACTCCAGGGTTGGTGCTCTATTCACTGCACCACCTAGCAGCCCTCCTACAATATTGTTTTTGTTGTATAAATTGTTTTCCTAGCTCTGCTCATTTAATGCTGCATCAATTCAAACAAGTCTTCTAGTTTTCTCTGAAACCATCCCTTTCTCTTCATTTCTTACAACACTATAGTATTCGACCACATTTATATATCATTTTTACTCAATTAATGGGCACTCCCCCAGTTTCCAATTCTGTTACACTTCAAAAAGGACTCTCAATATTTTTGAACATCTTTAATTTGGATTTATTTTGCTTAGGGCTGATTCCTTCCTTTATCTGCCTGCACTCTAATTTTCCCTTCTCCTTTTCTCTCCCCTTTCCTACTTCTTTACTGAGTGAAATGTATTTCTGTACCCTATTCTGTGTGTGTGTGTGTGTGTGTGTGTCTGTGTGTGTTCTTTCCTTTTCTGAGTAGTTCAGATGAGAATGAAGTTTAAGTGTCAGCCGCCCCATCCCCCATGTTCCCCTGCTTTGTATAGATAGAGTTCTACAATAATGTGAGATAATTTCCCCTAACCTTTTCTCTTCTCTCCTCTACTGCATTTTTATTCCCCTTTTTTTTCCATTCTTCTTTTAAGAGCATCAGAGCCACTCCCAAGTTTACTGACTAATTACACTCCTTCCATGACCTCTGATGATGACATGGTTCAAAGGGGACAGATTTATTGTCTTTTCATATTGGTTTGTAAGCCATTTATCTTTCTTTAGTCATTTCGGATTGTTTTGATCTTTATGGGTGTTATTTGACCTGTTTCGACAGGGCCCATCCTAATAGATTTGCACGGTAGTGTATTTAAAAGAAAAACCCACTGATTCCGTCCACCTGCCATCTTGCTCCAGCTTTGTTTCTGATGACTTGTATGACAAGTCAAATCGCAACATTTCTTAGTGCTTTAGCTTCCTCCTCCAAGAAAGAAGAGGTTTGGATGAGATGACCTTAAAATTGCCTTTCACCTTCAAAATTATAGGATTCTATATATGGCAGGAAATTTCCTTCAACTGTAATATTTGAAAAAGCTAAATGAAAACATCTTGGCTGAATTTATTTCTACGACTCTATGTTCACCAAAAGTTGATGAACGAATATGACTGTCACGCTGTTTGAGTTTAAAGAAATGACCCTATCCCATTTCAGAAAACAGTTTAAATCAACATCAGTTTTCCTTTAGTTTCCTGAAAAATGGGTCACAGAAAATAACTCCTACAAATCAAGTACTTTTGTCTTTATCATACATCCTATTCTCCAGAGCCTAGTTAGTACTTCACACACACACACACACACACACACACACACACACAATTGTCAATAAATGTTTATTAACTAAGATGGAATTTTAAAATTGGCTAATCCAAATACTTGTGGTTTAGTTGCAGCTCTGTATGTTTTGCATAGTCCTTTATCAATAATTGATGTATTGTGGCATTATTAAAATTATTTATGTAAGCTAAACTTATGAAAGAAGAATTTTCCTGTAGTGTTCTCTACTCTGGGCAGAAGTAAAGAACCCATAAATCTTAAATAAAGTTCCAACTCTTTTGGCCGGTATTCAAGTGGAACCATCAAAAGAAACCATGCTACTTTTTTAGTCTCATCTTTTGTTCCTCTGCATGTTCCCCAGGCCAATCATACTGTTCTACTGTCTATCCCTAGAACGCCCATAACACTCACTTGCCTTTGCTCCCGATGTCAGCCTTCATTATTTGTTGAATTCCTACTCCTCCTTTAAAATTCAACTCAAATGCTACCTTCTTTCTCCATTAAAGCTTCTTTAATCCTCTTGGTCACTTAATGTAATATACTGTAATCTATATGTTGTCTTCCTTGAAAGAATATAAACTATTTGAGGGCAAGGTAGTTTCACTTTTCCTATAGTATCCTGAGTACTTAGTATGATACTGAGTCTCACAAAATAATGAGCTCTTAATAAGTGCATATAGGTGGAGTAATTGACCTCATCCATAAATATCAATTTTGTAACTTTCTGATTTATGCAATATTGTGTATTACACTTATTTGTTTTTCTATTTTATCCCTGTACTGGACTATAAACTCCATGAAGTCAGGGCCAGTGTTCTATCTAAATGTTTAAATTCTGAAGAGCAGAGCAGAATGCTTTATCTTCAGTAGACAATTGATATGAATGAATGAATGAAGTTAAGAAAATGTGGATAAATGCAAAGTCTTTCTCCATGACTTTCTGGAACACCATAGCAGCAAGTGCAACATGGGAGGGACCTTCCTTCAGCTGAGGTAGAAACTAAACTAAGAGTCTGTTCCATTTCTTTCAGGACAGCTCCAAATCAAGCTTAAAGACATGAGGGTAGGGCTAAAGGAAAATACAAACCCCAGAGATCTGTTTAGCCTCAAATATTTTCCCTGAGAAGTGTCTCAGGAATAGGAGAAATATAATGGCATTGTGTTTCCACAAAGATCGTGAGCACTGCTGTATAAGCAATTTGGCTTGTATATGAAAATTCACAGAGAGGTACAAGATGCATCATGGTTTGCCTGCAGATAAGAACAAGTTCTATGGCAACCTGTTACAAATAAACACCCTATCACCTCCTCCCCCTCAGCCTCCGTGGGACTTAGCTTAGAATGTACATAAACATTTACTCTCAGGTTGCTCTGCTTGTATACTATGCCTACAAATGCCTCAGTTCAAAATATCTATATCCTATTTTATGCATGTAAATTTGTTTAGAATCACCTTTATTTATATCTGCTGCCCTAGAAATTATTATTGTCCAAAGTAATTTATTAACCCCCGCCCAAGCCCCATCCCTTTTTGTCTTTACCTTGGTGATATAAGCTTTAGCCAATGCATATGGAATATATGGCTGCTGGGTTGGGAAAATGTTGAGCTCATCTGGCCTCTGATTTCCTTTATCAGTGATTCCAAAATTGTTCTGAGTTTCTATAGAAGATATAAAATCATAAATGAATTAATACATGATAACATTTATTAGGTTTGTATTATTTATGAAGCAATGTATGTTTCATAGTGAATATACTTATATGCAACATTTCCTATTGTTTTTGAGAACCATGTATAATTGAAATTTACATTGAAAATTATATATATAAATATTTTAAAAGACAAAAAATAGGAATTCATGTTCAAATATGTGGGTTTCCTTCTTATTCAAATAATCTCCCAGATGGTATTAAAAAATACATTACTCAAATTTTGATAAATAGCATTGCTGCTAATGAATAAATGGTGAATGATAAATCTAAATTCATTAACATGTTCGTGATTAGATTTTGGAGAGCTGGAATGTAAATTATTCTATTTAGATTTCACTCTGGGGAAAAATAAATAGAAGACCTCAAAATAACTCAATTTTTTCCTCTGATAACTAGATCAGAATAGAATCCTCTTATCTAGAATTGCAAAATCATCCTATTTTTACAGTTTGTAGATTAGGCATTGTTACTCCCTCATTTTTCCAGTGTTAAAATTAGTTGTGACTTATCTAAGGTTATATGCATATCTAGAACTACCTATATATGTATCATCTATCTATCATCTATCTATCTATTATCTATCTAT
>CM053590.1:194299763-194329321 GCA_028646515.1 Pseudochirops corinnae | reverse complement strand
TCTCTCTCTCTCTCTCTCTATCTACATAGCACATAATTTGAAATTTAACAATTATAAGTGGCTCTCTGAATGCATATTCCTTTCAAGTTAAACCAATGGAAGCTTTGGCTTATCAATAACAGGAGTTTCTTTTGGAACTGTGGCATCCTGCTACCATTTGTGGCAATTTTGCAATCTCTAGCTCATTTAAATGTATTACATGGCACACACACATACACATGCATGCACACGCATGCACACCAAGACATGGAAGCGCAGAATCTCGGGATAAGGAGAGACCTTGGAGGTGCCCATTCTCAGCCAACTTTGAACAACAGCAATGATAACAGCTAACATCTTCATAGTGCTCGCCATATACTAGGCACTGTACTGAGTGCTTTATGATTGTTATTTCATTTGATCTTCACAATAACCCTAGTAGGTGAGTGCTATTATTATTATTATCTCCATTTAATAGTTGAGGAAAAGGAGGCAGAGGTTAAGTGACTTGCCCAGGGTTACACAGCTAGTAAATGTCTAAGGCTGAATTTGAACTCAGGTCTTCCTGACTCCAGGTATAGCACTCTATTCAGTTTGCCATCTAGGTGATCTATATAAGTTTTATGGATCAGGTCAGACTTGAATTCAGGAAGATAAGCCTTCTTGACTCCAGGCCTAGTACTCTATCCACTGTGCCACCTGACTGCCCGACATTTATATTCTTACGTGTCTGTTACATCATGCTGGGCAGCTAAGTGACATAGTGGGAAGAGAGCCAGGCCTAGAGTCAGGAGAACCTGAGTTTAAATGTGCCCTCAGACATTTACTGGCTCTGTGACCCCAGGCAAGTCACTTAATCCTACTTACCTTAGTTTCCTTGTCTATAAAATGGCTGGAGAAGGAATGGCAAACCATTCCAGTATCTTAGTCAAGAAAACCCCAGATGGGATCATGAAGAGTTGGATATGACTGAAATATGACTCAACAAAAATGTGATTTTTTTAAAGTGTTGCTTTCTTTCTCCTTTTGATGAAGAGAATCAACAGTTCAGAGTGGAGAGAAGGGCATCTGACTTCCCCAGATGCTACAGGATTTTGCATCTTAGAAGTAAGACTGTCATTGGAATCAAACTCTAATTTTATGTGCCAATGGCATCAGTTACTTTTGTGGCATAATTTTCTAGGTATCAATTAATTTGTCTACGCAATAAAGGGTTTGGACTGGATGGCCTCCAAGCTTTCTAACTTTAAAAATGTGTTATTCACGGGATTATAGATTGATACCTGGAAGGAACCTTCGACATCTAGTCCAATACACTTTACTTATGAGAAAACCAAAGCCCAGAGAAGTTAAATAAAATAGCTGGTTAATGGTTCATGGGGCACATAAAACCAGATCTGACCCTAAGGTCAAATGGCAGTAAAGAGCCTCCCTAAACTGTGACTCTATTGCTCTCTATACTACCCCATGCTGCAACTCTGTGAGGATTTTCTAGAGATTGTTCTTGTCTAGGCTTTACTTTAACCCTTTGCTTGAATGTATCTATAATTCTGTCAATGTGAATCAAAGCAGATCACAATTCATCCATGCCTTCTCATCTTGTGGCATTCTATTCCAAGACTTCTCCTAAGTCCTCCATAGATAATCAAAATATTGCTTTGGAAGCTTTTGTGTAGTACTGGATATTCATTTTATAGTTTTCAATTTTTGTAACATCACTTTTCATATATAACATCACCTTTCAAATATTTCCTGGATCATCATCATCATCATCACCATCATCACCATCATCATCATCAGCATCACCATCATCTCTCTCTCTCTTTCTCTCCCTTCCTCCCTCCCTCTCTCTCTCTCTCTCTCCTCTTTCACTCCTCCCTCCTCTCTCTTTGTCTCCTTTCCCTCTTCTTTTTCTCCATCTCTGTCGCTCTCTGCCTCTCTGTCTTTCTCTCTCTCTCTGTCTCTCTCTCTCTGTCTCTCTGTCTCTGTCTCTGTCTCTCTCTCTCTGGCGTATGTTTATTATTTTGTTTTTTTCTGAAAAAAAAAGGAATGAATTCCACCTACCTACTACAAGTTATTAGACTCGACTTAATTGATGGTAAAAATGAAACCCTGAAAGAATGAAGATACAGAAACCAACATTTTCATTTTGTAATAGTGTCACTCTTAATAATTTATATAAAATTAAAGTTAAGCTACAACATTTGTGTTTCTGGAAATGTGATGGTCTTTCACAACATTTCTGATGCCTTCCCTCTAAGATTATCTCCACTTTTAAAAATGTCTATATCTTGTTTGTGCATAGTTGTTTGTATGTTTTTTCCCCGTCCAACTTCAGATTGTAAAACCCTAAGGGGTTTCCTAAGGGAAAAGAAACTGTTTTGCTTCTCTTTGTATTCTCAATGCTTAACACATTATCTGGTACCTAGTTCTGATCCTTAATGTATACTTGTAGATTTGACTTAACTTTCATTTTAAATGAAAAGGTCAAAAACCTGGAAGACAGTCATTGTTCAATTTTTTTTTTTGAAATTGCATCTCCTACCCACCCCCCCACTTCCTTTGCCATTTTTTCTGAATGAATTATCTTTTTTTTTGTTTCCTTGACTCCAAGGAAGGAGTCTTTAACCATTCTTATCTTGTATCCCTTTGACAGTTGGGTAAAGTCTGTGGATCCCTTCTCACAGTAATGTTTTTAAATGCAGAAAATAAAGAATATATGATTACAAAGGAAACCAATTATACTGTAAAAGTTAATAAAATATTTTAAAGTTTACTGACACCAGATCGAGACCATTGCTATAAGGGGATGTGAGAGAACTTGAGAAGATGTGGTCAGAAGTCTCCAATCTACTTTCAGACAATTTCCCCTCCCTATTAAGATGTACTCAGGTGATCTGAACATGGAAGAACTCATAGAATAAGTTATTCAGTTCCTTTTCACATAAGTTGATTGTGTCCTAAATATCCAAAGAATCTTGATTACAACAGTGATTTTGGCAAAAATCTTAGAAGAAACATATAGATATAGGTGTATAGATATGTATGCATGTGTATTTATATGCACATATATATGTAAAGACAAATAAATATGGATATATGCACTCATGAACCTATTCTGAATTTTGAATGTTGGATGGTCTTGTAGTCTACAAGACAATAGTGCTGTATGTACAAAGCTATACAACCTTGTCCACTTGACTCACCTTAGTTCTTTTTAACATAATTCAAATTTCTTCTAGGCCTAAAAATCTTTAATGCTAAATATGATGCCCTCATTATTTTATTAGGGTTGAATTGACTAGGTATAACATCTGATGGCTAATTATCTTCTATTTAGGGATTATACTGACAGCCATGATAGCCGCATCTGATGGCAATGCTGCCATTCAGAGAACATAGGGATAGGAAAAGTGACCAGCCGTGTGATTTCATTGATGATGTGTCCTCCTGGATGAGGAAACTCCTTGTACCTGTGCAGATCAGCACTAGACTTGCCTGGGAAACTAAGAGATTAAACAAGTTGCCTCTAAATCACAGAATTAGTGTTTGTCAGGCAGAGGATTGGACTGATATCTTCCTGGTTCTTTTCTCCCTCTTCCTATTCTAAACGATATTCAAGTTAGATCCTGGCACCTCTAGAAAAACGACCATAAGTAAAGTCTCATGAGTATATTTCAAAAGAGTTGACTCTCAATTTTCTGTATGTAATTTATTGACAATATATCTTGATACATGAGGGACTTGTGGCTTCTCTTTAGAAGAAGCTGGAATATATATTCAGTGAATACAGATTCATTTTGATATTAGCCTAAGCAAAGTATAACTAGGGAAGGCAAATGTTCTGAGAAAAATACCAGATAGAGCACTTTTACTTTTTGATTTTTTATGCCACGCTTCGTCTCCATTGAAGGATTGTATTCTAGGTACTTCATAATACTTCTGGGGTGCTTAGGAGTGTCAGATTTTTTTTTTCATATCATATACCATATTTATTGGCATAATATAATGATTGTTTTAAAAATTCTCTGCATTTAAAATTATAATTATAATAACTGGTACTTATATAGGGATCTGTAGTGGGCAAAACATTTTAATGGAATATCAGCTTTGAGTCAATCAACAGCCATGTGAGATAGATATTGCAAGTGTTATCATTTCCATTTTGTAGAACAGGAAATTGTGATTCAAATCCGTGAACTGACTTGCCCATGGTCACACAGCCATTACATGTCAGAAGTTGGATTTGAATGTAGGTCTATCTGCATCCAAGTGATGCAATAGGCACTTCATTGTGTTAACCTCATTAAGATATTTTGATAGGCAACTTCTATAGTGATATTTACCCAGTATGTGGGAACATTTTTTAAAACCTGTCCTACAACACATCAAAAATATCTGCCACCATATATGTTGAAATACCTTTTCCCACAGCTGTGTTGTTTCTTTTCAATCCAAAAAGCCATTTGAAAGAAAATATCCTCTTTCTGATGCCAAATCTGTCCATCCAGTGTACCTCCTCATCTTCTTCACCTTCAAAGGATACAAGTAAAACAAAATCATAACAAGAGAATTATGGATCTAGAACTGGAAGGCATTTTAGAGATCTTCGAATTGAATTTCTTGACTTTAGAAATGAGGACTAAGGCCTATGAGACTTAACAACTTGTTCAACATTATGCAAGTAGAAAGAAATAGAACTAGGATTCACAATCAAGTCCTGTCTCTCCGTGTTCAATGTTCTGTTCACTGAACTGCACTGTCATAGTAACATGGAAGAAGAAACCTTCAGGAAGACCTGGTTCAAGTTTTGCCTCTGACACATACTAGCTGCATTATCATGGGTAAGTCACTTAAACTCTTATTGTCTCTGGAAACTTTAATATAATCTGTCACAGAGAATTTTCATCTGCATTCCTTATGTCTTTGTAATGATAGGTTGAGACCTAAAAATAATAACAAAAAAGGACAATAAAAATAATTAACATTTGTAGAAGACTTTAAAGTTTATAAAAGCCTTGGCCTTGAGTTTGGTTAGTTGCTGCTGTGACACTCCTCTCTACCAAATTTCAATCATATCCTTAAAATCAGAGTAAGGAAATTCCTTAAGTGCTATAGAAATTTAATCATGTATGAAGCAAGACATTTGATTCTATGAAAGCAGGAACAAAGATACATGGTTGTAAAATAAAGCTAGGAGGAAGTCCAGCATCACACAGCTCTAACCCATAAAGACAATTTTTGAGAATACCCCAAAATGACCTTTCTCACCCCCAGGTTGATGTGGCAGTCAACTTTTAAAACATAAAATCCATTTGTGGGGAGGGAATCATTGCTCTCTAGACCTGGTGAGACACTCAGCATTTGTGCTGGCTGCTGTTTTTGAGACTAAGTACTTGACTCTGTGAAGGAAGAAGGAAGGCATGAGTAGCCTCAACCAAATGAAACTGTGTCCAACTCTCCTCAGGTATCCTTGTTTGCTAAGGTCCCTATATCCTTTGATAATCTTAGTAAAGATATAATGAGCAGATGGAGACAAGGTGATGGATTAGAGGTAGGCACTCACCCAGTTGAATTCTCCCAACATTCCCTTCTAAACAACTTTAAAATAACTCCTTAAACCAAAATTTGGAGCTGCAGAGCCAACACAAGGTCAGTGAGACATTTTTTTTTCCCAGCTTGAGACAATTTTGGAGGTTGGCATAGGTCTACAACACTGGGTTGGGAGTTAGCCCAGAACACATCAGCAGTAGCAGCTGTTGGCACTGGACATGGCTTCTACAGCATTGATGGCAGCAATAGCATCAGCTTTGGGAGCTCTCAGCCCAAAGATGGTAAGAGGGTTGGATGACTGATCAGAAACAGATTACAGGGGACTCTTTGTTGGCATTGGGTCCAGCTGGCACTGATTGGCAACTCCTTTGTCCATACAGAGTTCTGGGCCACAGTTTCTGCTCTCAGTTTCAGGGTGGAGAACATTTGTGGTCTGTCTCAAGGGAGTAGGTCACTATTTTCAAGGAATAGAGAAGCATTAGCAAGGCAACTTCATAAGAGCAAGGGACCTGGTCACAGTATCAAGGAAGAGAGGAGCACTAGTGTTTATGTCTGTAGGGGAGTAGAGGCCTTCATCACAGTTTGAGGGTGAATAGGAACATAAACCCTTGGTGCTACAGGGGAGCAGGGTAAAGGCTAGAGGACAGAACAGGAGAAAAAGAATCATATCTCTCCTCAGATCATACCACTTAGAAAGCACCAAAAACTTCTAGACTGATAGAACTAGTTCTGAAAATAGCAGCATGAAAAAGCCTAAAGTTTGGCACAGTGCCTACCCTCTGCCACGTAAGCAGAACCCAACTTCAGTATAATGTTCAAAGTCAAGAAGCAGGCTGAGAAAAATGAGCAAACAAAAAAGAACTTGACCATAAAAATCTACTATGGTATCAGGGAAGACCAAGATATAAAGTGAGAAGAAGAAAACAATGCAAAAAAATCTATAAGCAAAACCTCACAAAAAACTGCTAACTGGACTCAAGTCCAACCAGAATTCCTAGAACAGTTGATGAAAGAAATAAGAGTGGTAGAAGAAACAATAAGGAAAAAAATGAAAGTGAAGCAAGAAAATTATTAAAACAGAATTAATAGTTTTATAAAAGAGGCACAAAAAATACTGAAGAAAATAACACCTTAAAAACCAGAATTGACCTAATGCTAAAAAAGGCACAAAAATTCACTGAAGACCAGAACTCATTAAAAATCAGAATTGGTCAAATGGAAAAAGAGGTACAATACTGAAGAAAATAATTACTTAAAAATTAGATTTGGGCAAGTAGATTTGTATAAGAGTTATGGGGGGGATGAGGAATGATAAAAGGGAGGAAATATTAAGAAAGGCAGTGGTCACAAGCAAAACAGACTTTTGAGGAGTAGAACTAAAGTAGAGGAGGCAGGAGGGATAGGACATAAAAGATATACAAAGTTAGTAATCATAAATGAATGTGAATGGAATAAAATGGAAGCAGATAGCAGACTGAAATAGAAATCAGAATCCAGCAATGTTTTGTTTGTAAAAGTTACATTTGAGACAGAAAAGACACACGCACAGTGTTAAAACAATGGGCTGGAACAGAATCTCTTATGCTTCAGCTGCAGTTAAAAAAAGGACAGGAGTATCAATCACAATGTCAGACAAAGCACAAGCCAAAATAGACCTCATTAAATGAAATAGGGAACCTACATCTTGCTAAAAGGTACCATAGACAATGAAGTAACATCTTAATATTTTAAGAGTAAATTAAAGGACTCATTTTTCAAATATATTAAGAAATGAGTAAAAAAAAGTAAGAGCCATTCTGCAACTGATAAATTCTCAAAGGCTATAAACAGGGAGTTTTCAGAAGAAGAAATCAAAATTATGTGTATGTGAAAGAGTGCTCTAAATCACTATTGATGAGAGAAACACAAATTAAAACAACTCTGAGTTACCACCTCACACATATTAGAAATGACAAATGCTAGATGGGATAAGGAAAAACAGATAGACTAATAAATTGTTGGTGGAGTTTTGAACTGGTCCAATCATTCTTGAGAACAATTTGGAACTGTCCCTAAAGAGCTACAAAACTGCATACCCATTGACCTAGCAATACCACTATTAGATCTGTATACCAAAGAGAGCAAAGGAAAAGGAAAAGGACTTACATGTTAAAAAACAAAGCAAAACAAAAAACTTATGGCAGTTTTTTTATGTGAGGGCAAAGAATTGGAAATTGAGGGTATGTTCATCAGTTGGGGAATGGCTGAACAAGTTGTAGCATATGGTTGTGATGGAGAACTATAAGAAATGACAAAGTGGGTGGTTTCAGAAAAAAAATAACAACTTGGCAACACCTCTATGTACTGAGGCAAAACGAAATGAGAAGAACTGAAAGATTATTGTGCACAATAGCATCAATGTTGCAATGATGATAAACTGTAAAAGGCAGGGCTACTCTGATGAGTGCAGTAATCCAAGACAACTCCAAAGAAGTCATAATGAAAAAGTATTATCCACTTCCCATGAACTCTGAGCACAAATAGAAGTATAATTTTCTAACTTTATTTTTCTTGCTTTTCTTGTGAAATGGCAAATCTGGAAATGTTTTACATGATTTCATATGTAAAGAAAAAGAAAATTGAAAGAAAAAAATCTACCCCCAAAAGATATCATGACTTAATTGTCTTCTAAGACTCACACACATGGAGCCCCCAAACTGATTACACTCAGGAGTAATTCAACATTTTCCATACCTGATATTATTTGAGAAATGAAAAGATCATAGAAGATTCTGGGAAGATGACAGAGTAAGTCAGAAAATTCCAAGCTCTCAAGATTTTTCCCCACAAAAGAGCTAAAATAGCACCTTATGGTGAACAAAGCGTGGGTGGAGATAATTTAGAATAGGTACGCAACCAGAGTCTTCTTGGGATGATTGCAGAAGATCCATAGAAATATACCAGAATGAGGTCCAGGCTATGTTCCCTTTTAACAACAAGTGGCAAGCTGCTTAAACAACAAGCAGCAAGTCCTGGGGTTAATTGGTTTGAGAGGCTGCCTCAGCCTCAGCAACAGGAACTTTTGCCATGGGAATAGTGAGGGGAGTTGCATACTTGAGCCTGGGAAGATTGAGGGAGTCTCCACCAACAAGGAATGTCAGACCCAGATGTGCTGTGAAAAGTGGCAGGGACAAGAAGGAACTAGACATGCCCAGTGAGTGCAGAAGCAGTGGGGCAGAAAACCGCTGGGTGTGGACACTTATAGGGAGTTGGAGGTTTGGCTTTGGTTCCAGGCTGGAGGGGAGAACTGAAGATCTGGGACAGGAGGCACCATTTCCCATATCCCAGGGCTAGAGGTGATTACAAAAATTAAACTATTACCACAAAAAAAAAATCACAGGTAAAGGAGAAAGAATCTAATGATAGAACGTTATTATGGAAATAGAGGTGACCAGGATTCATCCTCAGAGGATGATACTGAAGTAAAGAAATCCCCAAAGAGTAATGTCAAATGGTCATCTTCCCCAAAAGAATTCATAGAAGATCTTTAAAAAAACTTTAAAAATCAAATGACAGAAATGGAGAGAAAAAAAGAAGAAGAATCCAAGAAAAACAGGAAGGTTATGAAAGGAAAGTCAACCAATTAGAAAAGGAGATCCAGATTCTTAAGGAAGAAATTGACACCTTGACAATTAGAATTGGGGAAAGTGAAGCCAGTGAAATAATAAGATATCAAGAAATAATTAAACAAAATATGAATAATTAAGAAAAAGAACAGAAAGTGAAACATCTTATAAGAAAAACAACAGATTTGGAGAATCAATAAAGAAGAGAAAAATAACGGGACTAACTGACAGTTATGATAAAAAAGAATCTTGATGCAATAATATAATGAATAATTAAAGAAAATTGTTGTGAAGCATTTGAACAAGGGTGGGGGGGAGGGTAGAAATAGAAAAAATTCATCAATGACCACTTAAAAGAAATCCTATGAGGAAAACTCAGAAGAATATCATAGTCAAACTCCAAAACCCCCAGCTCAAGGATAAAATATTAAAAGCCTCAAGATTAAAACAATTTAAATATGATGGTGCCACAATTAGAATCCCACAAGACATAATGGCAGAGACATTAAAAAACTGCAGGTCTTGGAACACAATATATTGAAGAGCAAAAGAACTGGGACTCTGGCCAAAAATATCATACATCTCAAATTTAATACTATCCTGAATGAAAAAGAAAATGGACCTGTGATAAACTCTCAGACTTTCAAGATTTTGTTTTAAAAAAAATCCTGAACTCAATAGAAGATTAGGCATAGAAGGACCAAGAGAAATAGAAGGTACATAGCAAAGACTGATCATAAGGACAGACTGTTTACTTTTTATGTATGCAAACTGTAAAATATATGTCTGAGATTCTTATTAATAATTGGGTAGCTCATAAGAAAAGACTGGGATAAATCTGAGTATGATATGAATTTTAAAAGCAAAACCATTTAGGAACAGTTCAAAAGAGCAATTATTTTATACAAACAAGTTGCAAGAGGAAGACTTGATACAGAGGAATTAAATGAGGGAGGAAGACTGGTAGTTCTGGTAACCTACTATCATTGGGAATGGGAACAATACATATATATTTAGAAGAGTATAAAAGTCTTCTAAATTAAAAAGAAATAAAATAGTAGTGTCATAGGGAGGAGGAGAGGACAGGGGAGGGATCTTTCGAGGGGAGAATGAGAGAATAGTAAAAGGGGGGCACAGAAGGGTGTTTAGATTTATGGGAACTGGAGGATAGAGGAGGGATCCATGAAGAGGGGTAGGAAAGTAATAGGAGGGCAAGGTAGTGGGTAGAAGTGAAGTAGAGGAGGCAGGAGGGATAGAAAATAAAAGATATACACAAACATAAAAATCAAGATCAGGAGTAGAATATGTTTGGGAAAGTATATGTCTATATATGTATGTATATATGTATATGTGTATGTAAATATCTATAGCTGTAGAGAAACATATCTAAAATTTATTGTAGCCTTCTGGGGGCAGTGGGTGGAGGGAAAAAAGAACAAAATTTAAAAATCCATAGGAGAGAACAAAAAAAAAACCTCACAAGGATACAAAGAAAAGATGGACAATTCTCAACACAATGTTTTATTTACTGTATAGATTTTCTTGAAATGAAAATTTATTGTTACATATTTTGAACCCTGTTCTGTTATGTTCTGTTACGCACATGACTTGCTTTTTTTTTTTTTTGTTTCCAACTTTGTATTTAAGTTCCAATATTTAAGTTTATGGTATGTTTTTATTTCTTTTCTCTATTCTGTATTTGTGTTCTGGACCTTGAGTCTAAAATAAAATAAAAATAAAAGAAATGAAAAGATCTTCATGGTGCTTCGGTTTCCGATCTCCCTCCCTTGAGAGATGATGAAACAAGTTTTAATTTTACAGTAGCAACAAAAAATCCTCTAGTTCATATTATGTGTTCCTTACCTTGATGAAAAGGTTAGCAGACAGATAGATACTTAAGTCCAACCACAGAATGCAAGGAGAATGTGAAATAGAAAAACACTTTCTAGAGAATGAAGTAGAAGGGAATGTTGCTTTAAGCTATAATTTCTCACCATTATTCCAAACATGCCCAGGGTTGCATTTAGACAGCAGGAACTAACACTAATGTAAGCTGCCCTCGATTTTGTTGGCAACCTCTCAGGTCTTTACATTTCCATTATCCAGCTGGCAGTATAAAAAATGTGAGCCTCCTGACCCATGCAAAGCTCTGCTCCTGGGCTAACAAAATATCTGAATATAGTCATGATATTGTTGTGGGACTTTGACATAAGTTAGCTATTACATACATTGAATTCAAGTGCTAGCAAAAATCCTGAACTCCTTTTAGGAATAGATGATTTCTCTCTGTCTATAATTGAGCAATTCTATCTTTGAAGGCATGAACTACTCCATAAATTGAATAAAAAGTATCATAAAGGGTACCCTAAATCTAAAGGGTGCCACAAAGGGGGTTATAAATTATTTCTGTTGAAAATGTACAAAGAAGTCCTCTCCTTCACTTTTGGTAGGAAAAAAAATAATAATCTGTTCCTCTAAATATTTCTCTCCTGACTTTGTTATACTCAGTCAAATAGAATAACTGTGCAATTTGGAAATATATGGAGAATTGAAATAAGCAATAAGGAAAAATGTTAAGGCAACAGAAGACCTGAGCAGGAAATAACTAAAGAAGTCAGGCTCTAGTTACAGCAGCAAATTAAATCCTAAATTATGCTATAACAAAGACATATTACAGAGCACTTCAGAAGAGACTCAACACAAAAACTAGCTGTGTGACCTTGGACAAGTCATTTAACCTTAATTACCCTATCTTCCCCTCTCCAAAAAAAAAGCAAAAAAAAAAAAAAGAATACTATAGATGTGTCCTAAAATATCACAAGAAGTCAATGAGGGTGTTCTTTGGGTTTCTAGACACCCATTACCTGGCACTTTCTGCCTCCATTTCCATATCTACTAGTTGGTACAGTAGATAGAGAGCTGGGTCTGGAGTCAGGAAGATCTGAACTATATCTATATCTATATCTACATATCTATATATATACACATATACATATATATGTATATGTATATGTATATATACATAGACCCACAAACACATATATGTACATGAATGTCACATACATGTATATCATGTATGTGTACACATGTATCTTTGTTAATGCTTGTACATATATATGTACACATATACAGACACATGAATATATGCATTTATGTATGTGTGGTGGGACAGAAGATGGCACCATAGATAAAGGGCTGAGCCTGGATTCAGGAAGACTTGAGTTCGAATTCAGACTCAGGCACTTACCGGACGTATGAGCTTAAGCAAGTCACTTAACCTCTTTTTTTTAGCTTCTGTTGCTTTAACATTTTTCCTTATTGCTTATTTCAATTCTCCATATATTTCCAAATTGCATAGTTATTCTATTTGACTGAGTATAACAAAGTCAGGAAAGAAATATTTAGAGGAACAGATTATATTTTTTCCCTACCAAAAGTGAAGGAGAGGACTATAAAGGGTGTTGCCAACAAAATCTGGTTGTAAGCACATTACTTCTGACTTTGCTACACCTGAGTTTTTTCCTCTTGTGATAGGGGTTCTGCAGTATAAAGACTATGTGAAACTAATAGTACAAGAAGAAAAAATAGTTTCCCTGCAGCTGGGAACTGCAATGCCTTAAGGGGTAAGTGTGTGAGATTTGCCATGGCTTGTGTTGCATTCTTGATCAACTCATTAAAGCTGGGTGAAGTAAAAATAACGCTGCATTTGGAGTTAGCGGACCTGGTTGGAAATCCCAACACTTTCTCTTACTACTTGTCTGACCAGAGAATAGCAATGTCCAACTTTACAAGAAGCAATCTTTCTGTGGCGGGGGCCCTGGCCAAATGGCATAGGCAACCATCAGCTTGGGGTCTGGAACTTTCCAGCTAATGGGCAAAGAAGTTCTGTTTTTGTTTTGGCAAAACATTCCTGATGGAAATTCTAAAGGAATATTTGCTTTTGACAAAAAGATCAAGTTCATAGTTGTTCTAAATCACAATTCATTTTAACCTAATAATCATGTCACCGAAGTAGGCTCCATCAGTTCCTTCTAGTTATCAGATTTGTAACCTCA
This sequence comes from Pseudochirops corinnae, assembly GCA_028646515.1. Classification (NCBI taxonomy): domain Eukaryota; kingdom Metazoa; phylum Chordata; class Mammalia; order Diprotodontia; family Pseudocheiridae; genus Pseudochirops; species Pseudochirops corinnae. The sequence continues at coordinate 194,316,129 of CM053590.1, read as the reverse complement.
GAGCCCTCTTTGACTCTTCCCTCTGCTTCACACTCATGTTCTGATCAGTCAATGAGCCAGTTCTAACTCCACAATTTTTCTTGCATCAATCTTTTTCTTTCCATTAACGTGGCCTCTGTCTTAGTTCATGTACTCATCATCTCTTAATTATATGGCCTCCTATTGGTCCCTTCATTCTATACATTTCCATCTACCCAAGTACCAAAGCAATCTTCCTGAAATCTATTCTGACAATGTCTTGGTCCTTGTTTCATATTACCCCCTTTCATGTTCTCTACAATTCAGACAACCTGGAATTGATCTTGGAAGTGGTAAGAAAAAGGGATGGCGTGTGGGAAGATCAGCTTGACAGCTGCGCTAAGCCTTTTACAATTATCTCCTTTGATCCTCACAACAGTTCTGTGAGGCAAGATCTATTATTACCACAGTTTTACATTTTAGGAAACTGAGGCAAATATTGAATGACTTGCCCAGGGTCACATAGCTAGTAAGTGTCTGAGGCCAGATTTAATTTAGGTCTTTCTCACTGCAGTCTGTGTGGTCTATCCAGTCTACCATCTAGCTTTCCAGCTAGCTGCGAGAATAACGGTTTTAACAAAAACAATAGTGAATATTTAGATGTTTGTTTTGTTCTAAGCACTGCACTGAGCCCTGTTCAGTTATTTTCTCATTTAATTCTCACAATAAGGCTGAGTTGTTTTTTTTTTTTAGTCATTTTGATTTTTGGAGGGGGAAGGTAGGACAGTTTGGGTTAAGTGACTTGCCCAAGGTCGCATGGCTCGTAAGTATAAGGTATCTGAGGCTGTATTTGAACCCAGGTCCTCCTGACTCCAGGGCTGGTACTCTATTTACTGCACCACCTAGCCACCCAGGACCTTCATTTCTACTGATTAAAGTCAGTGTAACTCATTCTACCATCTGTACTCCTGCTGGACCCATCACAAACTTAAAAAAGTTTGCCTAGCATTTGTGGAAAACCAACTTCTTGAATCTATGATGTAATCTATATTGGAGCAAATAAGTTAAGTGCTTTACACATTGGGGCGTGTGTTCATGCTTATTCTGGGGAGGAAGAAGAAGATGATATGGAACTAAGGCAAAACAATATTTTATCCAGCTAAGCTGTGACTTATTGATTCAGCAGATCTATTGGGACTTCAGGAGTAAAATGCTGAAAAGTTGCAGTGGCATTAACCATGCTCAAGGGCATGATTAAGTACTGACAGTGACAAAATCATGTCTAAAAGACTGTCTTCTAGTCTCTTCTGACCCTGGTTCTCAGCAGGTTAAATGACCTCCTCAGGTTTGGCTTGGTTTATCTCCAACTCCCTGTAACCTTTGCAAAAATCTCTGAAAAATAATATAGTAGCAAATGGTAAATGCATTGAACCCTTGACAGTTGATGCAAAGGCCTGGAATGTAATAATACTTGTTTCTCGTTACGTCTTTCAAATTGTACATTGTCTCCAGGAACAAATGAAGAAGTTAGTAGCGGTTAATGGAAAGGTGTTGTCCCAGTAAAAAGGCAAACCCAGTCATGTTCTTATAGCTCCCAAAGAGCCCTTAAACTCCTCATTCAAACAGTTCTTAAACCTTGCCATATACTGGTTCCTCCCCAGTTAAAATCCCTTCTATCTCGCTAACTCATTGGTATGAGTATACAAGTATCTTCATACTGATCCATGAACTTTTGAAAGGGCAGGAAGGTCGCCAAGCAAGGAGGTAAAAGGACATTGATCCCTATGCTTAGTTTCCTTTCTTCACCTTTTCTCCATGTCATTTATTTGTGTGGACGACTAAATGAGATTTATGACTAAGAAACAAGGGAATGCAAACCCCCAAAACTCTTGAGTTTGTGGGATGCTCCGAAAAGGACATTTGATCCTCAAGACAAACCTGCTAAGGAAGATACTATCGTTATGTCCATGTTACTGTTGATAAAACTGAGGCAGTTCAGTGACTTGCCCAGGGTCATACTGCTAGTAAGTATCTGAGGCTGGTTTTGACTCAGGTCTGCCTGACTCCAGGCCTGCCACTCTATCCCCTGCACCACCTAGCTGCCCGTGTGTAGAAGGAGAGCAGTAAATGAAAGGGAAATATATTTGCACAATGTGAAAGGGTAAGATGCTGGAATGTGAAATGCGTAATGTAGAGTGGTATGAAATAATCCTGGAACAGTAGACTGTAAAAGGCATTAAGAATCCAAGCAGCCCAGTAGATTGTGTGCATTTTCTTAGTGAGAAGAAAAAAGCATTGGAGCCATTAAGTGACACAGTGGCCTGGTCCCACCTGTGTTTTAGGATCATATATTTGTTTATAATCTCAGTCAGATACTTTATTATGAAAGCCAAAAAATTGATGCAACCCTCTCTTAATTTCCAATTGTTGAAGTAGCCAAAAGAAAGGAAGGTCCTACTGTCACTAAATGCGATTTTTCAAAAAGTTGACAATTGATTCTGAAGTTCTTGAGGCTAATTTAACATGAACAACATTTACTGAAAAGGGACATATTATATGTGTGGGAATCTAGGCAGGAAAGGGCCATCTTTCCCTTAAGGAGAGAGTTTACAATATTACCTTTATTTCAATATCCCCACCCTGAAAGTTCATTGTGGAGATATGAGTCAGGCATGTCTCCTGGGAGAATGCTGATTAAGAACAGAGAATTTTAAAGAGTAAGGAGGCAGTGACATTCTTGGTTGGGCAATATTCCTGCTACTTGGCTTTGGAAGAGTGTAGAGGTTCTTAACATTAGGTCTATGGACTTCCAAGGACTTCTATTGATAGAAAGGGGTGGTCTGTGAAATTTAAAAAACAAACAAACAACTATTACAATATAATTTATTTCTTTTGTAATTTCTTGACTTTTATTTTATTTATTTAAAAATGTTATTCTCAGAAGGGGTCCATAAGCTTCATCAGATCAAAAAACAGTTAAAAGACCTTGGTATAAGAGGAATCACACATTGATGCAGTGAGTGCTCTTCAACAACAAGGGTTCCCTAGATACCTGGTGATACAACTCGTAAAGAGAAAGGGGTTCAGTCAAAATCTCAATGGGCCATAAAAATTAACTATACCTCAAGGAAGCCTACCTATAATCAGGGTGCCATGCTACAGGACACTTTTTTTCATTTTTTTCTAATGATAGTAATAACTAGCAATTATATAGCAATTTAAAACATGAACTGTTTTACATATATTATCTCATTTAATTAAAAAAAAATCAAAAGCCTTTCTTGATGCACTAAGCCAAAGTCTGGAACCCAGATGGACTCATCATTTGATCATGGGATATGATGTGTCCTATAAACATCAGGAGGTGCAGCCAGATGTGGATAGAGCGATAGCCTCGGAGTCAGGAAAGCCTGAGTCCAAACTGGGTCTCAGACACTAGTTGTGTAACTTTGAACAAGTCACTTTAACTCTGTTTTCCTAGGAGGCAGCTTGACAGCTTGGTGAACATAGTGCTAAACCTAGAGTTAGGAAGAGCTGAGTTAAAATCTAGTCTCAGGCATGTATTAGCTGTGTGACCCTGAGCAAATCACTTAACCTCTCTCTGCCTTAATCCATTGGAGAAGGAAATGACAAATGACTCTAGTATCTTTGCCAAGAAAACTCCATGAACAGTGTGGTCTATGGTGTCACCAAAAGTTGAACATGGATGACATGACAGAACAACAACATAAAGAGTAATAAAATATCTAACCCTTATTTAGCAGTTTAGTGTTTGCAAAGCCCTTTCATATATGTATATATATATACATATATACGTATATATACACATACATATGTATATGTATATGTATGTGTATATATATGTGTGTATATATATATATATATATATATATATATATACATATATATTTGCTCACTTCAGACTCACGACAACTGTGATGTACTGCCACTTTACGGATGGTCCAACTGAGGCTGACAGAGGTTCAGTACTTGGCCCACGTTCACATAGTTTGAGACATGAGTCAAGCTTAGTTCCTCCTGGACTCCACTTTCAGAACTCTATCTACTATACCTCTATCTAGCTGTCAAAGAAGAGGGGATTTCCCTGTTATTGTATTTCTGATGGGGAGTTTCCATTCCAATAGACTGTAGAGATACTTTATAGTCTCAGCTTGGGATTCTATAAGCTAGACAGCCTGGAAAAACAGTGAATTAGACTTGAATTTGGTGATATTACTGTAGTGCTACCTTGTCATGAGATAGCTTATTTATAAAAGGCTATGGCACACCACATGACCTTTAAAAAAGCCGTAGGGACTTTCATAAACATTGGCAGTACTTCCTTAACCGGGGTTTTGAGTGGAATTTGATGGCAGCTAGATACTGATCAGTGATAATAACAGAAACTTATGAAGGTTAACAATGTTCAGATTCACATCGTGTATTTCCATTAGACTGGAGCCAATGACAATATTTAACATATAATTATAACTTGAAATAATATAAATTAAAATAATGTAACCCTTTTGTGGGGTTCATTATTCTCACTAATTGGGACCTAGCTGTGTATTATAGAAGATTTATTCCTTTTGGACAACCCTGTCATTTTTATAGTCGTAGTCCCATTTCTTCCAAATGTGCCACCTGATTGCACCCTGAATTCAAGCTTTTGGTGTGGTGTATTTTTTCAGATGTCCGTATATAGATATTTTCTGTACAGATTTTTTTTTAATGAAGGCCTCCCATTTGTCACCAGGAAGTACAGGTTCCTACAACAGAGTTGTAGGTATTTCTCCCCATTGCTTACTGCACCCCGCCCCAGCTAATGGGCATGGTGGAACAAGACAAATGGGTTACTGAGCATTATACGTATTGCAATTCAGCACAATTATCGCAGAACTGGTTGGGTTCCTTTCAGGAAACAAGAGGCCTGCCACAGGACTTCAGAGATCAGGTGTGGCTTAAGGATACACATATATCTTCTGATGGGGAGACCTTCCCAGTACTCAGGATGATTTATCATTATCCAAATGATTTAACATCTCATAGGCTCATTTTTTTCATTTACTAAATGGATATAAGCTCATTAGTGTCCCTTCTCTTCCTCATAGGGTTGTGAGGCTCAAACGAGAGAATGTGTATGAAGTGCTTTACAAACTTTTAAACTGTGTCAATAGCATTGTTATTGCTAGAAACATATTTAGGATCAGGTAGGGACTGCAGAGATCATCTAATTTCTTTTTTTCATTTTGCAATTGGGGAAACTGGGCTGGGGAAGATAAAGCTACTTCTCTAAAATCACCATGTTAAAAAGAGCAAAGAAGGAATTCAAACACAGCTCCTTTGCTTCCAGAGTCAAAGCTTTGATTGTTGTTGTGACCCTAGGAACTGGGTGGATCCAACCAGCACTTCATTCAGTTTATGTCAAACCAGAACATTCCTCTGGATTCTCCCACAATAGCAATAGGTGTGCCTAGGCACTGTGTGGGGGCAGGTGTGATGAATGAATAATACATAAGAGGAAATCAGGTGTTGCCAACTGCAGTGAGGATAGTGGAATGATTTAATCTGTTGGATTAGATATAGCCCAGAGGATCATAACTGAAAGTCATGGGAGAATGTTTGGGTCTTATCCTTGGTTAAGGCATTTCAACAGTAGTACCAAAGAGAGGTCCTGAATATCTTCCCCAGGGAGACTTAGAAGGCAGGATAGAAGCAGGAGGGAGACTGCAAGCCTTTCATCTACATAGGACCAGATAGAATTTCCTTCTGGTTACCCTCATATTTCTACTATCCGTATAGGCAGGGCAGGATGACATAGGGAGTGAATTTAGGGAAATGTTTCCTCACTGGGGTCTGCACTGTGGAGCTTCCCTGGTATTTTCCTTTGTTGATTATTATCATTAGCCCCTCTCTTTCAGGCATCCAACTTCTAGGAAGGCAGCTCCAGAAGCTGGGTACTATCTGGGTCTTCACTCTCCCCTCCTCTCTCTCCTCTCCTCCACTTAATCCTTGTAGCTGTGGAGGAGGTTAGTACAACCCCATTAGCTAAGATCTTTCTTCTGGTATTAGGATTGTGATAGAGAGAGAAGTGGTTGTTTTAGCCATAGGAAGGGGGGTGTATGGAGGAGAGGGGGGAGAGATTCTAAAGTACTTTCGAGCTCTATATCAGTGGTTCTCAACCTTCCTAAAGCTGCGACCGACCCTTTAATACTTGTATGTGGGCGTATCTGCATGTGGGTGGACCCGCCTGGAGAGGGATAGAAGAGCAGTGTCTTGGTTCCTAAGAACATCGGAAATATGTGTTTTCCAATGGTTTTAGGCGACCCCTGTGAAAGGGTCATTTGATGCCCAAAGGGGTAGTGACCCACAGGTTGAGAACTGCTGCTCTAGATCCTATGTCATCCTCTAGATAACTTTCCTAACTGTCATCATTGTAGCATCATGGGATGGTAGGTCCAGGGTAGGAAGGCACTTTAAAGAACATTCAATCCAACCCTTGCATTTTATACATGAGGAAACTGAAGCCCAGAGAGGTTTAGTGATTTGTCCAAGGCCACAGAGGTAGTAGGTAGCAGAGCTTGGATCTGAGCGCAGTCTTTTGTCTCTATATTCAGTATTCTTTTCACTGTACTATGTCCTAACCTTCTGTGTCTTGCTGATCAAGCAGCACCTTTTACTGTGGTTAGGAAACTCCTGGATTCTTCTTTCTTCATTCCTGTGATTCAGAGTCGCTATGTGCAAGGTGAAAACCTCACTTTCCTGCTCCTTCTCTCCTTAATCTCATCCTTAATTAGTTTATTTCTAATATCATTGCCTTCTGGAATGACCTTTCTATTACTACCTAGTGCTCCTTCATGCTAAAAATTTTCTCTTCATTTTCTTGTCCTTGTATTTCTAGCACCTAGCAGAATGCAAAGCACACCATAGGGGATTGATAAATGCTTGTTGGTTGGTTGACTGATTGTTTGAATTTTTCTTGTGCTGAGGAAAAACCAGCTTTTGTTGAATGACCCCTCATGCCTGGTTACCTTCTCTAGGGCTGGTTTTTCCTCATGACCCAGGAATGTCCTAAAGTCTAGAGGACAGGATGTATGGATACTGGGAACCAAATCATGAGGAGTTTTGCCTCAACAGTTATTGCTAGTGCTTGGGTGGGTTTAGGTTATGATTTTTCTAAAAAGCCTGTGCGAAGGACAAGAATTGGGAGGAGTTGGAGAAAAGAGTTGAGTAGTTATATTGGAGACAATCACATGATTGACTATGGGAGGAAAGGAGTTGCCATTCATCTTCCCATCCTTTTATTAGTTGGTTACACATCCTTTGGGGGTCAAACTACAGCCCCCACTTTGGAGACTACTCATCCAGTCCAATTTCCTCTTGTTATAGATAAGGAAACTGTGCACCAAAGAAAGTAAATGACTTGTCTAAGCACACACAGGTAGGAAATAGAACAGCTGATATCTGAGCTCAGGTCCTTTGACTCCAAATCTATCCAAATGGAGTTTTCTTTTCTTCAGTCACTCACTGTGCAAGACGCCCACAGCTTCCTCTTCTATCTCTTACATAGTTCAGTTTAATTAAAATCAACAAGCATATGTCAAGCACCTGCTATGTGATAGGCATTGGGGAAATTAAGAAAAAAATAGCCTAGTCATCAAAAATTTTGCATTCTTATTGTGTGGAGGAGAGGAGAATCCAATCCAATTCTCTCTATTAATATTTACTCCTGGCCTCTGGCAGACTTCTTTAAAACATAGAGAGGTTAAAAAAAAAACCCTCTTTATTACAGGAGCTGCACCTGTATCTCCTCCCAAATTAAAAAAAGAAAATCATTTAGAACAGTGGTTCTCAACCTTCCTAATGCCGCAACCCTTTAATACAGTTCCTCATGCCGTGGTGACCCCCAACCATAAAATTATTTTCGTTGCTACTTCATAACTGTAATTTTGCTACTGCTATGAATCTATCTGATATGCAGGATGTATTTTCATTGTTACAAATAGAACATAACCCACAGGTGGAGAATCGCTGATTTAGAACATAGCTAAATTTTAATTAGATATGAAGTGACTCTATACCTGACCATTTGGGCTACCTAAACAATAAGAAAACATTTAAATTGGCTCACTTGCTTCAATTTGTTGTTCAGTCATTTTGGACTCTTCATGACCCCTTTAAGAATTTTCTTGGCAAAGCTATTGGAATAATTTGCCATTTCCTCCTCTATCTCATTTTACAGATGAGGAAATGGAGGCGGAGTTAAATCACTTGCCCAGGATCTCACAGCCAGTATTTAAACTCAAAGATGAATCTTCCTGACTTCAGTCCCAGGACTTATCCACTGTGCTGTCTCACTGTCCCTGATAAGAAAGAGGAAACTAGTCAGATGCAATGTTCTCTGTCTGTTTTTCAAATGAAGCATTCATTGGAAATAATGGAGTGCCATCCCATCTTACTGTGAAGAAACTCTCACTTACCCTTTCATGTGTTTGCCAAAGAAAAAATGTTGACTATTGTGTAAACACAAAGTATACTTTAGGCTGGTCTTTAAAAGGGAAGAGCCAGGTATATGGTTAAAGACAAGTTAATTAATCATCCTGTCCTGGAATTTTTTGACTCCTCTGTTTGAAACAAGTCTTAGGTTCTAGAAATCAACTGGAAAAAAAAAAAACAACCCTCCAGCTTTGCACAAGAGGAAACTAAAGATTTTACAGAGGGTAAGGGCTTGCCCAAGTTTACAGATCTTGTAAGAAATAGAGTCAGGTCTAATTCTAGATGTTTTGACACCAAGTCTGGTGCCCTTTCTTCTGAAAACTGTTAACTCTTAAATGTGCCCTGCATCCACAAAGCAATATAACTTTCACAAATCAAATGGACAGTGTCTAATGTACCCTGGGTCTTTTAATGCAGGATAATTACTATTCGTAGAGGTGCTTGTGCCTATCTTACAAATAGGAGATCCAGTGACATTTAGGCGTGTAGAGAATATAATAATGCAAGTCTGTGACAAGGGGTCTTAAAAAAATCAAATGAGTCTCAGAAACATTAAGAAAGTCAGCCATTATCAGACAGCAACTAAATGTCAGTGGCAGAATTTGAATCTGGCTCTGCCTTACTGATTCTATCCACTACATACACCGACTTTCATGGCATAGAATGTATTTTCAATAGGTATTTCTAGACCTGGTAACTAATTTATAATTGATCATTTCATTGGTAATTAATTGGTTGATTGGTCCAGTTGATACTGTGACTGCTGCATCTCAGGCAATCCTCAGCTGTTTTGACTTCCATCTTACCGCTGCCTTCAGATGACCAGAGAAGAGAATGAGGCTGAACACTTTGCCCAACTCTGCCTCACTTAAATTCAACTGATAAGCCTCCTCATGATATCAGTGGTCCTCTTTTAGAACAAAGAATGAACAGCAACAAAAAGGAATAAAATTGGTTCTCAGCTATTGACCATAATATTTGAGAACAAGAGACTAAACTCAGATCATTCTTGGGCAGAAAAAAAAGAATTTTTGTGACTCAGTAGTTTTAGAAAACAAAGTGATTAGTTAAAAATAAAACAACAAAATCAATTGTCTAAATGATTACTGTAAGCATTATATGCAACTCTTCACATATATTTAGCATTAGATTTTTTTTTAAATTCCACTAGGCAAGAGTGATAGCTTACCGTTTCCATATTCCTCATCAATTTTAGCCAAGCAGGACAGATTGGCTTGCTTTTCCTGAGGAATAGTTCTTGGTAATGGGATATCAGAAAGAGTGGTTGTTGGTGTCATCACTTTTAAATTATTCCTTTTCAGTGAATCTTCAGGAAGTTGGATGTTGTGAGGCATGTTCTGTGGTTCCCAAACTTCTGAAATAAGATTAAATATTTATAATAAAGTGAAATTAAAATGTGTACAGAATTTTGGTTTCTGTTGTTCAGTTGTTTCCAAATCTTTGTGACTTTTTTTTTGGGGGGGTTTCTTGGCAAAGATACTGGAACGGTTTGTCATTTCCTTATCCAGCTCATTTTACAGATGAAGAAACTGAGGCAAACAGGGTTAAGTCACTTGCTCAGTATCATACAGCCTGTAAGTAGCTAAGACCAGATTTGAATCTTCCTGACTCCAAGCCTGACACTCTATCCACTGAGTCACCTAGTGCCTTGTGGCGAATTAGAGTAATAATAATATTAGTGATAATAGTAACTAATATTACATAGAATTTAAAGGTTTACAAACCTTATAAAGTTCTGTTCTCCCAGAAATGAAATTATGGATTCTTTAAAACTTATATTTAATTTTAAACCTTACATTTTAATTATGTAATAGGAAAACTATTGTGAATGTTTTTAATTTGGCTTAAATATATATTATATAGAAAATTATTATTTCTAATAATGCAAATAGAACTGAAACTGAGGAGGAAACAATTGGGCATTTGTTCAGGGTGTCTAATTTAGAGGTCACTAAATTGAAGTGCTTCTTCCAGCACTTGCAAATGTCCTTCAGTAACACAGAGACAGCAAAGCTTAGTATCCAATTAGCAATCACACTAATTTAAAATAGAAAGCAACCAGGTTATAAACTAGGGCCACCTCTTCTTGGGGGTTTCTGCTTCCATTTTCACTGAGAGGTGTTAATGTAGGCCCCCTACCTTCAAGAAGTGTTTTGTTCTGTTTGATCTAAGGATGATTTATGGGAATTTCCATTGCAGCAAAAATTCCTAGTTAGACGTCTCATGTAAAGTTATGAAAAATCCTCACCAATCTCAGTGCATTTTATAGTTACAACATTTTTCTAGATATTTATGTATTCTAGATATTTATTTACATAGAAAACATTGAGACAGTGACAATTCCCACCCATAGTCACACAGTGAGTTGGACATGGGATGACCTTTCTAAGGAAAAATCAGAGTAAACGGTGCTTTGGTGCCCTGACTTCAAGAGCAGCTTCATTTGGTGCAATTCAAAATTTGGCTATAGATTGAACTGTGTGATAACTGTGTGATATCCTTGGTTAGGGTGATCCCAACCAAGTGAGTTGGTTCTCGGTAAGATCAGGTGGAAGACCAGATTACCCAGGTCTCATGCTTCAAAAATTCTTATTAAAAGATAAGCTAGGATCAATCTGGATAGCCTAGTGGAAAGAGAGCTGAGTGTAGGGTTAGGAGACCTGGGTTCACATCCTAGCTCTGATATGTGTGATTATGTTCTTCCTTGGCCATATTATTTTACCTTTATGAATTGAGTTATCTCCTTTGTAAAATGTGGATGATTATGCTTGTACTACCTACCTCCTTCATGGGTTTATGGTAAAGGAAATATCGTATAAATTTTAAAGTACTATATAAATTTGGCCAACTTGATCTAGTAGATAGAGTGCTAGGTGTTAAGTGACTTTTTGGGACCCCATCTGGGTTTTTTCTTGGCAAAGATACTGGAGTGGTTTTTTGTCATTATCTTCTCCATGTCATTTTACAGATTAGGAAAAAGACAAATAAAGTTCAATGACTTGCCCAGGGTCACACAGGTAGCAAGTGTCTGAGGTTGGGTTTGAACTCATGAAGCTGAGTCTTCCTGATACCAAGGCCAGAGTTCTTTCCACGGCACCATATAGCTCCCCTAGAAAACTCTTGAGTTCAAATCCGGCCTCAGACACTTACTAGCTGTGTGACCCTAGGCAAGTTACTTAATACTGTTTGTCTCAGTTTCCTTATCTGTAATTGAGCTAGAGAAGGAAATGACAAACCACCCCAGTATCTTTGCTAAGAAAATCCCAAATTGGGTCATGGAGAGACAGACACGACTGAAATGACTGAACAACAACATAATAATGAGAAACCCCAGAGACTGTGCAGGAAAAGGTGAGACATGATTTGCAAATCTTACACAGGAAAGAGCAATTACAGCTTATATCAATCCCAAAGAAACATGTAAATAAAAACTAAGCTTCTATATAGTCATGAAAGTTAGCCTCACTGTTTGTCCTCCCATTTATTTTGACATGTAGAAGTTGGACTGCAGAATAAAAGTCAATTGAACAATGATCTCATAAAATTTGGGAGGAAGGGAGAAGGGATCCTATAGGCCCTGAATTTCAGATATGTATCATCATTTGATGTTTGGCAGTTTTTGCTGATATCTTGTGTTTTTATAACATGATTATTTTTAAAAGCAAAAAAACCAGGTAAGGAAGACTAAGGAATACAGTGATTCCTTCAGATAGTGCCTATAACATTTTGACTCGTTGTCTTCCACCTCTCTGATGAAAGGAGAGATGCATTTCCTCATTTCTTTTCCAGAACCAAGATTGTTAACTGAAATTATACAATGTTTACTTTGGTTTCTCATGTTCTTTAAATTTATGTTATTTTAATTGCTGCTCATGTCTTTTTTGTTGTTGTTCTTACTTTATTCTGTATCAATTTTTAGAGGTTACTCTGACTAGTATATATTTGAGGCAGGATTTGAATTCAAGTCTTCCTGACTCCAAATCCAGTGGTCTTAATATATTTTTAGGCCTCTAGTCTAAGCCAAAGTCAAATCTTTTTTATATTCCTATGTTTTCACTTTAGTTTCCTCAACTATAAAACAGAGGTGATAATACTGTTTTTATAGAATCATAGATCTAGAGTTGCAAGGAATGTCAGAGGTCATCTAGTTCCTCTCATTTTTCTTTATTCTTTTTTTTTTTTTGCTTTTTTGGAGGGCAACTGGGGTTAAGTGACTTGCCCAAGGTCACACAGCTCAAGTGACTTGCCCAAGGTCACACAGGTAATAAGATCGGTAAGACCCAGTGGTCTTTCCACTGTACTATGCTGCCTCAAAGTTGCTACAAGGAAAACAATTCATAAAACGTAAAACTCTGTGTGTGTGTGTGTGTGTGTGGGGGTGCTGTATTATTATTAATATTCATGATTAAAACTAGGTCCCTTTAGAATAAATAACTAATCCCCTGAAGTGGCAGAATTATTCAAATTTGCATGCGTGTTTCTACTGGACTGGAACCAATTGCTATATTTTCTGCAAACATGAACTCCAAATAGTACAAATTTGAATATATGCGACCACTTCAGGGGATTTGCTGTTTGTAGTTACTGTTAGTCTTTTGTTGGTGAAGAGGACCATGGCATGAGGAAGGTGATACCATGATGTGCAAGTGAATTGGATTTAAGTGAGGGAGGGCTGTGCAAAGTCACCAGCCTCACCATCTCCTCCGGAGCCATCTGGATCCAGTGGTAAGATGTAGATCAGGATGACAAGATGGTCTTGGATGCAGTGGGAGACCTTGGCCTTTTTAAGCTAAGATCTTTCCTGGGTCTCAGTTTGCATGAGGCAATGTCCGTTCAGTGGTTAAGGCTAGGTAAGAAATGAGATTTTTAAAAAAATGGCCCCTTGTACCTAGTCAAAAACATCAATCAGGGAGGAGAAGACCCTCAGAGTTTCTGACCAAAACAGAAATAATTGCTATTTATTTGCAGTAATCGAGATCTGATTGTATTATTAATATGTGAGGTTCAGATGTCATGATAAAATGTTTTTTAACTGAACTAACGCTAAGATTGAATTTCAGAAGAGTCTATAAAAGGCGTCTGAAACTAACATCAAAAGAGCCTCTCATATGTAGCATAATGCATAATTCATTTAGATGTTGACTTTAGGCCTTTGAAAGAATTTTGATGATTATCTCTTATGAACTGAGGCTTTCTGTTAAATAATTTTTATCTCCTAGTAATTCACTGATGCTTTCAAATAGATGTATTAATTCAGTTAACCTCCAGCTCTATTTTTCATGTTAATTTTCTCATTCTCATCTCTCCGTCGGAATCAAAAGTGAAATTTTCAAGCATCAAAAGGCAATGTGTGTGCATATAAATACATACGTGTTATGTACATATATACATACAATAAGTAGAATAATCCATATTTTCTAACTGCTACCTTTTATTTATGTCTTTTTATATCACAAGAACTTTCCCATATGTCTCCCTTTCCCTCAATACCATTTCTAAGCAGAACTTGACCAACAACATGTCTGTGTCAAGTAGTGTATGCAACATTTTAATCAATGGTGTTCCATCACCTTCCTGGGAAGAGCACCATTGCTTCCTCCTCTAATTTCTGGAGTCAAGGTTGCTCTCTTCAAGCAATCTGAGACTTGTCCATGATGATGTCCCTTGTGGGCTCATGAAGCAATTCTCAGTTACGTCACAGCGGTGTCAAACTCAGATAGAAACAGATGCCCATGGCGCCATTTTGACTTAGAAAATCACAAATTAAAATTATGTTGCATCATATTTTGATTTCTTTTGTTAATCATTTCCCAGTTACATTTTAATGGTATTCTGGCCCATTCTCCACTTGGAAGCTTTGCTGGTTCCTTGCCTCTCTGGGGTGGCAAATATACAATGCAATCTCTGAGTTACAAAGTACAGATTCACTAGAAGCATTCCCTAATTTGGAAATGCATAGTAACTGGTATTTACAGAGAGCTTTAAGCTTTGTAAAGTGCTTCACAAATTTTATCTCATTTGATTCTCACAATAACCCCAAGAGGTAGGTGTCATTTTTATACCCATGTTCAAGATGAGGAAACTAAGTCAGACAGCACTTAAGTGACTTCTCCAGGATTATATAGCTAGTTAAGAGTTAGAGACAGGAGCTCAGCATTCTATCTAACAGCTTTCTAGCTGCTTCTAAATCCATTATGATAGCCCACTTATTATTAGTCCTTTCTACTTGTATAATGGTAGCTACTGGCATCAGTGGATAGAGAAGATAGAGATCTGGAAGTCTAGAAGTCTAGAAGATCTAGAGTCAAGAAAACCTGATTAGATTCAACCTTAGATATTTACTAACTATGTGACCCTGAGCATTCCTGTAACCTTTGTTTGCCTTAATCCATTGGCGAAGGAAATGGCAAACCACTCCCAAATCTTTGGCAAGAAAATTCCCCGGACAGCGTTTGTGTGTGATGGTTCACCGGGTCATGAAGTGTGGAACATGACTAATTGACCACCACCACCAAAAATATATATATATATAAAGCATCCCAAAAGTCTTAGGGAAGTTTAGAGCTTTAATAGCTTACAGCACTTATTTGAATGGCTTATTTTAATAGTTTAATTTAGTAACAAAAGATTTATTTTAAGCATTAGTAGTTTAAAATGTCACTAAGGCTATTGTGACACCCTCTATATAAAAAAGAAAATTATTTCAGGAAACACCAAGAGAATTCATTGCCATTATCAAGCTAATTCACAAAAGCGCAAATGTAAAGAGTCATTCAGGATTAATAAGGTTATCTTGGTTATGGACTTTGGAGGTAAAAAAAGGACTCCTGATGTCTTGTCTTACCTGGCCACAGTGAAAAATAAAGAGAAAACCCAGACAAGGTCAAATGATGTCTTGAGCAGTGAAATCATGAAATGTGATGCATAAATAATAATAATAGTTAGGATTTATACAGAGCTTTGCATAGGTTGTTGCATTTTATCTCACAATAACGCTGCTATTAATGTTCCAGTTTTTCTTCTCTTTTTTAAAATTAAAATTATTGATTTTATTTTGAATTTAAGGAATAAAACAATCAATTCTATACCATAGTATCAAAAGAAAGATGATTATACATGAAACCACAAATCTATTACGTCAAATTCGCTATTCCTTTTAAATACATAATAAAAGTTTCATACAAATTTATTTTTTTCCCTTCTTTCCTTCCCTTCTCCCCTGCCCTAAAGATGGTCAAATATAAGACTAGCTAAAAGATTGCAGCAATATATTACAAAGATTATATATTATGATCAAGTGGGATTTACACCAGGAATTCAGGGATGGCTTAATATGAGGAAAACTATCAACATAATTGACTATATCAATAATTAAAGTAAAAAAGTCATATGATCATATCAATAGATACAGAAAAAGGTTTGACAAAGGGATGGGGAACCTGTGGTCTTGAGGCCACATGTGACCCTCTAGGTCAGTGGTTCTCAACCTGTGGGTTATGTTCAATTTGTAACAATGAAAATACATCCTGCATATCAGATATTTACAATATGATTCATAACAATAGCAAAATTACACTTATAAAGCAGCAGCAAAAATAATTTTATGGTTGGGGGTCACCACAACATGAGGAACTGTATTAAAGGGTCATGGCATTAGGAAGGTTGAGAACCACTGCTCTAGGTCCTCAAGTATGACCCTTTGACTGATTCCACACTTCACAGAACAAATCCCCTTAATAAAAGGATTTGTTCTGTAAAACTTGGACTCAATCAAAAGACTGCACCCAAGGACCTAGAAGGCCACATGTGGCCTCAAGGCCGAAGTTTATTATAATGTGACTTTTTTATTAAATAGATTTTGATATATCTGCATGTAACAGCAAGCACCCTA
>CM053590.1:194274285-194299263 GCA_028646515.1 Pseudochirops corinnae | reverse complement strand
ACACAAGTTAAGAACCCCTGATCTAAATTATACCTAAGATCCATTCCAGTTCTAAAATTCCATGATTTAGTAACCTGAGATAATAGTCAGTAGGTCAGTATTCATTTATTAAGTACTACTTTGTGGCAGACACTGTGCTAAGCATTGGGAATACAAAGAAAGGTTTAAAGTACTATGTAGCACAAAATTCATGTGCCTTAAAATAATAATGATGAATGAAACTCTCTGCTCTCAAAGTCTGCCAGATTGAGCATGTCTTTAATGGGATATTAACATACTTATATAATGTGAATAAACTAACCTGTAAGAGCCATTCCTTGGATTATACATAGAGAGATCATCTTGTTCACGTCTACTTCATAGAAACTTGAAAGGAAACTACTTTCTGTCATGAAAAAATATTTTCAATTGTTATAAAAATTATAGTAATGGACAGACTGACATTCTGTAGCCTTTCTTTTTAAAGTTTTAAATCCTTGGGCCTAGGCTTCATAAATGACCAAAGAAGAGCAATAATTTGTGGCTGTTTTTTGGAGATAGCTCTAAAATTAGAAACGGAGAGTTAATTCTCTTAATCCTTCATGTTTAAATTTGGCATTTTATTCTACCTAAAATTAGTTTGGGTTTTACTGGTTCATCAACCTTCTAAGTCTATTCATTGATCCCTTGACGTTGCAGGCCTCATGGGAATCAGCTTCCATTTTATCTAGCGATTTATGTAGTCAATCATGATAGGGACTCTACCTATAATTTCATTGGTAAAGGGAATTCTACCAATACGGTTTAGCAACTTCTCTGAAACTTGGACTCTTAGAGAACTGTCTTAAGTAGTAGTGTCTAACACAAATAGAAACAGGGGCCACTGCACCATTTATAAGTATCCCTGTGGACTGTATATTGATTTGGAAAACCACATTTTAACATTATCTATGTTTTATTGTATCTTTATTTATTTTGCTAAATATTTCCCAATTACATTTTAATCTGGCTCAGGCTGTGCTTGGCAGTGTTGGGGACCTCATGAGGCCTGGACGCATGTTTGATACCTCTGGCCTAGAATACTGGGAGGTTCAAATATTTGTTGCATAAAGTCAATATGGGTCAGATGTAAGACTCAAACTCAATTTTTTCTTTTTAGTGGATCTAAGGCAAGATCTCTATCCATTACCTCAAGTTGATTTCTAATCAATAATATCCTGCCTCTCAGTCAGTACAACAGTGGCTCCATAGTAAACACCTTCAACAAAACATCTCAAATAGATTACTACACCTGATATTTGCACAAAAATTTTTAGTTTACAAAGTACTTTTTGTACGTTACACAGTTTCATGCAGTACTATAAGAAACTGTACCTTGCCCATTGTCGAAAAGCTGGCACATGGTAGGGCTGGGATTTGGAACTCAGTCATAGGAGTACAGAATACTAGACATAGTTTAATGAGGCCATTGAGTCCAAACCTCTAATTTTACAGACCAATTAACTAAAGCACAGACAGGTTAGGTGGCTTTCCCAGGGTCACACAGCTCATAACAGTCAAAGGCAGGATTCAAACTCACTTTTTCCCCTGAATTCAGTTGGCTGTTAATTAGCATTTATTAGGCAACTACTACATGCCCAGCAGGCTAAGCACTGGGGACACAAAGAAAGCCAAAAGACTGAGATACATATGGGATAGAATTAGAGATAATCTCAGTGGGAAGGTACTAAGATTCATGGGGACCAGGAAAGCCTTCTAGCAGAAGGAAAGATTTTATCTGAGACTTGAAGGTAGACAAGGAAGGTAGGAGGTGGAGATAAGGAGGGCTCTAAACACTACTTTTTAGGATTATTTTGATAAAATTTTCACCATATCACCTTATGTATCTATAAAGAACCACATCATTCTTGAGATGAATGACATCAAGTTACCACCACCAGTAATGAAGAAGGTTTAGACAATGATTAGCCAATGTCTAACAGGGTTTCTTTGAGTAGTGTAACTATCTTAAATTTAAAACAAAACAAAACAAAAAAACTATTCCAATACTTCAAGAGTCTGTAAATTTATTCAGTGTGGGTATTCCCTTCATCCATACAGTCTATATCAGCTTCATGCCAGGCCCTGAAAGAGGTATCAGAAAAAGCTCAAGTAGAAGTTAATGACGCTATTCATGACTGTTGTCAAAGGACATGTAGCTGATTCCCAAACTGAGCTAGCTTGGTCTTTGGACAACAGGCATAAAATACCTCACTGACTTCTACCTGAGCCCTTCCAAAGTTTTGCTCTACTGACCTGGTTTCTGAGGATTCAGCATCAGCTCCATGCAATGAAGAGATTTCAGGGAAGGGGTCATACTGAGGGTGAAGTACAAGTATATTTAAGTCATTTCCTCGACTCACTGCTTCATATTGGCACCAAACAACTAGCCATAGTGTTGTCTTAAAGAACTTAGGGAATACTACTGAGAAAATTTGAAAGAATAAAAAAAAGGCAAAACCAATCTACCTTTCTAAATCTATTACCCATTACTATCCCAAAATTCTTAGCACAATGCCTGGCATAGAAGCACTTAATAAATGCTTGTTGATTTGATTTGAATTCATGAATTCTACAGTTTAGCCATACTGATTCACTTGCTGGCCATCACATACAGCATTGCATCTCCCGTATGCAAGTTTTTGCATAGGCTGTCTCTCACACCTTGAATTTATTCTCACCTGGCTCAAATCTATACATTTTTCTAATATTTAGCTTAAGTTCTACCTCCTAAAAGAGATCTTTTCTAATTGTCCTAGTGACTAGTGCTTCTTTGTACCCCTACCACCAAGTAGCCTTACATTTCTTTGCACATATTTATATAATGTGTATTTAATTATATGTATTCATGTTGTTTTCCATGACAGAATGTAAGCTTTCTGAGGGCAGAGACTGTGACCTGTTGTTTTGTTTTGTCTACACTCAGTTCATTGCCTGACATGCTTAACAGATCTTTATTGGTTGACTGATAGATTTATATCTTTGAGAACAAAGTTAAATTGAATCCCTGAATGTAAGTGGTGACACAATTTCTTTTTTAAAATTTTTATTTCTTTTTTAAAATTTATTTATTTGCTTTTAGTTTACAACATTCAGTTCCACAATCCCTTGAGTTCCGAATTTTCTCTCCCCTTCTCTTCCTCTCCCCTCCCCCACCATGGCGGTGGCTCAGTTTCTTATAGTCACTAAGCATTAAGTAATATGTTAAAGAGGATTGTATGTAACCTTCCTTCCTTTCCTTCCTGCAGAAGTTTTGGCCACCCTCTCCTTCCTCTTTTTTGTTTTGTTTTTCTTTATTTCCTTTTTTTTTTGTAAACTACCATCAAGTAGTCTTTATCTTCACATCTAAAAGTACTGAAGTGGCTCTCAATCAATTAGAATGGCCTGGCACACCTGAGAGATGAAATTCTAGAAGCATCTACTGCCACCAAAATCTTACCACATTGTCTTCATATTTAGAATGTTGCCATACTTTAACTGTCTGAACATTCCTGCTAATAAAATTATTTCTGTTTGATTCTCTATGCCTATCATTAACAAGCCATAAGCCTTTTCCCCCATCTTTTTATTTTATCCTCATTAACCACATCTACTGCACTAGTCTCAGCCTTCTTCCTTCTGTATCTTTCTATCCAGTCGTTCCTTTAAGAACTCAATTCACCCAATTACCTGCTTCAGACCTTGTAGACTCCCGTTCAAGGCACTCCATAATTTGACTCCAAAATACCTGTCCAAACTTAGCACATATATAACACCTTTTTGCATATTCTAAACTCCTCCAAACATATCTCACATTTCCTGCCTCTGTTCTATCCCTAACTCTCTTCTATATATTTACAAAAAAAAAAATCCATCTTACATCTATGATGTTAAAATCTTTCATAGCCCCAGTGTCAATGGGAACCTTCTCACAATACATCCTTTCATTTCCCTAGTAAGAAATAATCTTTCTATTGTATTTCATTGGCACACATATTCTGTGCTGTAATGTATTTATTTATGTACACACACATTATTTCTCTTATTATATTGTCAATTTCTTAATAGTAGGAGCAGCAGCAGTAACAGTAGGTTATTTTCATTGTTTTGATATTTATTCTAGAAATGAGCATAGTGCCCTGTCCCCAGTAGGAAATTGACAATGCTTGACAAATCAGTAAGGACATCTTAAACGTGAAGCTTCACATGTTTCTCCTCTGTGTCATTCATCTGGGAAGCTTGGTGGCACAGTGAATTGATTGCTGGACTTAGAGTTAGGAATACTCATCTTCCTGCGTTTAAGTCCAGCCTCAGATACTTTCTAGCTGTGTGACCCTGGACAAGTCACTTAACCCTGTTTGCTTCAGTTTCCTCATCTGTAAAATGACCTAGAAAGGAAATGGCAAACCCACCTAGTGTCTTTGACAAGAAAATCCCAAATACAGTCACAGAAAGTTGTACACAAGAGAAAAATAACCAAAACAATAAAATCATTCATTTAGCATTCAAACATAATCATCTCATTTTTTTTTTTATTATACAGAAAGGCAGCATGATGTTATTGTGTGGGATGAAAAACCTCATTCAAAATTTAATCAAGAACACAGAGATTTCCCAGGATAAAAGCAGGGAATTTTTATTCTCTTCCCCCAGGGGGAAGAGGGTGGTCTTTTCCATGATGCATCAAGGAGAGGTGATGCACAATATGGGGAGAACAGAGTTTTTCAACCATAATACAGAAGGATCATATTCATATCCCCCCCAACCCCTGTTGTTTCTCACTTTCATTGGTTAGGGGGTGAGCTCAGGTTGTTCCTGGCTCCCATTGGCCGGGAGGCAGGGCTTGCAGAGGCAGGAAAGAAGACAAAGAACTAAAAGGGCTTGTTGCTGATTGATGGCAACAATGAAGGCAGAAGGGGAAAGCTGACACTCAGACCTGACACCAAATTTCACGACCCATTCAGAGAAGTTTTCACATTCCACACATTATCAAGTCAAGTCAACAAGAAACTATTAAGTGCCTACTATGCCCTAAACAATTGTGTTAAGTGCTATTGATGCAAAGAAGGACAAAAACAGTCCTTTCCTCAATGAGTTCTTGGTCTAATGTAGTAGAAAAGCATGCTAGATGTGGGGATGTGGGTTGAGGAAAATGCTAAGTTCAAATTGTATCTATGACACATACTAGCTATGTGCCTATGGGCAAGTCAATTCAGGTCTCCCAGCTTTGATTTCCTTATTTGTAAAACAGAGATGAAACTAGTCAATACTAGTATTTGCATGACCTATCTTAAAGAGTTACGATGACCTGATAGAATAATGTTCACAAAGTGCTTTGAAAACTTTAAAGTATAATGTGAATATTAGACATTATATTTGCTATTCATATCATTTTTGTGCTTATCAACTGTATTCAAATAGAAAAAGTAATCAGACAAGGCTATATACTAAAATTACTCTCTTAGATGTAGTATTCTGAAGACTGCTGCTTAGGTGGATAAAATACTGCTTTTAATGGGTAATTGAAAATATTTGGGGTTGTAACTTCTTTAGTGTCAATGAAAGCCTCTTTTGGGACAATATTAGTAACTGACAAGATGATATATACACCTCATTGTGCTATGACAGGGTTTGTATTTTTGACACTATTTTCTATATTTTGGTAGTTTTCCCCTCTCTAACTTGGGGAGTATAACTATTTAGTGTAACAACACCTATTGCATTTTATTTTCATAGATTTTGTGAATCTGAAGCAGCCAGGCAGTGCAGCAGAAAGAGGCACAGGTTCTGGAGTCAGGAAAAGCTGAATTCGAATTTTTTCTTAGACATTTACTAGCTATGTGAAACCTGGACGGGCCATTTCACTTCTGTCTGCTCAAGTTTCCTCATCTGTAAAATAGAGATCAATATTAGGGGAATAAAATGAGATAATATTTGTAAGGTATTTTACAAACCTTAAAGCATTCTATAAATGCTGTCATCATCAGCACCAATATGATGTGCACCAATAGTATATTGATTTTGGAAAGGAGTTTTCTTAATGGTATTCATCCAATTTGAGTACAATTTGTTTGTGGAGCTATCAAGGTGCTTTGTATTTGTAATGCAAGGATTTGCTGTCTGTGAGTTTACTAAAGATAGTGAGGTTCTTATGCATAATTCAAGTCATGAGGCTGTGTCTTGCTTCTTTTTTTTTTTTTGGAGGGGGGAAGGCAAGGCAAATGGGGATAAATGACTTACCCAACATCACATAACTAGTAAGTGTCAAGTGTATGAGGCTGGATTTGAACTCAGGGTCTCCTGACTCCAGGGCCAGTGCTCTATTCACTGTGCCCCTTACCTGCCCCTTTGCATTTTCTTTTTTTGTATTTGCTTGGAATTTTAATTATGTACATGAATAGCAACATGAGGACAACGAGTTCTGGGACTTATAAATTATCTCTAGGTGAAAGAATATTAAACCAGTCCACTCAGTGATATGGCATCACTAGAGATAACAAAGAGGACAAATGTTGTCTTTCCTGAAAAAGAAAGACACTTTATTGCATTCAATATCAACATCTCTGGCATCTTTCTTTATCTTATCAAAATATTGGTTTCTGCATGGAGTCCTTGGAGTACATCTGTTGAAAATGGGCAGCACCAGGGCCACCCTATTTATTTCTTTGTTTAGATGGCTGCTTCACATCTTCAGCCTTCTCCCTGTTTGCATCTGTTTAAAAGTATGTCTTCCACACATCTAGGATTATATATACTCGCAAAATCCCAATCATACAATTTTTCTCCATTGACCTGTGCAAATTCAAAAGCCTCTGGTGAATAATAGACAGATGCAGTGATGCTTATGAAACCAGCTGGATACATGAGCTTCTTTAATTTTTAACCTTTAGCAAAAAAGTATCCCAAAATTCCAAAAAAAACAATCATATCAAGTCTTGGAAAAAATCCTGGAGGTGGATTTTGAAAAAGTTCACAGCTGGCTACTCCTTGTTGAATGGGAACATCTATTGTGGGCTTAGTTTTGTCATAAGCAACCTGAAACCAACATGTATATGGCACAGCATACTTTCTAAGTTGTGAAATGCCTTCCTCCAGGGGGCTTCTTGGTTCCTCCACATATTTGGACTCAAAGTTTGAAATTGAGTAGAGTGAAAGCTCATCAACTCTGACTAAACATTTGTCCCTTTTCTCCTTTTTTAGGAAATGCATAGACTTTGAAGGAGAGAAGACTCAGTCTGGCAGAACCTACTGACCACTGAATTACCTTGAACATGTTGGTGGCAACAATGGTGCATCTGGCTTGGGGGTCACCTCAGTTTAACTCCACCTCACCCTTCGTATTTTTATAAGTGCTAAATTTTTTCAACCTATGGTCATGTTTTGTAAAGTTTCTCTCATTTCCTTACATAATCTGCATGGATCACCCTGACTAAAAAAAAAAATAACCTTTTTATATTTTTTGGTGGTCATGACATAACTCTGGTTGTCTGTATAAATCTTTCTAATTATGTAAACAAATTGGTAGTACTCAGTAATTCATTTTTTTAAGAAGTCCCATGAAAGGGACCCAATAATTGTATAGACCCTCTATGGTACTTTGGTTGTTGCCATCAGACTAAGATAGTATGGCATGGCTATACTAGATTTTGAGTTAGTCTGTGTTGAATTAGCCATATTATTTAGTACAAAGAAGCAATCCATAAGAATATTTAAGTGCATGCTACATGCTAAAATATACATGATATGTGACACATTCTGTGCATACAAAACCAAGAGTAAAGGAGCTCTTGCCCTCAAGGAACTTACATTCCTATCTCAGTGTATCCATCTATGAAACAAGGGGTTTTGTAAAGACGATGTCTATAATCCTATCCATTTCTACGTCCTATGGCAAGATGGGCTATCTCTTTTGTCCTTAATCCCAGGAAAGAATCAACTTGAGATTTATTTTTCAAAGTTACAACTTGCTTTAATAAACTTATTGATAGGAAGAGAGAATGAAATCCATTTCCTTTCTTTTCTCTTTAGTCTGATTTGTTTAGAAATTGGTAATGTCCTGGTTTTTGCTTATGTTTTATGGAAGGCCATGTCAGTCAGGCCTCATAAAATTAATTTATAAGATCCAGAAGGTTTTATTGACCCACTAAATTAGAACACTAAACATAAACAGTCACTACGTTCTGTCCCTCAGTGGACTAATGAAATATGTTATTCATAGAAGCTATTCCAAGCCTGAGGCCAGCTACAAATACAAGGGCACATGCCAATTTCTCTGCTCTGCTGAAACTGTTAAATCTCCATTTCTGAATCCTTGAATTGGCACCCTCACTGCCTATTCAAATAATAGCTATCATCATAAATCTTATTAACTTTTTCACTAATGGAAGGATTTTTAGGAAATCGAAAATATTTCTTTCTTGACATCCATCTGCTCTTGACACTTGGAGTCCTTACCATGATAATTAGAATCAAAGACTCAATTTCAGAATTAAAAAGGATCTCCTTCCATAGTAACTCACTAGGGAAATAGCGCCACTCCCTGGAGTTAAAGTAGAAAGGACCATGAGGAAACAGAATGACAGTCTTGGGGCTCAGTCCTAGAAGTGAGTTTGGTGTTGGGAGTTACTGTAATAATAAATACTGTGTAAAGCAAAGGGGTAACCAGGATAGAGCACTGGGCCTGGAGTCAGAAAGATGTGATTTCACATCTGGGCTCACATACTTTGTGACCCTGCCTCAGTTATCTCATCTACAAAGTGGGATAATAGTGGCACCTACCTCCCAGGCTTGTTATTATAAGCAATTGAAATAATATTGGAAAAGTGCTTAGCATGGTGCCTGGCATATAGTAGGCACTTAATTAATGCTTGTTCCTCTCCTCCCTGCAACTCCAAATGCTTGTTGTAGTCTTGGTCCTTAAGCCTCTATGTTTTCTGTTCTCTAGTACTCTTACTATGTTAATACACTATTTCAATACTTTCTGAGTCTCTCTTTAGAACAGAGGTCACTTTCTTCCCCTTTGTTTCCTTCTTGCTATGCTATATTCCAACCATATTGCGTAATTCACACTTTCTCTCAACAAACACTAAGAAACGTTTGTTCCAAACAGTAATTTGCAAATGTAATTAAGAAAACTAAGAGAATAAATAATTTACTTGCCTGGTTTTCCCTGACTTAAAATAAAACAAAATTCTTCTGCCTTATTTTCTATAAGACTAGAGCTTTTTCAAGGAACATTTTCTATCTACTTTGTATTTTAATCATACAGAAGAAGTTCTGAGGAGGATGAGAGGCAACATCAAAGCAAATTGCCCTTCCAATGATGTGTGATTTTAATTTCACTGAAGGAAATCAGATTATTTCCCAATGAAAGTTGCGTTTTTCTTACATGAAAAAAATAATTAGCATTTACCAAAAAATCAATACTGATCTTGTCTCATTTGGAACATATCATTACCTTTTAAATATCTGCTTTAATATGCCCTAAGTGAATCCCAGCCTTATCCTTCTTCCTGTGATGCTCAGTTACATAAAACATTTACTTTGAGAAGCTTGAATCACTTCCCCATATAAAATTTTCTTTTTTTTTCTTGACTGGATGTCCATGTGGAGAGCTCCCAAAGAAGAAATTTCCCCTGCTCATTCATATCAGTATGTTTTTCAAAACTTAGAGTCTTAGAGAGTTGCTTGAGGCACTGAGTTTGAGTAACCTTCCCAGAGTCACAAACTAAGTATGTGTTTAAGACAAGACTTGAGCCTAGGTCTTCCTGTATCTCACTGTGACACTGCTACTTCTTTTGTTATTAACTTTTAAAAATACAGCATTCTAACTTGGACAGTGACCAAATTAGATGAGAAAGTTATGATGCCATTGCTGTTTTACAGATTGGGCAAACTGAATCAGAGATTTGAAGTTACTTTCTTTAAGGCATATAGGGTAAAAAGAGCCCATATTTTTCAGGAAGATCAGGCAAGTATCACTAACAGTTTCTATAAACCTCCAAAGTGTTCTTCACATAAATCTTAATGTAATTAAAAGGCAGAATTAAGTATGAAGATCATTAGGAAATGGGTGACGGGACTTCACCAAAGAATTTTTTTTAGACCAATTTAGGAGATGGATAGATTAGACATAGCCACTTTGGCTTCAAGCTTTCCAAAGGCGATTGGCCACTCAATAGTCTACAGTAATTGTATTTTTGTTGTTGTTGTTGTTTGTTTGGGGGGTTTGTTTGTTTGTTTTTAGACTAGCTTATTTTGGAGCAACAGGGACTAAGCAAGATTGAACTTTGGAAATATTTCCTTTGAGGCCTTGTCATTTCAAGTTCCAGCTAATGTCCAAGGGTACCTAGCTAGGCTGAGGAATGAACGGAGAAGGGCATGGATACTAAGTACATAGTATGTGCTAGGCACTGGGCTGAGGAGTTTGCAAATGTTATCTCGGAGCCAACGGAAGTAAAGGGTATTATCATCCCCATTTAACAGTTGAGGAAACTGAGGCAAATGGAGGTTAAGTGATTTGCCCCAGATCACAGCTAGAGTATAATGCTAGAATGCATACATCTATAAATCAGCCTGTATTCATATGTATTCATTTTAATCCACTTAGATGGCTTGTGTAGAGGGACAAAAGCGTTTAGAATCAGAGAACCTGCATTCAAATCATAGCTCTCTGATTTGCTCTCTATGTGACTTGGGGCAAGTCAACTGACCTTTTAGATTTCAATGTCTTCAACTACAAATTAAGGTGCTTTGACTAGATGACATTCACGGTCCCTTATGACTCAGGTCTCCCTTACTCCAAGCCCAGTGTTCTATCCACCATGCCATTCAGCTGCCCCTATTTGTTAACTTTCTTCCAGAAATCCCATCATACAGGAGTTCAGGCAAATTCAATGATACTATGGTGACTATCTCCTCATCTTCTTCCCAAACCAGTTTAACCTTTGTACTTAACAATTGTTCCAGTAATAGGCTTAACTGACATACTGACATGAAGGAGAGGATGTCACTTATCCTGATGGGCATTCACTAATTGTACTAGAAGCTTTAACATGAACCACAAGGTAGTAGTATCTTTCTTCACTGTATGTTCCAGTGCTTCTGGCAAAAAGAAGAAAAATTACTTGATGTTGAATGCTATGGATGATATATGTGTAAATTGCTGGTTGGATTAACTGACATCACAGCCCCACCCTGCTGAGCCAGTTTTAGCAAGCTGAGAGTCTGTGCCCTCCTGACATTAAGGTTCTTGCTCATCAAAGCAATATTCATCATTCATTACTCTCCTGGTGACAGTGCACAATTCAGATATATGCCTACTAAACTCTTGAGACCGATACTCTTTGCTTTCTCCCATGTGTACAGAGGGAAAGGTAACCAGACCCAAAGCTCTCAGAGAGAACATCATCATCACATCAGCTATGTATCACATAGATGACACAGGCTATTCCAAATAGTGCTTCTTAAACATGCTTTTCTTCTAGGAAATAGTGTTGCAATACAGGTCAGTGTTCATGCTTTTAGAAACCTGTCCTTCCAGGGTTTTCCAGAACCTTTCTAATATACTGTTGGTTAATTTCCCTCACATGTTGATTTTTTCCTTTCTAAAAATTAGAACAAATGGTGTGCCCGGACTTTTAACTTACCCATTTTGGAATCGTGTTCTATAATTGGAAAAACAACATTATTTTTCTTCTTCTTCCTGGTCCCAGTTCTGGATGATGATGGGCTTTTTTCTTCTGAAGTGAGGTTCATAGCTACAGAAAAATGTTAGTTGAATAATTAAATGTTTCATTTTCCACATCTAGGAGAGTCATAAATTTTCTTCAGAAATATCACATTGAAGTCCCTAGTGTAAGCAAAATATTCTTTTGGTGGTAGAGTTCATTAGAGTGATAACTGAAGCATAAAGTTCTGTGCTAAATAGAACAGTACCTCATGATTGACAATATAAATATTATAGCCCAAACTATTTATGATATTGTTCTGACACACATGGATAATACATCTATAAATCAATCCTAAATCAAAAGTATTCATTTAAATCCACTGAGGAAGAATGTTTAATGAGAAGGGTAAATTTCAAAGTAGAGAACCTGGGTTAAAATCATAACTCTGACACTACCTATAGGACTCGGGGTAAGTAATTTGACATCATAGACCTCAGTTTACTTAATTATAAAATAAAGTGGTTAGAGTAGATGGCATTTGAGGCCCCTTGTTGCTTTAAATCTACCTTCCTTTGATTTTAGTGATGAATAATTAGGAACCGGCTATCCTCATGTCTGATGAACTCATTTCATGTTTCCCATGGTTTATCTCTCTCCTTTCCAATTCACCCTGCCATATTGACTTTCCTTAATTATAGATCTGCCCATTTTACTCCTCTATTCAATAAACTACATAAGCTTCTTATTTCTTCTGGGATACAAGATTTACTACCTATTTTAGCTTTTAAAGTTCTCCACAGCCTATAGACTTGTCTTTGCAACTTAGCTATCATTCCAGCCTTATTGTACCTTGCTACCCCTTGCACTATTATTCAACCAAATTGTCCTTCCCTCTCCTCACATCCAACACTATATTTCCCAATTCCATATCTTTGCCCTGGCATTTCCTTCATGCCCAGGATACATTACTTCTTTGCCTTCATCTTACAGAATCCTTCTCTTCCTTCAGGACACAAATGAAACTCCACTTCTGACATAAACACTTTCCTTATCTCCTTTGCTCTCCATATGTTAAATACCTCGCTCTTAACTACTTGGTTTTTAATTATCTTAAATCTATTTATATTTATTCTGAACTCTCTTATAAATGTACCTTTTGTTTTCCTGACTGCTAGATAAGTTCCTTGATAGCAAGGACTATTTCATTCTTTGAATTTGTATCTTCACTACCTGTCACAGTGCCTGGAACATAGGAGGCATTAATAAAGGTTAGTTAATTGATTTTTTGTTTTTGGTATTTGTTTCAAAGATGAAAGATTGCATTTGGCATTGCATTGCTATAGTCAACAAAACATACTTGCCTTCTCGGTTGATAATACCTGTTGTTAAAGGAGCTCATTTATTTCCGCCCCTCTTATGTCCTAGCATCAAACTAAGTGCAACAATTAGAAGAAATTCTATTCTTTGCTCTAAAAACCTGAGGTGGTTAATAGTATGTAGGTAATAAGAAATAAATATCACTCAGAGGTCAAAGGATATTGATGATGGAAAAAGGTAAGCTGGTCATGTGGGAAGAGGAAGATATAGCTGGTGGGCAGCCTATGTACTCCACTGGTATCCTTGTGATGTTTGTAGAAAGTGAGAAAGGCTCTCAGACCAGCTCCTGAACAAACTTATAGACAAGATGAACAAAGCTCAGAAAGGATGGATAGGCATATACGAGCTCTAATCCACACTGTTGGTGGGTATAGCCGAATCTATCACTCATACATTATAGGACCATTTGAGTATTTCACTAAGAACACCCTGTTCAAAGGATATTTTAATGAATAGAACCAAAAGGGGAGAAACAGAAATGCAGGAAGAAAGACAACAGTGGAGAGAATCTCAGTTACCCAGATTAGTGATGAAATCTAAGAGGCACATAAAAGATTGCAATGTATTCAAAAGGGTAACTACAGACACCATTCAGAAATGGCATTCCATAACTGGAGTGGTTTCATTTCATTGTAACCAGAAGCAGTAAATCAAAATGTTTCATTGCTTCAAGATCTAGATTCCTTTTCTCTGTCAATTAAAATAATTGTTAAATAGAGCAAAAGTTTGCTCAAAGAAATAGCTGGCCACTTCTTGAATGTGAACTATAGATAAACTGATTAGTAAAGAATAAAGAGGAAATGAAATGATGAAATGGCAAACGAGGTGACAAGTGTAATTTTGAGTCACCTTGTCCTCTACCCTAGAAAGCAGGGAGGGAGTAGCAACATCTGTGTGCTAACAGGATGAATGTGAGACTTAGTGTTAAGTTACTGGTTGAGTGGGTGTCTCACGGAAAAGTAGTTTGCTAGGAAGGGGAGGTGGCCTCATAAACAGGGTACCCAAGGATGTAACAGAGGCTTTGTTCTAGGTCCTTTTTTGTGTATGTGCTATCCTAATGTCAAGTCACCATTTTGAACTGCAGAAGAAGTTTCTATCACCTAACTACTGACTCTGACCTATTCTAGGTTTCCAAACATATATTATGACCTGAATTTTGGACTAAAGTTTCACTTTCTTTTTCTTTTTCTTTTTTTTTATCAGTACTAAGAAATTTTTTTTTTCAGTTGTGTACATATGAAGGAAACATTAGGTACAGTTGAATATATTTGCATATGCTTCAGTTTCTGTCAGGTTGTGAGTCAGTCCAGGAGAAGATATGGCTCTAGGAAATCACAATAATGAACCCATTGTCATAACTGTTTAGCTCAAGTAGGGAATGTCCCCTGTTTTTGTTTTTTTTTGCTGGGTCTTTTAAATATATATGTATAATATGAAATCACAATAAATTTGTTTCTTAATGAAGACACTATCTAGTTTTAAATGGATATAATTCTCAGTGTCATCATGTTTATGTTATAGTGTTATTGGGAAAAATAGGCACTGTCCTAAGTACTTTACAGATATTATTAACTAATTGTATCCTCACAACGACTCTTGGATGTAGGTGTTGTTATTATCCCAGTTTTACAGATGAGGAAACTGAGGAAAAGGTTAAGTGACTTGGCTAAGGGTCACATAGCCAGAAAATATATGTAGCTGGATTTATACTCAGGTCTTCCTGACCCTAGGCATTGTAATCTATCTATTGCACCAATCACACTAAAACAAATATATTCTCATTATTTTGTGAACTGTATTGTGAAATTGTATTTCAATTTCAGTACCCTTCTCCCTTTGGAGTTGGGCCCAGGCTGACCATTCATTACTATTATGGTCCTCCAGCTCTATCTGATTTTCTGGATTTTACCACCAAGTCCTATCCCCCTTTTTAGGATGTAGACCCCTTGATGGCAAGGACCAGACTATTATCTATCTATCTATCTATCTATCTATCTATCTATCTATCTATCTATCTATCATTTATCTATCATCTATCTATCTATAATCTTTCTTTCTTTCTTTCTTTCTTTCTTTGTTTCTTTCTTTCTATCTATCTATCTCTCTTTTTTGCTTGTCTTTGTGTACCCACTACTCTACACTGTACCTAGCACATCATTGTTCAGTCATTTCAGTCACATCTGACTCTGTGATCCCATTTAGGGTTTTCTTGGCAGAGATTCTGGAGTGGTTTTCCAATTCTTCTCCAGCTCATTTTTACAGATGAGGAAACTGAGGCAAACAGGGTTAAGTGACTTGCCCAGGATCACACAGGTAGTAAGTATCTGTGGGACAGATGAATCTTCCTGACACCAGACCCAGCAGTCTATCCATTGTATCACCTAACAGACCAACCTATATAGTAAGCACTTAAATAATTGCTGCTTGTCTGCCTAACTGTAGTAAGTCTGGCATTGGGTGAGAGGAGCTTAATCCATGACAAACAAAGCCTACAGGAAAGACCTAAGCCCATTTAGCCTAGAGAAGAGAACATTTGAAGGGGTAAGAGGATGGGGCAAAATAGCTAAATTCATAAAAGTGAAGAGCATTCATAAGAAATTTAATTTTTTCCACTTGTCTCCAGAGATCAGAATGAGAGACAATACTTAGAAGTTGCAAAGAGGCATTGATTTATAAAAACATCCATACCAAAAGAAATGTCAAAAATGGAAACTTGCTGACTTGGAAGCTGGTCCTCATCACTGGATGGAGAAGCACATGGCAGTTCCAGATTCCTGGGGGGTGACGGTTCAATTTAATTCAATAAATATATTAAGTACCTACTGGATGCAAAATTGTTGTTCAATAAAAATAAAAAGAGTCCCTGACCTAGAGGACCTTACACTATACAATACTACAATGCAGTGAGGGAAGGAAGTGAAACAGGCAAAGACCGGCCAAAGCTCTCTTAAAAAAAGGAAAAAAAAAAGCTTGAAGAAGAAAAAATCTGAGATATCAGGAAAGCCTTATAAATGAGGAGGTCCCTAAGACTGTCTTTTAAGGAAATATAAGGGCTATAAAAAAGTAAACATGTTAAAGGAGACTATTCTCGGTGTGATGGGTGAGGGCTTAGTCTATAGGGTATGTGTTATATTCCCTCCATGGTTACAATCTATAGGAAGGCCTTTTGGCTACTTCCTGGTATATGTCAAGAAGAGTCCTTCCTTCTCTCTTCCCTAGTCCACTTCAGACTAGTGGTAAGTATTTTCTGATTGTTTCCTATCTGAATGCTTTGTGGTGATAAAACAAAATCAAAAACGCTGGTTTCGGTCCTCTTCTTAGGTGAGTGCCTGCTCTGAGATGGGAGCACCCAGTGACTGAAGAGACCAGGAGCTCCATCAAGGAGAATTTTCAGGCAGCCAACAAGACTGAGACATTCATCAGAGCCTTTTGAAGTCCTGCCAACAATTGGAGTCTTGCAATAGTTGCAGTAGTACCTTACTGACAGTCTGAGTTTCCTACTCCCCTTAGCTTTCCAGAAATGTACATTATCCTTTAAAGAAGGAGGAAGAGGAGGAGGAGAAAAAGGAGGAGGAGAAGATGATGATTAAAGAAAGAGAAAGGAAGAAAAAAGAAAGGAAGAAAAGACAGAAAGAGAAAGAACGAAATAACGAGAACAACAACAATAATAAAAAGAAATCCTTTATTATTACATTCCCTACCTCCTGGGAAACAATATCCTGCTATGTTTTGATTTTCTAGGTCATGATTATTAGAGACTGTTGAGTGAGTGATTAGTAAGCTTTTCCATGATCAGTAGTGAAAATATTAGAGAAAGAAAAAAAAGATGTCAGGCTTATAGGGAGAGATTGAATTTCTGTTACTACTCTTATTTGAAAGAGAATTAAATCACTTGCAAGGGAAATGCTTCAGGAGAACCATTGAAATAAGGCAGATACTAACAATGCATTTATTAGTATGACTACTCTTCTCATCTCCTGTGGCCGTCTAAGCTGCAACCTAACTGCATAGACAGTTATGTTCCTTCTCTCAAAAATGTTTTCAGGGAAAACATTTCTCTCTATTCACTTTGATGAATCTAGTTCAAACACGATAATGACTATATCCTTCATTTTTAAAAATGCCGCTCAGAATCAGAACTTCAGAGTTGGATGTAACCTCATGTTTAACAGGATGCCCACAAACACACTTTTCTTCCTTTTTATATTTATATGATCAGGTGGCATTGGGCACCTTTAGTTTATCTGAGGAAGAAGTAGAGCCAAAGGAAAATTCCCTCAACAGAAACTAGGATTAGATTTCACTCTCACTGAGTTGTCATTCTATTGAGTAATCACAGTGACTTTGCTGAATTAGAAGAATAGCTTGGTATCAACATGCCCTTATCCTGTCCAGATGGTCCTTTCTGGCTACCAAATCTGAAACATTGTCAGCTGCCTAATCCTGGAGTAGTTCTCAGGGTATACAACCTGGTTACCTTGGACTGAAACATGGGAAAGTTTTGAAGGGAAAGAAGTCAAACAAATTTGTGCTGGAATAAACTTATTTTCTGTTACCCTTCCAATTCTATGGGACATATGAATAAGAATTTAATTTCAATAAGAAATATTTATTAAGTGCTTCCTAAATCTGTGGCATGATTCAAAGGATTGTTAAGGATACAGAATATATAAAGGACTAGAATGATGTAATGGGAAGGAATTGGTCTTAGAGTGAGGAAGACCCGATGTCACATCCAAGTCCTGCCACTGATATCTACTGGGTGCATGATACTGGCTAAGACTCAGGACTTCGTGAAACTCTTGAAGACTATCAATTTCAGTGATAATGCTATTCTCTAGTGCTTAGCATACTGCCCAGTACATAGTAGGCACTTAATAAATGTCTATTAATTTATCTGCATAAATAGAGGAAGTTCTTCTTAGAAACTCCTTACATTGATAAAACTATTAGCCTCTTCACAAATTAAAACTAAAAAGTACAAGACATTGTTTCTCTTCTCAGACTTCACATTTTCATTGGGTAGTTAAGACATAGTGCTATGAAAGAGTTAAAGTAAAAAAGAAAAGAAAAGGCAATAGGGACTGGATCTGGGATTCCATTCAGGGAACTCCCAGATGAGAAACTTCTCTTCATACGTTCAGGTTGTCACCTTCCCCAAAACTTACAGTCTTGAAGTATTGCCTAGGGCACTGAACAGTGACATGTCTTGCTCAGAGTCATACAGTCAGTAGGTGTCAGAAGCAGGAATCAAACCTATGCTTCCTGGTTTTCTGGCTAGCTACCTCTCTAAGCATTATGTCACAGTATAAAAATATAAAGTACTATATTACTCAATGAGAAAATGATTATCAGAATCAATGAGTTCAAAGAAAGGAGACTATGACTATCATGAAAAACTAAAACAATGTCTGATCCCTGAGATATCTAGTTGGAGTATAGCTGGAAATTTAAGGATGTGTAGATTTTGGATAATCACATTTCTGGGATGGGGCTACATGAACAAAAGTGCAAAGATGTTGTATTCAAGGGACAATGAGAAAACTGGCCAGTGTGGGGGAGGAAAACTGATGTTAAGAAGGAAAAAAGAGTCATTTTAGGATACACAGTAGGGGACTTTAAAAACAAGGCAGAACTCGGGGGGGCGGGGGGAAACCATTAGATTGAGAATTTAGAGTTGGGGATCCCAGTCCTGTTGTTGCTACTAACTGACTGTTGACCTTGGTCAAGTTACTTCATTTTTCTAGGTGTTAGTTTGTAAAAAAGTATGTTCTTGAAGATGATCTCTAAGTTCTTCCCAGCTTTAATCTTATATAATTCTATAATGCTTTATATTTAGAATAGTTTGTATCTATAAGTCTCAAAGAATGGGCAGTTGGATGGACAGTAAGAACAGCTATAATAATGGGAAAAAATATGTTTGCAACATATTTAAATTTGCAAAAACTTAAGATAAATTACATCATTTTATCCTCACACAAATGAAGTGGATGCTATTATTATTCTTATTTTGTAGGTGAGGAAACTGAGGCAGACAGAGGCGACCCATGACTAATTTCCATTTAACATCATGAAAAAAACAGTTAAAAAGGCATTCATGAAATATCCCCCACACACGCTTCATATAGTTATGTGGGTTAAACTCAACAAATATTTCTTAATTACCTGTCTTAACACAAGACAATATGCTAGTTTTGGAAGTACAAAAGCAATAATGAAATAATTCCTTCCCTCAAGGTGCTTATTTTCTACTAGGTGATCTAATGTGTATATAAGAGGTAAATATAATTTGTGATTTGAGAGGGAAGAGAACATAACCAGTTAAGGAATGAGGGAAGGATTCATGAAAAAATGGCATCTGAGCTGAATCTTGAAGGACGATTAGAATTTCAGGGGCAGAGATGAGAATATGTATCAGACATGTTAGAAGGCTGGTGTAAATCAATAATGATTTTGAAGTTCCTAAAGGAGAATAATTTTTTTTAAAGTCTTAAAAAGATATATTGATGCCAGATTATGGAGGGCCTTAAATGACAGCTTAAGAAGTTTGTAATTTGCCATAAAGTCAATAGAAATTCACTGAATATTTTTGGTCAGAGAATGACATATCTCACCTATGCCTTTGAAGATTATTTTGGCAACTGTGTAGAGTATGGTCAGGAGAAGAGGGATGCAGGAATTAAGACCATTAGGAGGTGATTAGAGTAGTCTATGCAAGAGATGACAAGAGTAAGAATTGCAGTGGTGGCCATGTAAGTGGAGATAAAGCTTGGGATGTATTCTATGGTGTCAGAATCAATGGAACTTGGCAACTGACTGGACATGATGAATGACTGAGAAAAAAATGCCAAGGAACACTTCATATCAGACCCCTGTGAGTAGGGAAAATAGTATTACCCTGAATAGAAATAGGATAGTTAGAAAGAGGGGTAAGTTTAGAGAATAAGATGAATTCTAGTTTGGATATATTGACTCTGTAATGCCAATGATTCATCAAATGGAGATGTCTGGCAGACAAATCATATTGCTGGTCTGCAGTTCAAGAGAGATAAGGGTTAGATATTTAGATTTTGAAGACATCTGTGTAGAAATGATTGTTGAATCAGTAAGAACAAATAGGATTGCCAAGGAAGAAAGTACAAAGAGGAGGAGGATAAGATAGAACCTTGAGAGACATCCATGCTGAAGAAAAAGATATTCCCCCTGAAAAGGTGGGGGACAAGGATCAGACCAACAGGAGGAAGAATTAGGAGAGAACTCCAATATGGAAACTAATGGAGGAGATACTATCTAAGACAGTGATTCTCAACCTTCTTAATGCTGTGACCCTTTCATACTCATATGTGGGCGTATCTGCATATGGGCAGACCGCCTGGAGATAGATAGAGGAACAGTGTCTTGGTTCCTAAGATCATCGGAAATATGTGTTTCGCAATGGTCTTAGGTGACCCCTGTGAGAGGGTCATTTGACCTCCCCAAAAGGGTCATGACCCACAGGTTGAGAACCACCGATCTAGGAGAAATTTTGGCCACAGCATCGGAAGTTGTCATAAAGTGAAAGAGGTCAAGGACTCAGAAAATGATGTGAAATTTAGATATAATATCATTGGTAATATTGAAAAGAATAGTTTCTATGTAGTGGTCAAGATAGGAAGTCACACAGAAAAAGGCTGAAAAATGAATTGTGGTCAGAAAGCTGAGAAAGAGTGGGTAAGGGACTTCAAGTGAGAGGAAAGAAAGATATTAAATAAAGAATCTGAGAACATGGTAAGGTAAAAGATGAGGTTTTGTTTAATATGGAAGATGCCTGAGTATTTTTGTGACATTGAGGAAGTCAATAAAAAGGGAGAGTCTAAGATTTAGGCATAGGAGAATGGATAAGATGGAGAAAGGAAGAGGGAGATGATAGGGAGAGTGAAGAGGAAAAATTGGGAAGAGAGAAGAAGAAAAGAGAGAGGAAGGAGGGAGGGAGAAAAGGAGGGAAGAAGAGAGCAACTAGGAATATTTGAAGAACTTTGCCACCAATGGGGATTCATTCTTTGGTTTGGACTTTACATAGTGCATCTTCCATGATAATGATTCATAGAAAATAGAGCTTCCTATTTAACCCTTTGTCTAAGGTGTGGAGGTTGTGGATAGAGTAGTTAGGAAGAACTGATTTACATCTTTCCTCTGCCTTTGTCATCTGACCAGGCAAGTTGTATATGGGTTTTCTGTTTCTATATTGGTAGGAGGAGTGAATTCTGTTTGAGGAATTTGTGTTCCTGTATTGACATAAATTAATAATTCAGTTTCTTGAATACTTGTTGAATGCAGAGGGCTGAGCTAGATGGAAAAGTTGGATGATACAAAGACCTTGTCTTCAGAGTTCGCTTTTTAGTAAAAGAGTCAGAAATATTCAGAGATGATTTTCATTAGAAAGGCAGTTTATTTAAGCTAAAAAAAGAC
The DNA here is from genome assembly GCA_028646515.1 of Pseudochirops corinnae. Taxonomy (NCBI): domain Eukaryota; kingdom Metazoa; phylum Chordata; class Mammalia; order Diprotodontia; family Pseudocheiridae; genus Pseudochirops; species Pseudochirops corinnae. Next base: position 194,277,769 of record CM053590.1, on the reverse strand, counting down.
TAGGTCTGGAGTCTGGAGAACCAGGTTTAAACCCCAGATCCACTTAATTTCTCAGTCTTTGCTTCTTCAACAACAAAATTGTTATGATAGTGATTGTTCCATCAATCTCATAGGGTTGCTATAGAAAAATCACTTTGTGAATCTCACAGTGCTATGTAAATGTTAGCTCTTAATTATTAGGATATGTGAAAAATGTACCTAGGATATAAAAAAGTGTGGTCTAAAAGGAAAGATTTCCCATGGGGTTGAAGCAAATTATCTCATTTTGGAGATTTCATTTCAGTAAGTTAAGACAGCTGTCCCCTAGGCAACACCATACAAGTGTGATCATTTTGGTTGTTTTCTAATACATATTATTTATCTCTGCCCTCAGCATCATCTGCAGATGAGATTATGTATACTACAAAAGTCCTGAAAAAAAATAAAGTGAAACAAACCAAGAGATAGACAACCATGTCTGTTTCCTATCAGAGACACTCCCTGAAGCCATAATCTTTTCTTCACTACATGGCCAATTACTAGCTGGCTTTGAAGGTAATTCTATGTCATGGAAGATAATGACTACAGGCAGGAAAAAGACATTAAGAAGAGATTATTAATAGGAACATAAAATCTTTGAGGGTAAATATCCTTGTGATAAAGCATAAGGAATACTAAAGGTGACTGTATCTATCACCAGAATGAGATCTATTTCTCAAGAAATAAGGGCAGGTAGAAATAAATGTATCCTTTCTTAGAAGAAAATCTAAAACCAGAATTACCCTTTTTAGTATCAAAGCCTATGTACATAGTAATTACTTTTTCACCCTTAGGGTCTGGATCCACTTTCCTTCTGGAACCATCAATATATGACAACTACTTCTTAGAGAGATAACCAGAGAACAGTTTGAATGGATTCCTTTCTCAGGGGTTAAGGGTATATTGTCTTATAACCCTAGATTTAGTCACTGTTGACTTGACTTGGTTTCTAGGAACTTAGCTGAGTTTTCATTGAACATTATCTGTTTGATGTGTTCCTTTTACTGGTAGGCAATTTCTGTAGTAAGTACATAATGAATAGGACACACTTTATTAGTGCCTGTGGTAGACTAATGAGATTCTGAGAAAAGAGTTATGTGATGCCAATAAACCATCCCCAACCCAATGCCCAATCCACTCTTCTTTGACTGAGCCCATTTTCTCCTCTACCAACAAGCCCTACAACATGACTCCCTAGAACTCTTTAATTATTTCTCACTATACTCAGTTTCTGTTCTATACTTAGATTCTCTTTTCACTTGTATAGCTTATATGAGAGAATAAATATAGCTATGTGGTACAGTGGAGAGAACTCTGGACCTGGAATGATGAAGAACTGAGTTCAAATCCAGCTTCAGACACATTTTAGCTCTATGATTTTGGGAAAGTCACTTATCCTCTGTCTTCCACAGTTTCCTCATTTGTAAAATGGGAATAATAATAGCACCTTCCTTGCACTTTTCAAAATGTCTGGCATGTAGTAGGTGCTTGATCTCACTCCTGCTACTGATCATGTCCTGGAAGTCACCTGAACTTGTCTTCAATTCCTGGCAAAATAATAGAATATTAAATTCATGGGAGGATTTTGAACATCTAAAAAAGGGAGCAGTGATCATATAGCCAGCATGGCTCCAGAACAGATCATGCTACATTGGCTTTGAGTCCTTTTTGACAGGGTTATGAGACTGTTAAAACAAGAGATTGAATATATAGTTTACCTAGATTTTAGCAAAATATTTGAACATCTGCCATTTTTGTGGACAAGATGGAAAGACATAGGGTAGATGATATTATTGCTTATATTTTTTGAATAGGTTGAATGTCCATGCTCTAGGAGATGTTATTAATCAGTCAGCATCAAGTTGGGAGGAGGTCTCTAGGGGAGTTCACCAGAGATTGCCTCCTAACCTTATTTGATTTAATACTGTTAGCAGTGATTTGGATGAAAGCGCAGATGTCATTCTTACCAAATTTCCAGATGACACAAAGGTAGGAGGGCATAGCCAACATGTCAAATAAGAGAATACAAAACTATCTTGACCCGCTAATAGAATATTGGGAAAGATCAAATGAAATGAAATTTATTAGTGATCAAGCCCTACACGTGGATAAGGAAATCAACTTTTACAAACACGAGACAGAAAAGATGGGGCTAGATACCAGTTCATTAAAAAAAAAAAGCCTGAGTCTTTTCATGGACTACAAGTTCCATATGAGTTAAAAGGGCAATATGACAGCAAAAAAGGATAGTATAATCTTAGGCTTTGCTAATATCCAATATAACTGATTCTGATGTTTAAAATAAAATTAGGGAGGCAGAGTCAAGATGGCAGCATAGAAGCAGGAGAACTCTGGGAGCTACCACCATAACCACCTTAAATACCTACAAAATATGGTTTTAAACAAATTTTAGAACTCCAGCACCTACAGAATGACAGAGAAACAAAGCTCCCACTGAAGGCAACCTGGCAAGTGGACTGGGAGGGCTCATTGCAGCACACTGGGTATTGAGCCTAACCAGGCCGGAAACTGGTTAGCCCCAGGGCAGCCAGGACAAGCCCTGGCTGGAGCACTCGGGAGAGTGGATCACCAGCAGCTGTGGCAGTTTCCAAAATTACCAACCCATAAGAGCCAAGGACAAAGTGAAAGGTCAGTGGAACTCAGCTAAATTTATGGGAAAGGAGTGGGTCTGGCCATCTGCCCCCAGGGCAAGAAAGCAGCAGAAGCTGTGGCGCTGCAGCCACCTCCATGTGGCTGCTTCAAAATTCCCAGACAGCAGATTGCAGGGGGGCCAAGTGGTCATTCAGGGGCTAAGTGCTCTTGCCTTAACCTGTCTGGATGGGGATCATGGTCTTGGGTGGTGGTTCTGAGGTATGTGACCAGTGAGCCAAAGCTGGTGGAGGCTGCAGAGATGGCAGCCTCCTAATAGCTCTGGCAGCTGTGAAAATCCCAGCAATTTGGGACAGAGGTCTTCCCTCTGAAAGCAGAGTTATATGGAACCCAAAAGTCAAGTAATTGACTGGCAATATGAGCAGGCAAATGAAGCAAAGTAAGCACAGAAATCCAACTTTAGAATCCTTTTTTGGGGACAAAAAGAATCAAAGCATGGAACAGGAGGAAGACAACACAGTCAGAACTTCTGTACCAAAAGCTTCCAAGAAAAATGTAAACTGGTTACAAGCCATGGAGGAGCTTAAGAAGGATTTTGAAAACCACATAAGAGTAGTGGAGGAAAAATTGGAAAGAGAAATGAGAGAAGAAAATCATGAAAAGAGAGTCAACAACCTGATTGAAGAAAATAACACCTTAAAAAATAGATTAACACAAATGGCAAAAGAGGCCCAAAAAGCCAATGAGGAGAAGAATGTCTTAAAAAGTTGAATTTGCCAGATGCAAAAAAGAATCTCAAAAGCTTTCTGAAGAGAAGAATTCCTTCAGAAGTAGAGTGGAGCAAAGGGAAGCAAAT
>CM053590.1:194246652-194273785 GCA_028646515.1 Pseudochirops corinnae | reverse complement strand
GAGTTAATAATCTTACATAGAAGAGGGAAGGGATAACTGTTACAATGGAGGGGAAGAACAGAAAGGCAAAAGGGAGTGGGCCAACCTTACTCTCACTGAATTTGGCTTAGGGAAGGAATGACATACACTCTAAATTGGGTATCTTGCCCTACAGGAGAGTAGGGGGGAAGAGGATGAGAGGGGAGATATTGAAGGGGAGGGCAGGTTGGGGGGAGGGTGGTTAGAAGCACACATTTCTGTAAAGGGACAGGGACAAAGCAGAGACTGGAACAAGTGGGGGGTGGGATAGGAAGGAGGGAAATATAGTCAGTCTTTCACAACATGTCCATTGTGGAGATGTTCTGCGTAACTACACATGTATGGCCTGTATTGAATTGCTTGCTTTTCCAGTGGAGGTGGGTGACAAGGGAGGAAGGGAAAGAATCTAGAACTTAAAGTTCTAAAATCACATGTTTTATATATATATGATTATTATTATTTACATGCAACTGAGTAACAAGATATACAGGCACTGGGGTAGGGAGACCCATCTTGCCTTACCAGAATGTCAGAGGGGTGATGGTAGAGAATAGAGGAGAGAGCAGATTGGGGAAGAGAGTATACAGTGGGATTGCTGTTTTGGAGTGGGGGGTAGGGGAAAGACAGGGAGAAAATTTGTAACTCAAAATCTGGTGGGAATGAATGATGTAAACTAAAAATAAACAAAAGTTAATAACAAAAAATAAAAATAAAATAAAATTAGGATAATCAGTCTATATGTACATAATATTTTTATTACTAGTATTTATTTGGTTTTTATTGTTGTTATTGTTGTATTTTGTTAATTTTTGTGTACCACAGTTTAGCAAGAACATATCTCAGCTAAAGAGTAACCTGAGAAGTTCCTAGAGATCATGTAATTTGATAACTGGTTAAGGGAAGCCCATATACTCACATACACAATTCTTCATTGTATTCTTATTCAAGTCTTATTGATTCTACTTTCTACAATATTTCTCACATCCATCTCTTATCCTAGTTATTCCACTACTACTCTAATTTAGGCTCTTGTCAACTCTTATTGAATTATGACAATGACTTCCTACGTTGACTTTCATGCATCCAGTCTCCCTCTTTTCTCCAATTTGTCTTATAGGTAGTTATGATACTGATATTCAAAACCTGTGGCCTACAAAGTAACTCTTCTACTCAACAAGTTTCAGTGACTCCTGGTTTCTTCTAGAACAGTGGTTCTCAACCTGTGGGTCGTGACCCCTTTGGGGATCAAACAACCCTTTCACAGAGCTTGCCTAAGACCATAGGAAAACACATATTTCCGATGGTCTTAGGAACCAAGACACCGCTCCTCCATCAGTCTCTAGGTGGGTCTGCCCACATGCAGATACACCCACATATGAGTATTAAAGGGTCAGGGCATTAGGAAGGTTGAGAACCACTGCTCTAGAATAAGATAAGCTTCTTCTGTTTGGCATTTAAAACCCTTTACAATCTGATTCTAGTCTATCCTTCCCAGGTTAATTATTTGCCCTCTCATACTTTCATATTATTTGTCTTCACATACTTTCACATACACAAACTGTCCTTTCTATACCCCATACATTACACACTCACCCACCCACACCCCGACCCACACGCCCACACACGTTTTCTTTTAAAAATTTTTTATTCTGCCCTTAACAGCATCAAATAATGTGGTCATTTACATATACCATGTTGAAAAGGAAAAAGATGATTATACAGGAAGACACGAATCTATTATGTACAGCTTGCCTGTTTTTTCTAATATATAATCAATTCAACATGTCTCTTTTAAAGCTACCCCTATTGTCATGCTTGGCCTTCCATACCTTGTCTTTATGCCTTTGAATTGTCAGTCTCCCATGCTGGGGATGTTCCTCCTTGTTTCCTCCCCTTAGAAATCCTTGCTTCCTTCAAGGCTTAAGAAGCACTTCCTTCAAGAGGCCTTTCTGAATTCCCAGAGTAGTCAGTGTCCTCCTTGAAACTTTCTAATTTTTTTTATATCTACTTTGCATTTATTTGTTTGTTTGTTTGTTTATTCATTCATTTATTTATGTATTTGTTTGTTTGTTTGTTGTAAATGGTAACCCTGCCCCTGTCCCACAGTAGAATATGATTTCCTACTGGTCAAGGATCATTCGTCTTCTTATACACAGTACCTGGCAGAGTATTCTCCTAACAACAACTCTGTGACATGGATAGTGCAAGGAGTGTTAGTCCCTAACACCAACAGAAGTAAGCTGAGCCAAGAAAAACGATGAATTATTTTACCTGGAGGCAAGCAGCATGAAAATCACTCTCTGTCAATGGTATGGTGGAGACCACCTGGTAGGAAAAGATAAAGACCTCAAAAAGGTATGATGCCACTTCTATGAAGACTTTCCCTCCCTCTCTAAAAGCTTTCCCCTCAGATATAACCAGTCATTTGGTAGCTTCCTATTTTAGCTAATGATTCTTCATAACAATGTGCTAGTGTCAGTTGCTTCTTTACAATTGCACTCAGGAAACCTGATTATAGGGATGGGAGTCAGGGTGGGGAGGTAAGCCTTAGGGCCAAAAGAAAAATACTTAGGGAGAAGAGGCTGATCATGGGCTTGAAGCCAATCTCCTCTAGCAAACTTTTAGATGATCACTTTAGGACTGGAAGGGACCTCAGAGACCAATTACTCCAACTCCATAAGACAGAAGAGAAAACTCTGGCCTCAGAGAGGGTGAGTTACGTGCCTAAGATCACAGAGGATCACAGAGTTAGAGCAGAAAGGGAATCTGTTTTTCAGTGTCCTCATTTTACAGAAGACAAGCTGAGAGACAGGACAGAGATGAGATCCCTCGTCTCCTGACACACTGTTCAGCTGCTTTTCTCTTTTCATGAATGTACTGATCATTAGAGATAGAAGGTACATTATAGATGACATTGTCCAATCGCTTCTTTTTGTAAGGAAGAAAAGACAGACCTAGAGTTAGAATCAAATGGGGACCAGGGTCCAGAATGCCTCATTCCTAGTCTAGGGCTCTTTTAGCCAGGTTGTTGAAATATGTTGCCCCCTCAGAGGTACAGGAGCAGAGCTCCTCCTAGAGCAACAATATTTGATCCCCTGACAAAAGACAAACAGTTGGGCAAGAAAAAGACTGTGGCAGTGGAGTCAGGAGGACCTGAGGTCAAATACAGCCTCAGACACTTAACACACACACAAAACTAGCTGTGTGACCTTGGGCAAGTCACTTAACCCCAATTGCCCTACCTTCCCCCCTCCAAAAAAAAAAAAACCCAAAAAAAGAAAAAAGAAAGAGACTATAGGCTTTCTAGGTCACCTTTGACCAAAATTTCTCTCCTTACCTCCTCCTCTTCTGCTCCATAAGAAAGTTTGAACATTTTGGGTGTGTAAAATTTCCAGGCAAAGATAATGTCCCCAGAATCAGGGAGCAAAGGAATCTCTATTTCAAAAAAAAAATGCACTTCTAGCTGATATTAGGGGCTAGGTCACTGTAATGCCATGCACAAGCAGCTTTCCAGAAGAATGCTACTGTGAACAACTTTTAAGATCCTGATTGCACAGTATAGTGAACACTCTATTCCATAACAAATCAAAGCAAAACATTCACAGAAAATCAAGGTACAGTATTCACAATATTAAAACTTATTGCAGAAAATTGCAATATAGTATTCACAACAGCTTATCATTAAAATGGCCATATAGTTTCCACCATAGTGGCCACAAAGTTTTGAACAAAGAATAATCATCTGGTATCCCTAAGGAGGTTTGCCTCCTTACTCAGTCATTCAGTCATCTCAAAGTATAATAGTCAAAGTCCTCCACTCATGGCACAACTAAGTTAACTCAATCAGTCATTTACTGAGTAATCAATTGCTAAGTATCATTAATCACTAAGTACAATCATTAGAAAATACATAGACCCTCCACCCCTGGGTCACTAGTAAATTTACAATTTCTCAGTCAGTATACAGTATCCAAGTAAAATCTTCTTTCAGCTTGACTCAGGGTGGTCTCTCAGATTCCCTGGGGCCCCTTCCATGGTCCCAGCTCCTACCTGAGTCCACCAAACAGTCACCTGGATCCAGAGGCAGACAGCTCCCAGGTCCTTGTCCAGTTCTCCAGGCAGTTCCTACTCCATATTGGAGCTCACAGGGTCCAGTCCATCTCAAATCCTTCACAATTTCTGTTCCCAGGAATTCAAGGCTTAACCAAGCAACAAACAGACAAAGTCTTAGCATCCAGTTCATGCTTCCTCAGTCTTCTACAGCTTGTTCAAAAAATCAGAATCACCTTGTCCAGGCTGGGTGGGGGAGGGCCTCCTGGCCTTCTGGGCTTCTGGGCTCCTATTCAGCCTCCTCAATCTTGCTCCAAATCTGACTCAATTCTCAACTCTCAGTTCTCTTCTGTAGCTGTTCTGCCACCAGATGCTGGTCCCAAGAAATTCTGATCCTTCCTCTCTGGGGCTTTTCCTTATATACACACAGCATTAGCTTCCTGTTTCAGCCAATCCCTTCCTGTTATGTCAGTAACAGGAGACAGGAGTTCATACCTTCTGTTTCCCCAAAAGTGACTTGATCATTTATTAAGTGCTAAGTACCTGCTACCTTTACTTACCCTGAAACAAGGTGCTAAGTACCTGCTTACTTGCCAATACAAAAAAGGGGTCTTCAGATTCAAATTAATTACCATTACAGACCCTTCCTGGCTTAGGACCACAGGAAATCCATCTCCCACATAATTATCCCTCTCTCATGTTCAGAGGCAACCATAACCAAGTATTGGGAAAGCATTTTCTCCTTCCTGAGCCCCAGGTCTGCTTTCCTTCACATTTCATATGGCTCTGAAATGCTCCCCTCCTAGCCAAGCCTCTGAGCTGGACACCACAAAATGTGAAATACCAGCAGCATTTTTCTTCTAGCATATGGATCTTCTATTATACAGCAGTTGGTTATCTTCTTGAACATGTTACCTGATCTCCTGTTGTTTTTAGCAGCAGCACGTAGTCTAATAGAGAATTGAGATTGTCTGTTACAAAGGGGAGGGGGGAAAAGGTGTTTCTTATTTTTCTTTTCTTCTCTCTTTTTAGTAGCTAAATGATTCAATAAAAACATCTTGATTAACCTAACTCAACGATAATTTCAGATCACTGTAAGACAGAGCTCAGTGACTGCATGACAAACTAACATTTAACATGGTCCCTCAAATGGAATTGAATAAAATGGCAAACCAAGTAAATGCAGGCAAACATTCTCTAGGTTTTATTTATCAACTTCATAGCACCATGTTTAGTTTAAGGAAGGAGGAAATAATATGAAACATTTTTATGTGCTTTAAAGCCTCATTTTATTTTGATTTTGTTCATTGATTTGATTTGGAAACTATTTCCCTTAAAATACTGAAGTTTCCTCTGAATATTTTCTTTAACAAGTAAATTTTACAAAACATAAATGTTATTTCTTTTTAAAAAAATATCACATTGCATTTGACTCAACTAAATCACTTTGAATTTTAATTTATTTTATTGTGAAAATTCACACTAATAAAAAGTACATTGAATTCAAAGTCAGAAAATACTGGGTTCAAATTCCAGTCTGGATTATCTTGGATACTTAATGTTTCTGGGCCCAGTTTCATTAAAAAGTCTTTAAAATGAGGGAATGAAACTCTAAGCTTTATTCTATCTTTAAATCCCGTAGGTTTGAGATAAAGATCTTACACGAATTCCAAGACGTAATATTTTCTGGTCTTGTTCTGGACTATTACTTGCCATTTTTATAAATGTATTTTACAAATAGAGTTATATAAAAGTTTTATTTTTACCTTTATCCCTTCTCCTGTCCTACCCAGAGACCTAGCCCTCATAACAAAAATTTAAAGGCATACTTGCTAGGCATCTCCTTATCTTTATAATGGGAATGACAATGACATTATAAGCATTGTAAGGTTTACACAGTGTTCAACAACCGTATGAAACAGTTAGTGAAATTATTATTTTATTTTATAGAAAAGAAAACAAAGCTTCAAAGAAATCAATTGATTTTCCCATTCTGTGGTCACATTCTCTGTGGTGGAACCTAAGATTTGATTGTAAACATTCTGATTTCTAATACAGTTTTCTGACCATCATGCCCATGTGCCTTTCGTAACACTGCCTTGGCTTTTTATATTATTCTTATATTTTTAAGTTTAAGTAAAATCGTAACAGTAAAGTCCTACTATCCTCACTGTTGTTATTTGAGTGGCAGTTTAGTGGAAAAGAAGGCAACCTCACAGTCAGAATCCATTGGAATCAAGTCCTGCCTCTGAGATGTACACATTATGACCTAAAGTATGTCAGTGATGTAGACAACTCTCTATGACTATAAATTATAGAGCAGTTATCTGATGAAATAACAGATCCGGGAAAAAAAAAGAGAGAGAGAGAGATGCTATCATTTATGTCAGAAAGAACTGTGATTTCATCCAAATGGAAACTCCCTTTGCTAATGATTTCACATGTGTTAATAAATGGTTTCATGAGTTATTATGTTCAAAGATTTTTTCATCACCTGTTAGCTTATCTGATGGTGATGATAACGATGATTGGGTGATGATGATTGCAGTTCAGGAGGGCAGGGACTAATTCACTTTTGCATGTGTGTTGCTAGCACTTAGCATAGATCCTGGTATGTAATGTGTGGTTACTAAATTGTGGTAGATTATGAGGTAGCGTCGCATAGGAGCTAGGATTCTGGATTTGAAATCAGGCAGATCTAAGTTTAAAAACCACCTCAAATACTTACCAATTTTGTGACTTTGGCAAGTCTCAGAGGCTGGATCTCAAATAGGGATTTAAGAGGAAAGAAAGGGAAAAAAAGAAAGAAAGAAAGAACAAAAGAAAGAAAGAAAGAAAGAAAGAGAGAGAGAGAAAGAGAGAAACAAAGGAAAGGAAGGAAGGAAGGAAGGAAGGAAGGAAGGAAGGAAGGAGAACAAAAGAAAGGGAGGGAGGGAGGAAGAAAGAAAGAAAGAAAGAGAAAGAAAGAGAGAAAGAGAGAGAGAGAGAGTAGGAACCTGTGATAGAGGTCTTTATGAGGGAACATGAAAAGGGGAAAGTGAGCAGAAGCAGATTTTACTAAGATTAGAGCACAGGTGTTCAATGTACCTCTTTTTGCCCACTACTCTCTCCTTCTTTTTAAATAAGGGATAGGAAGGAAAGAGATTAAAACATAAAGATACTAGGAGATGATGGAAATAAACAATTATGAGTTTTGAATTTAATGTAATAAACCCATACATAAAATAGAAGAATATAAAAGAATTGATCAGAAAGCACAATTCCAACAGTATTTTATTTCAAGATCATAATGATATGCACTAACATACATGTGTGTGTATACACACACACGTATATATCACATACACACATGCAATATTGTTGTACTGTAAGGGCCAATGAAAAAAGGATTGAAAATTAATTGAGGACTAAATAACTTAATCCTAAAGAATCAGTAGATCAGTGATTAAATTATGGGAAGAATATATAATTTCATTTTAAAAAATGACAACAGTGAGAAAACATACCAAGAATTATTGGATATAGCTAAATCAGTCTTTTACAGAAAATGTACACCTCCAACAAAAGAGAAAGAATAAATCGACCATTAGGACATATGCAAAAAAAAAACAAAAAAACAAAAAAAACTAGAAAAGACCCCAATTTTAAAAAGTATAATTTCTGAAAATTAAAGAAAAATATACCAAATTGAAAGAAAAAAATCCATTGAATTAATGTCACTAGAAACTGCTGTTGTGAAAAAAAAAGACAATGTAGATATACAAATAACTAATTTGATTTTTACAAAAAATGAAGAAAAAAACCAAATTACCAAATATCAAAAAAGGAAAAAAAGTGAATTCACAAAAAACGAAGAAGAAATAAAGAAAATTATCAGAAACCTTTTTTGCTCAATTATGTAACATAAATACCATATAAAACTCACAACTTAAATGTCATAGATGGATATTTAGAAAAAAACTGAAAATGTACACATTAATAGAGCAAGAAAAAGAAAGTCTAAATTACTCAATCTCAGAAAAATAGAATGAACAGTATAAATGATATTCCAAAACAGAGTAGGAAGTGGAGAGGGAGAACAGGAGCAGATGGATTCACATGTGAATTCTATGAAACATTCATAGAACAATTAATCAAAAATTACTTATGGTCTTTGAAAAAAATTAGACAATATCACTAAGTCAATAAACATTTATTAATGTGTCTACTCTGTGCCAGGCACTGTGATTAGCACTGCAAACAAAGAAATATAAAAGACAATCTCTGCTGTTAAGTCCTGGAAGAGAGCTTTGGAGGTCCTGGGACTTTACTGATGATTTGTGCTGACCTCTTGGACCTTGTTTGTGGATCTGTGTTGATTTCTATGTTGATGATTTGTATCGAGTTCTCAGATCTTGTTGGTGGGTCTGAATTGACTTCACAGGCAGATAATGAATTGGTAATGGTGCCAACAATGTGCATGAATATTATTGTGGCTCTGTCAAGCTTATCTACCCAGAAACAGGAACTGTGAAGGACTTGAAGTGGACTGGACATTGTGGTCTTCAATATGGAATGGGAACTGGATGAAGAACTGGACAAAGAGCTAGACAAGGAACTAGGAGCTGCCTGCCTTTGAACCCAGGTGACAGTTGGAGCTGGAACCATAGAACAGGAACCATGGAAGCTGAGAGCCAGCCTCAAGTCAAGCTGAAAAAAGACTTTACTTGGATACTGTGTACTGACTGAGAAGATTATGATTTACTGTGACCTAGGGGTGGAGAACTTTGACTTTTTTACTTTGTGATTGAATTAAGGATTTTGTGATTGGCTAAATGAATGTACTTTGTTTAAAACTATGTGACCACTTTGGTCAAAACTATGTGGCCATTTTAGGGATAAGTCATTGTGAATGCTCTATTTTGATTTTCTGTGATAAGCTGTAACATTGTGAATGCTGTATCCTGATTTTCTGTTGAATGTTTCGCTCAGATTTGTTATGAAATAGAGTGCTTGATATACTGTATAATCAGAACCTAGAAGCTGTTCACAGTAACATTCTTCTGGAAAGCTGCTAGTGAATGGCATTACATATGATGGTTTACTTAGAGAACCAGAGAGTCAGCTAAAAATTAATTGAAATAATAAGCAGAGAATTGCAGGATAAAACCATCAACCTTTAAGTATATTACTGATAAAACTCAGCAGGGATTTTCAAAATAACTATATAATATATAGAATATTTATAAGTCTATCTAAGCATAAATATTTAAGGACTATATAAATTCAATTACAAAATGTTCTTATAGAAATAAAAACAGACCTAAAGATTTGTGAAAAAAAAAATTACAAATTAGTTGTTTATGGGAAGGCCAAGCCAAAACCAAAAACAAAGACAAAAACAATGCTATCTAAATTAATTTACTTATTCAAGGCTATGCCAATCAAAAATTTCTTAATACGGTGGGGAAAAAATGAAATTCATTTGGAGGAAGACGAGGTCAAATATCTCAATGAAGGCAATGTGGGTAACAAGGTACTGTAGTAGTCAAACTCTTCTACAAAGATGTTATCCCTAAATAATTTTTTACCAGTTAAAAAAAATACGCTGATCAGTGGAACAACATAGTGAAATAGAGGAACAGAGAAGCCTAGTGTTTGATAAAATCCATGTGTATATACATTTGGTTATGTATAAATATATGTATGTTATATACATGTATACTTGTACAGTTATATTAATACATTTTAATAAACTTTGCCAATCTTATGGCAGTGGGATAAAGCACTAGAGGTGTTTTAATTTGTATTTCTCTATTATAGATTTGAAATATTTTTTTCATGTAACTTGAAGTTATATAATGGAAATTATACCTTTGAGAACTTGCTGCTAAGATTCCTCCCTCCCATTTAACTATTTCCCTTCTGATCTTATATATAATCACATAAATACATGTGTATATATACATACATATACAAATACGTGTGTGTGTGTGTGTGTGTGTGTGTGTATGTGTCTGTGGTGTATGTAGCTAGGTGGTACAGTGGATAGAGTGCTGGGCCTGGAGTCAGGAAGACCTGAGTTCAAATATGACGTCAGATACTTACTCAGATACTTGTGACCCTGGGCAAGTCACTTAACCCTGTTTGCTTCAGTTTCTTCATCTATAAAATGAGCTAAAGAAAGAAATGACAAACCAATTTAGTATCTTTGCCAAGGAAACTCCAAATGGGGTCATGAAGAGTCAGACAAGACTGAAATGACTGAACAATAAAAAATGTGTGTGTGTGTATGTGTGTGTGTATGTGTGTGTATCCACTAGTCTAAAATTAAAAGGGAAATAATTGTTAAGCACTAATAGTTAAATAACTACCAACCAATGGGCAGCTAAATGTCACAATGGACAGAGTGCTGGGCTAGGAGTCAGGAAGATTCATCTTCCTGGATTCAAATCTGGCATCAAATGGTTACTAAATGTGTGACTCTGGGAAAGCTAATTAGCCCTGTTTACCTCAGTTTCCTCATCTGTAAAATGAGCTAGAGAAGGAAATGGCAAACTCACATGGCAAAGCTGATTAAAAAAAAAAAACCAATTTGGAGGGGCTAAAAGAAAAATGGTGTATTACTGAACTGTTGGTAGAATTGTGAATTGGCCTAGATTCTATCTTTTCTGGAAAGCAATTTGGATCTATACTCCCAAAGTTACTAAGCTATACGTACTTTTTTTCATTTTAAATTTATTTTATTTATTTTTAGTTTACAACATTCACTTCCATAAGATTTCAAGTACCAAATTTTCTCCTTTCCCCATCCCAAGACAACATGTAGTCTTACACAGGCTTCATATACATTCATATCAAACATATTTTTACATTAGTCATGTTGCAAAGAAGAGAGGAACCATGAGAAAGAAGAAACAAAAAGAGAGAGAGCAAATAGTATGCTTTGATCTGCATTCAGACTCAATAGTTCTTTTTCTGGATGTGTATGGGATTTTTCATCATGAGTCTTTTGGAGTTGTTTTAGATTCTTAGACCCCTTGATGCAGTAATGCTACTACTTGTTTTATGTCTTAAAGATATCAAAGAAATAGGAAAATGATCCATAGCAGAAATGACTTCTACAATTCTTTGTGTTGGCAAAGAACTGGAAATTAAGCAGGTTTTAGAGAATCAACTGGGATATGAATAGTTTATGGTATATGGGAGTACTGTTATACTATTGTATTGTGAGGAATTAGGAAAGGGAAATTTTCAGAGAATACTGGGAAGACTTGTTTGAACAGATGTAGAGCAAACTATGTAGAATGAGAACAATTTATGCAATGACAACAACACTATAAATTCAAACCATTTTGAAAGATTAACAGTACTAATCCATGTAATGACTAATAATAATTCTTGAAGACTGATGAAAAAGCATGATACCTTTCTCCTCACAGAGTGGCAGAGGCAGAGTGCAGAATTGGGCATATATGTTTTGGTTATGGCCAAAACATAAACCTATTTTGCTTTACTACGCATTTTTACAAGAGTTTTTTAAATTTTATTTTGCTTTGTTTTCAGTGACTCATAAATGAAAAGAGAAAATAGATATGTTTTCAATTAAAAAAAAGCTAATTCAAAAATCCCAGTTTTGTTTACTGTGTGACCTTCCATATTTTAAAAATCTGTAACAGGAGAAGATTGGATCAAATGACTTCAAAGATTACCTTCACTTATAAATTCTCTGACCCATAAAAGAACAAGGGAAAACAGTCTCACGCTGCAGAATAAAGTAGTTAAATGAGACATCTCATGATGATGATAATAGATTAACCATGGGAAAATATGACATTTTCTGAAACAAACAGTAATAGTATGGATGATTACATACAAAATTAATTTAATTTCTTTTTAAAAATTTCTTTTATATTTAATTTATGAAATGAAACAAGAATTTCTATAACATAATATAATGAAAAGATGATCACACATGAAACCACAAATCTACTTTAGACAACTTGCTATTTCTCTTATATACACAACAAAGTTATCATGTAAATTTATTTTCTGTTTTTCTTTCTTCCCCTCCCCCAGAGATGGCCACCATTAGACACAAATAGATATATCTGTATCTGTATCTGTATATATATTTATACACCCCAAATCTTAAGTCTTTACATTGTCAAATACAACGTTGTTGTGCTTATTCGCTGCTGTGAATTGTATGTCTACCCTATTTCACTGATCTTAGCCAGTACCAAGTAGTTTAGATAATTACTGCCTTATAATATAGTTTAAGATCAGCTACTGCTAAACCTCTTTCCTTTAAACCGCCCCCCCCCACACACACTTTTCCTTTTAGATTTAGAGAAGGTTCCTAAGTGTGTGTGGTTGGGCTCAGGTATCCTCTAATTTCATCTTCATAACTTCTTCCCTCTGGCTACGTATAATCATTCAATGTATTGAATTATCCACATGTGTTCTTGCTGATATTAGCTGTTACTCAACATCTATGCATCAATTTTTATTCTTATCAAAATGTACCTGTCCAACACTTGTTCCCCCAACAACATAACTCATTCATTTCAGGGCAGTATTTTATAGTAGAAACGACATTAGTCATGAAGTCAGAAAACCTGCCTTTTTACTCTATATCTTTTACTTTCTAACTATGTGATTTTAAGCCAATGATCTACCTTTCCACTGTCTCATCCATAAAATGGACACAATAATTCCCAAGTACTTGAACTGGAATGAATTTCTGATGGTAAAAAAATTCACTCAATACAGAAGACTGTTGAGGGATATATTTTAAAGTAGGAGGTCTTTGGCATGTAAATCCAGCTAGTTATTTTAAAGGAATGTGTAAATGTGGCTATTTATTTTGCCTAAACAGCAAACCAGTTTTTGGAGCTTTAATTAAAGTGAATTTTTTTTTTAGAGTTTCTATTTCTAAAATGACTTGATTAATATTCTTTTAAATAGAAAAAAAAATGATTATAATACTTTCTGTAATTGCAGAAAATAAGTGACTGGCTCCTTCAGACAGAAAAATCTACAGTTTCTGAACTGAGGGTTGCAATCATGCCACAGAAGGCAAATGATATCCAGCACTGCATCACTTATAAGCAGGCCATATGAAGGTCATTTATTCTCCAGAAGCAGTGTCCATCTCTCTTTTTAGAGAAAGTCTTCCCCCCAAATTGTCTTTATTTATAGGCCAATCAAATTTTTAAAAAAGACCAGGCCGACGGGGGAAATCCATTTTTCTGCCTCTTGAAACAGCTGATTTGTTGTAATCTCCTAAGAACTTTTTAAATTCTTAAACTCATGTGCCCATTTAAGTAATTGGGTGTTTCCTTATGAAATGTGGTCTTATTGTCTTTTTTCCTTCTACAAAATCAATCATTTAAAAACTAGTAAAACAACCCTGTGTATTACGGCCTTAAAATTCAACTCCAGTTTCCCACTTTGAGCTGGGATCAGTTAAATTAAAAAAAAAAAAAAGGCCCCACCCGGCAAAAGAGAAATGTTATCCTAAGAACATGATCTATTTAGAGATACTCTCATTATTTAGTTCTGGCCAAAATGACTCAAATCCTCCTCTTCCCCTCTCCCCCCGCAAATGACAAACCTTTGAGTCATCAACACAAAGTCAGACTTCTTCAACTTTCTTAAGCAAAGTAACTCAGCTCACAAAACTTGTTTCCTTTCTTGATGGATTTCCTTCTGTAGTATCTATATTTAAGCTTTTCCCCCCATCCTTGTATTTAAGGCATTGGTTATATAAAGACTTTAAAAGTAACAAATACCCCATAGCTACATTTAACTCAGTATAGTGTATCCATATATAAATGTAGCAAGCTAAACCTTATAGTTGAGAGGAAGTGGGGTGAAACTTTTCCCTTAGCAGAGTCCATGAGATTGTTCTCTTGCTCTGCATTTAATTTCCATATTGTAAATATCAGATGCTTTTGACAATATTTGTACAACCCGTCTTTCCAATCCCAGGATGTTTTATATGCTCTCCTGCTGTCCCCCAGACTAATCTTTTATCCCTTTCAGGCACAGAGTACTTTAAGTAAATTTACCTGTGTCCATAGCAAACAAGCCACAAGCTCAAGGCAGCTGACTTCTTGTTCACCCAGGTGGAAATCAAACTGAAATGTGGATAATGTAGGCACCTGCCACAGTCTTCTTAAAAATTCAAGACCTTAACCAGGCAACAGGGTCCTGTTTCAAATAGAGAGAAAAGCCTCTGAAGGATCATGGCATTGTTCACTCTCTCAAGCTTTCAAATGCCTTGCCACTCCATTGTTTTGGGGATTTCCTCCCCCCATGTGGAGACTTTATCTGGAATTCTAGTAATTCTAATGAATATTTATTTTCTTTCCTTCCTTCCTTCCTTCCTTCCTTCCTTCCTTCCTTCCTTCCTTCCTTCCTTCCTTCCTTTTTTCCTTCCTTCCTTTCTGCCTCTTTGTCCTCCTGACTCCCTACTTGCTTTTTCCTTGCATGTTTTCATCCTTCTTTCCTTTCTTTTCTTTCCCTGGAAGCACTTGTGGCTAGATATCTGAATTAGTGGAAATGTTAGATTAAATATGTTTATCCAAAACCTTAGGGAAAACTACTTGAAATCTCTGTGTTTTGGGGGACATTCAATCACCAAACATTTGTTAGGTTATTATGTCCAGACATAGTGCTAGGTACTGGGGATATGGAGACAAAAGTGAAACATCTCTGACCCCAAAGAGCTTCTATTCTATTGGAGGAGATGGCACATCTATGTATAAAGTTCCTACAATATAAATCCAAGGTGAGATAAAGAAGCTGACACTGATAACTAGGGAGCTCAGGGAAGGCCTTGTGTAAGTTGTAGCATTTAAACTGAACTTTGAAGAACATTTCTACAAGTCTGCTAAAAGAAAGAAGGGAAGAAGTATATTCCTTATCTGAGAAATGAAGGGCCTGTGAGGACCCTTTTTACTCTAAATCTATGATTGTATTTGGTGAAGGGAATTTCAGAGTTCATGATCACGGAGTTAGTACAACATGGGGTGATGGTGAGAAGAAAAAAAAAATGTTCAGTGCTATAGATGGCTGAGTTAGAAAGAAGACAAAGATTATAGGAACTGCGAAAATGGATGATGAAGGAAGCAAGATGTGAAGTCACTAATTGTATGGGGGTTAGAGAGAGATCCTTGAGAATGACCCAGAGATTAATAGATCACAACAAGCATGTTCTGGGTCACTTGGTAAAGATCTGAATCTCAGAGGAGAGAATCCACACTTATGGAAGCAGATAGTTTGGAAACAAAAGTAAAGAGCAAGAGCATTCTGACCTCTCCTCCTTAACCAGTGAAGTGGTGAAGCACCACTCATTTGGGAATTCTTTCTATGTTTTTGTTGGACTAGTCATAGGAAATAGCTCCTTTGTACTGTTTCCTCCTATCCCACCATCTTTTAATTTTCCCTTCATTGCTGTTTTTGAAAATTGTTGACCACCTTTTCCTTCTAGATACTCTCTCTTTCTTTGGCTTCTATGAAACTGCATTCACCAAACTCTCTCTCTCTCTCTCTCTCTCTCTCTCTCTCTCTCTCTCTCTCTCTCTCTCTGTCTCTTTCTGTTTTTGCTAAACCTAACTCCACTCTTCGATATTATCCTTCAAGTACTGCCTACTACTTTTGTGTGTCCTCCAAGGCTATAATCTGGCCCTCTTCTTGGCATTCTTGATACACCCTATTTTTATGAGCTCATGCACTCCTATGGATTCAATGATCCTCTCTATGAAAATGACTTGCATATCTACATATTCATATCTAATATTAATTCTGAGCTCAAGTCTCAACGCAACCCAATTCTTTTTGAGGCATTGGGGGTTAAATGACTTGCCCAGGGTTATACAGGTAGTAAAGTATTTGAGACCATATTTGAACTCAGGTCTTCCTAACTCCAGGGTCAGTGCTCTATCCTCTACACCACATAGCTGCCCCAGCCTACTCACTTTTAGACAGCTGTACCTAGATATCCAAACAGAATCTAACATAAAATATGTCCAAAAGGTCCATTGTTTGTTCCCTCTAACACTGCCTCTTTTTCCAGATTTTCCTTTTCCTGTTTCAGACATTAGTGTCTTTCCAGTCACTCAAGAACATCTTTAACTGAGTCATTTTTAATTATTTTTTTCTCCCTTCTCCTTCTATTAGTCAATCAGGTTCTAACTCTTGATAATTCAATATTCCAGTTAAAATAAACAATTAGTGGCAACTAGGTGGCACAGTGAATAGAGCAATAGCCCTGGAGTCAGGAGGACCTGAGTTCAAATGTGACACCAGACATTTGACACTTACTAGCTGGGTGACCTCGAGCAAGTCACTAAACCCCAATTGCCCTGTCTTCCTCCTTCAAAAAAATCAACAATAATTTGTTCCTTCAATTCAATACACTGTCTTTTTATTTTTCTGCCAATGCAGAATGGCTATTCTATATTACTCTACTTTAGTGATTAGAAGGAGATTGGTGTCTGAAACAGAGAAAGGAAAATTTGAAAGGGAAGCAATGTTAATTTCATTTTCCATATCCTTGGTACCATGTCCAAGACTAATTGAATTGATTGTACTTTCTGCTCATTTCTGTGTCTCAGAATCTTTATCTTCTTTTATAGCTCATTTTTAAGAACTCCTACTATGAGTATCTTTTACTGGCTCTATGTGTTGTTACTACTCTTTTCGTTTCCAAATATTCTTATATTTATTTATCCTTGAGTGTGTTTTCACAGAAAGTGTGTTCTTTTGAAGGAAATGTAGTTTCATTTCTGTCTTTGTATGCCCAACACCTATACATTGCACATAGTAATTGGATATCTTTCCCTACAGTACTAGAATCATGATTGAATCAGTTCTGTCTTTATTCCTGGATGAGATTTGTCAATTTATTCTCCTATGGCTTCACTCACCATCCCTATAATCTTTCAGCTCAAATCTCCCCTTCCTATCACTGCCATAAGTGTGGTTCTTCCTCTATTTCAACATTAGCTCTTTGAGGATAGGGATATCCTTTGCTTTTGTATTTGTATCCCCAAAGTTTGGCACAGCTTGATGTGTAGCAGATGCTTAACAGATTCCCCTCATTCCCTTCATTCATTGAAATTTATCAGTGAGACAGTATAAGAGAGTATGGGGATTTTTAGCCTGTGTCTCTGTTTCTTTTAAAAAATATTTGATAACAATTTCAAAATATTTGGCTTCGTTTGAATTCTACATATTTTAATTTATGATTTTAAAATAATATTCTAATAAGGGGTCCACAGATTTCATCAGATTGCCAGAAAGATCCATTACATACGAAAAGGTTAAGCACCCCCTATTGTATAAAAGTAACTGGATAGATATATAATTGGAGACCCTGGATTAAAATTCTGCCATTTATAGCCTCTGTTACCCCTCTGGTTTTGGTTTTCTTGTCCCCAAAATTATATATTGGACTAGATGTTCTCTAAATGGCCTTTTTGGTGTCATATCCTATGAAAATATTATATTATATGTTCCATAAATAAAATATTTTACTGTACTAGAGCCAGAACATGATGAAACTAACTTGGGTGCCAAGAATGATGAACTGTTATAGGAGAATAATTTGCATGAAAAACAAACAAACAAAAAATTAATTGAAGCTATAATTATAAAGCATAACCTTTCACAATATTTGTATGTGAATAGTTTTCTTACTGAACTTGGGAATGCAAACATCAGGCCACACCTCACATTGCTTTAGTAGCAACTTTTGAAAGGAAGGATTTGGAATGAAATTAATCATAGTGACTAACAAAGGGCATGAAGTAATTTTATGTTCTCTGTTCTTTGGCTTACCTATAGGGGAAAATAGAAGCTCTATTCAAGGATAACAAAGGATTTTTGAAACATTATCTTGTTAATCCTCACATCATCCCTCCATTGGGAAGAGTCTTTTCTGAATCACCAAGAGGGTTGGATGACTTATCCAAAGTCATGCTAGGGCTTAGGTACAGAGATACCATTAGATTCTGGATTAGTACTTTTCTAATAGTATATTCCATTTTGAGAAATGGCAGCATGTGATCCGATCACAGGGATAGCAACTATCCAAATCAACCCTATAGTTCAGGGACACAAAGCAAGAAAGTGGAGAGTGAAAGTAGCAAGAATGTACAGGAAGCATGGACATTCAAAATGTCCGTTGATTAACCCATTAACAGTTTGGTTGGTGGCCATGACTGAAGTCACTTAGAGATTTTGTGTCCAGTTAAAGAGTCACAAAACTCTTCCTTCCTTTGACAGCTCAACCGTCCTTAAAAATGTTTGCTGAATTGTATATAAAGCACCCAGGACGTCATGATATCCACTCAAGAATTTTAAAAGAACTCAAGAATGGAAATGTGGAAAAGTTGGCCAAAAATACTTTTTAGCTTGTATACAAATGCCTTGAAAACATTAATATTAATGAACTGACTTCCATCTAGGAGTTCTAGAGTGGGTGATATGCTCAGGGCACACTACTGAGTGCTATTGAAAATAAGCTAATCAGAGTCCTGACCTCTGGTAGCAGGTTGAAATCATCTGCTTTAATAATGCATTATTCCCAATTAAGTATGGATACTCTGCCCAGAAGTGCTAGCAAGTGAATGGAGTTGTGTGCTAAATGTTATGCTGCAATTAACCTCAGGCCATAGTCTTTCATTGTTTGCCACTAAATTCAGTTTGTCCTAAAAATTAAAAAAAAAAATAGCCTTCATGTTATTCCACCAAACTATTTTGCAAGGGCGATTTAATCTTCTGTGTTGGGGCTGTTTTCCCCCTCTATGTTTATTAGGTTGAGTCATTTAATCTGACATTTCTGACAGTAGGATCTTTGTGTCTTCATTCCTTTGTACTATTGGAATAACTGAAGCATTGTGGACATATCAGAATAATAACACCTTTCCCGGAAGTAATCCTAGAAAAATCCTCATTATTTCATCTTAAAGAGAAAGGATTATTTGGAATAATTTGGCAGAGCACACTTGGACTTTTGACAAATCTCTTTCCTGGATTTTCTAAGATTTCCTAATGCTGTAGGTTTTGCTAAATCAGTGTCAGTGAATTGCTATGTTCTTCTACATTATCAGATTTTTGTATTTGGAACACACAGAAGCACTAAAAAGGAAAAAAAAAAAGTTTTAAAGATGTGTCATTCTGTTACCAGTAGTTATAGTCTTCTTTCTTTCTTTTTTACGTGGGTAGAATTGTAACTGAGTCATCATCATTCAGAAACCAGAACAGGGATGAATCACAGTCCTGAAGATGTTACCTAGTATTTCGCTCTAACAATGTATAGAGGCCACAATTGGTCTTTAACTGTGTATATTGGCATCAGTTATGTTTTCATTCATTTCTGTCAACATGCCTATTATTTTTCTTGTTTTAAAATGTCCTAGTAGACTATCACTAGGATAGTTAATAGGTCTTTTTCTTTTTTTCTTTAAGAGTGGGAGTTTCATTTCACAGTGGTGTAACTTTATCTTGCAATTATAACTGGTTGTTTAAAAAAAGCCTTCCTAGTTTATGTTTAATTTTTAAGTGTTATATATTCACAAATTTTCCAATGTAATTCTAATCCAAAAGTATAAACCATACCCTTCCCACAATAGCAATAACAATAATAATCATAATAATAAGTGATTGGTGCATTTGCTTGAAGAGATTAAGGAGCATCTTTGTTTATTTTATGTTTTTTTGTTATTTTTTCTGGATAGGAGTCAGGAAGACCTGCCTTCAGTCCTGCCCCAGATCTATGTTCTAGATATGTGACATTGAGCAAGTCACTTCCTCTTTCTCAGCTACAGTTTCCTCATCTGGAAAGTAGGGGAAATAATTGTAGCATATCCCTCCTAAGGTTGTTTTAAGGGTCAGAGAAGATCATGTATGTAAAATACTTTTCAGACTGTAAAGCAGGAAGGAAATTAACATTTTTTTAAAAAAGCAAAATGTCTACTATGTGCCAGGAACTGTGCTAATTTGTGCTACAAATGTTATTTCCTCTTGTCCTTATAATAACACTGGCAGACTGGTGCTATTATTATTCCCATTTTTACATTTGAGGAAACTGATGAATATAGTAAAGTGACTTGCTGAGGTTTACATGGCTAGTAAATGCCCAAGGACAGATTTGAACTCAGGTCTTCATAACTCCAGATATGACACTCTGTTTGTCATACCACCTAGCTGCCTCTGGTACTATATAAATGCCATTCATAATCATGTAAGCTTTGTAAATCCTATTTTGTAGTTATATTTTAATTAGTAATCATTTATATTTCCAGGTTTTCATGAAAAAAAAAAAAACACCTGAATCACTACTGATGTTAGAACAAAATCTCCACTCTTACATCATACAAGAAACTTCTTAGAATACCTGTTTTGTGATACCTCATCATCCTTTCATACACATTACAATCCTACTTCCGTGTTCACGTTCGTTTGCATACTTACAAAATTGCCAAGAATTCATTTGTTTTAAAGTTACCATGTAACCAAATCCATACAAAAGACACTGCACAGACATACCCTTTCCTAATAAGAATGATTACATCATGGCATTATAGATCATTTCCTTAAGCTTTTTCAGGTGGAGATGGAATATAGAGATCACTATTTTCAATAGACAGCAAATTTCTCATGAGTCAAAGTCACAGGGTCAAATTTATATTAGCAAAATATGAGCCTAAAAAAAAAAGGAAACAAGGCCCCAAAGGATAATGCCATGACCACAGTGCTGTACAAATATGCAGTTAAGAAAAATTTGTTTGAAACAGAGACCAATTTATCACTATGGCATTATACAGTTTTACAAAAATTATTTTCTAGACTAATTTAGAAATTTAAAAACTTTGGCACAAACAGAATTGAACTACCGTATAGGTCAACCTTTCTTCTTCAAATCCTACTGGCAAAAAAACAAAACAAAACAAACAAAAAAGAAACTGAGTAAAGCCTATAAAAAGAATGATCCCACCCCCACCTCCCACCCCCCATGTATTTCTATTTTTTTCTTTTTTGGGGGGGGGAGGTGGTTGAATTTTATATTCAGCCTCAAATGACAGATAGTTAAAATAGTTAAAATTTAAACTGGTCATGGTGGGGGTGGGAGGTGGGGGAGTTCAGAGAGAGGAGAAACACTAGGCAACAAATCAGTTTCTCTTTCTTAAGCTTCTTACCTAAGGCAGGGAATGACACTGGGAGAAAAAATCTATCTGCTAATTGTCTCACTTCTCTAGTTGGGATAGTGGACTGCAGTGAAACACAAGAGCAATGTTTCTTAAATTGTGCTTCCAGGAACCTTGAAATACCTCAAGTATGCATGTGTGCAGATGTGTTCAATGAACCTTGGTTTCTTTGTTAAAAGGCATTGAAATATTAACTGCAGAGAATTTTACTATGAAACGTATGCCGAAGTTTGGTCTCATCTGAAAGGTTCTATCTACTAGTATGGAAAAGTTTGAGAACTACTGATATGTAACCTTTTTGCCTTTGCTCTAAGTCCTTGCTCCTAACCTGCCACTTTAAGGGATGGTTCCAACAGCTTTCTCTAGCTGCTTTGGGAAGGAAGTTAGAACCCAAAGAACTGATAAATTGTAGAGGTGTATGCATTCACATGCATCCTGCAGGGATTCAAACAGGATCATAGCTTGAAAGCTGGTAGGCACATGTAGAAGTAATCTAATCCAAAATTCATATTTTAGAAATAAAGACACTGAGGCCCAGAGATAAGCCCACATTAATCCAGGTAGGAAAGAAGAACAGGGATTCGAACCTAAGTTGTTTGACTCTTCATCAAATATTTTTTCCATGTGTGGACTATACACCTTCTATATGTGGACTTTCCAGGCTAGACCACAACTGTCAAATCTTAGAATTTAAGCTTAGTAGAACATAAGAACACAAACTAGGAGCAGATTGTATCCCCAATCTACACCATAATGGTTTGGACATCATAAGCAATCAATAAATGTTTTTGGAATTGAATTGGCTCTGGGTTTCTTTCTATAATCTATAACATTGCACATCTAGAATTTTTTTTTTCATGATCAAACAGAAATCAAAAGTAAAAAGAAAATATAAGAAAAAATTTAAATGACATTCATCCTCTCTAATCTGTTCCCTTCCTTTTTTTTTTCTTCGAAAAGGCAGCTATGAGCTGGCTAGCTTTGCAAACTTGATTGCATTTTGTTTAGGGGGAGGACTTAGTCATGTCCTAGACAAAAGGCAGCCAATCACTGGAGTTTGTACTACAACTCTTGTTGCTAGGTGTGGTCAGTCCTTCCAAATATATAAAAATTGCCAGCTCTGGTTTTGCACTTCCAGCTTGAAACTTTTGCTGAAGCTTCTTTCATTAGCTGTTTGGAAGAGAAAGACAAAGGTGAGTTTTTATTTCCTCCTTAGGAGCTGTCTATTGCTCTAAAAAAAATGAACTTTTCTAACTCCCCTATTCCCTAAAGCTTAGCTCTTAGAAGCGGCTGGCTCTGGAATTTACAAAAGAGATGGGTGTGACGATGTTTTCTAAAAGTTTTTTTGGTAAAAGTTTATGCAGTTATATTCAGAATTAATGTGTTGAAATTGACAACACTTTACTTTTGCTATCCACTGGATAAAAGAATAAAATAGAAAGAATGTCATTTGATCAGTTTATTTGGCATTAGATTCCTTCACTTTCTGGTCAGTTACCATGGAAAAGGGTGTGTTTTTTTTCCTTTCCCCTGCAAGTTATGAGTTTCCACCAAAGCTACACATGCCTTATATGGACAGGAAAGGGAAGGGAAGGGAAGAGGGAGCCTGTGGTTTTCAGTGAGTCTATGAGAAGAGGAGGCAATTCATAATTTAATTTATTGCAGCTGGAAGCCAAAAGTTGACCAAATTTGAGTTCACAATAGTAGTAATTGTTTCTGATTAAGGCATTTTGAAAGTCATGCTTTTGTTTTATTTGTCCTTCATAAGTTACATTAAGCTTCTCACCACTTTTCTTTTTCAAGGGTGTGGTCACATTCCTTTTCTAGGTAGTTAATGTGCTAACCTGTTTCTCAATTGCTTTATGTCATACTTGAGGGGAAAGAAAATAAATGATTTCCTGGGTGGTGTACCTTAATGGTGTAAGCTGTAAAAATGGGAGCTGAGGCCTCTAAAGCCTTCCTCATTCTAGGGACCGCTCCGTCATTATGGAGGCAGCTTTCTTATAATGGGGAGAAAGCTGGATTAGAAGTTAGAGGAACTGTATCTGTAAGTCCTAGTTCTGGTTTTTTTTTGTTTGTTTGTTTGTTTGTTTTTTACTCCCCTCTTGACTGTAGGCAAGTTACTAAGACACTCTGTGTCATCGTTTTCTTATCTTCTCAGAGGCATCCTGGCATAGTGGTTCAAAAATCATTCTGGGTTCAGGTCCTGACTGCTACATATTAGTTGTCTGACTCACACCTCTTAATGGTACCTGCAATTTTTTAAGTCTCTATGCACGAATTTGCATTGGTAGAGAGAGTTCCTGGTATTACAGGCGCTGTTCCAAAAATCCCCTAAGCAAATTCCCTCCCCTTCCAAAGAATATTTGAATTATGTGATCTCTTCAGTGTCCTTCCAGTTCAAAATCCATAATCTTAATGAAACTTCATATGTTTTGAGCCTTAGAAGTACTGGGCTGCATTAGGTTGGGGCTATCCATTATCTCAAACTTCCATTCAAAGATTATTGCTGAGATCTTTTGGTGAATGCTAAATTAATAAGCATTTAGTAGAAGAGTTTCTAATAGTTAAATACCATATGCATAATTAGGCACTTAATTAGTTTAAGTTTAGGATGTGCTTAAAAATCTTCCTCTACTTTCACTTTTGGAAAATTCATGCTGAAAATAATTTAAATATGGTAAAATTCTGATTTCTTCATATTTTTATAATATAATTTTGATTTAAACATATCTACTGCCTTATTTGGAAGGTGGGGAGTTAAAACCTAGTTAATTAACAGGTAAGTAGTAATGACTCCATTGTCTAATCTAATAATGATTTTGTTAAACATTAAAATGTATATTTAAGAGCTCCCTAAAGAAGAGTAAGTTGTTAGAAACCTAGACCAGGTGAAAGGAGTACTTCCCAGTTTCATTATTCAACTCAATAAGGATTTATTAAGCTCCTATGAGGGTAAGGGGAGTGATTGCACAAGGTAACATGAGAGACAACATGACTAGGTGGAGGAAGTCAGGAAGATCTGGCCTCAAGTCTCTTCTCAGATACATACCATATGTGTGACCCCAGACAGCTCATTTAATTAGTTAACTTCTCTCAGTGTCCCAAAGAATAGGATTCTGAGATTATAAATTAAAGGTGTTATCTGTATTATCAAGGGATGAAGTTTCCACAAGAATTTTCTTTTCTTTTTTTCTTTTTTCTTTTGGAGGGAGGAAAGGCAGGGCAATTGGGATTAAGTGACTTGCCCAAGGTCACACAGCTACTAAATGTGTCAAGTGTCTGAAGTCCTATTTGAACTCAGGTTCTCCTGACTTCAGGGCCTGTGCTCTATTCACTGTGCTACCTTGATGCCCATAAGAGGAGTTTTTTAAAGGGATTAAATTACAGATTAGGACCATCTCTCTTTCCCTCCTTTCTTCTCTTTCTCACTCACTCTCTCCCCCTCTTTTCTCCCTCTCTCTCTCTCTCTCTAGGCATGTGGGACAGTACACACAAGGGAAGGCAGAATTTGGGGAAGAACAATTAGATCAGTTTGACTGAAACATAGAGTATTTGTGGGAGAATAATGTGTAAGAAATCTTGAAAGATAGGGTGGAGCTAGATTGTGATAAGCTTTAGATTTCAAAGAAAGCCATTTATGTTTTCTCCTAGTAGCAACAGGAAATTGCTGAGGATTCTTGAAAAGGGGGCTGACATGATCAGACTTGTGCTGTGGTATGATTGCTTTGGCAGCTGTGTCTATCTTCAAAACAAGATTTGTATTTGAAATAAACTGGAACATACGTAGTATTTTCCCCCCTGTAATAACACTAATCTGAGAGTGCAGAGTCTGAGTCCCTGCTGTACCACTAGCTAACTAAATATTCCTGCAATTGAAGGGAACTGAAGCCAGAGAATTTTAGTGACTTGACTGAAATCGTATTGTAGGTTTCCTTCCCATAAGATTACCTGCTCAAAGCAGAAATCTTAGCAATTAATAGGGTAGTCTTTTTACTCTTATCAATTAAACAGCAAGCACTAAAATGCCTACTATACGGAAGCAGCTAGGTGTCATAGTAAATAAATAGTGCACTGGGCCTAGAACCAAGAAGACCTGAATTCAAATTTGATTTCAGATACTTATTAATTGTGTGACTCTGCTCAAGTTTCTTAAACCTCAGTTTCCTCATCTGTAAAATGAGGTAAGAATGGCATCTCCCACTCAGGGTTACTGTGAAGATAAAATGTGGTCATATTTATAAAGCAAACCTGGATGGGCTGTTACCACTTTTGTTTCTACTATGTGACAGGAGAAGTTAGGTGCTGATTGATTTTGGGGTGATGGATAAAAATTAAATTAGCTACAGTATTTTGGGATTCCATATGTGTGAAAAACATGATTTTCCAAAAATATTAGGGTGTCATGCATATCTTCAGGAGTTAATCTCTCGTAGAGATTATTTTGTAGAAATATCCCTATTTGTAGAATGATAAGATTGTCTTTCTCATTTACATGGGTAGGTATGGGAGGTTCTTGTAGGACAGAAATAACAGGACAGAGGCTGACAGATTTTTTTTCATCCACCCTTAAGTGCTTTTAGAAACTTGCCACTTACTGACTCAGTCTCCAATGAACATATGCTTTCATTTTTAAAGGAATTTGAAATGCAAGTGGAAATATTGCATAAACAACTGAGATGCAAAATGCCCTAGGCCCTGCAATTATGATGGGCTGCCATATTTGAATTACATTCTAGTCTTGGTCTGTCATTAGGATGTTTCCCTAGCTCCACCAGAAGTTTGTGTTCTCAAGCTCAAGAAACAGGCATTCATTATGTAATGAGAGCAGACATCAATTAGAAAGAAAACAATTAGAGTTTTAAAAACTTGAAAAATATTGAGGTATATCATATTTAAGTGAGTTGTCTAGTATAATTAATATGTTTCTTCTAGATGCTCTTATCTCAATTTGTACTGAAAAGGTGTTCTTTGTTTATCTGGTTGGCTTTAATATTACTTAATAAAGCAATTATTTGCCTTGTCCAAATATTCCTCACTGCAAAAACCTAACAAAGGTCTCTCTGGACATGCAAATATAGAAGCATCACTAATCTCTAGAAATCAACATATTCAGCAACAGATATCCTAGGATTAGTAGACAGTGATTGTTCAGTAAAGGAAGGAAGATATGGATTGCTGCTGCTCCTGTGGCAGGGGAGGCTTTATGCTTTACAATGAAAACAGTAGACTTGCAAAGGGACTGGCTTGTCTTGATATGAGAGCCAGTGAAGCACAGAGAACCTTTATTTCTGGGTTAAAGACAAAGTTAGGGTTTTGTCAGTGTTTTAATAAAGAGTGCTAGATTTGGAGTCAGAGTATCTGGGTTCAAATTCTGGCTCTGTCATCATTCTGAGAGAGTCACTTAACCTCTCAGCTACCATAAGTTTCTGTAAAATGGGGGAGCTGGACATGATAACTATTAAAATTTTTCCAGCTTTAAATCTTTGAGTCCTTCAACATACTGACTGTATTGACATGGGTAAGTCACTTATCTTCTCAGTGCTCCCAAATCCCAAAAGCTATGCTGTTAATGATGTTCTGAGGTCAGAGGACTAAAAAAATCACAGCCTCCTACCCAATCCTAAGTTCTTCAATTATTTTCAAGGCATAAGACACTCTGCATGGATGAATATTGCAGACAATGAAAGATTTTGTTTTTATCTAAAAAAGTAAATCTAAATGTTCGATTAAAAAAATTCCAGTTATTTGATAGAAAGAAAACAGAGTGCATTTCTGCCTCCCTGGAATATATCAAAGATAAAGTAAACTTTGCTTCATAATTATAAATATGTACCATATTCATATGATACATAGTATATTTT
>CM053590.1:194225725-194246152 GCA_028646515.1 Pseudochirops corinnae | reverse complement strand
CACAGGCTCCATGTGACCACATTCAGCCTATTAAGGAACAGAGTATACTTTCAAATATCCAAGGGTCCTCAAAGTCACGTAGCCACTTCAGCAAAGGGCCTAGGGGCAGGGAAGATCTTTAGATTCCCATAACAGAAGTGTGGTTGTCCATCCATTTTTAGGTGTAGATGAAGCAACCATCATCGATGTCTTAACAAAAAGAAACAATGCTCAACGTCAGAAAATCAAAGAAGCGTACCTCCAGGAAAAAGGAAAGGTAAACCGAAAACTTCTTTATTCAGTCCAAGATCTTCATTTTAGCTTTAGAAACTCTGAGGTAACAAGTTATAAGGGAAAGAGAATTACCTATGAAGTGAGAGGATCCCACTTCTGCCTTTTACTGCCTCGGTTACTTTGGACAATTAACTTAATATACCTGGGCCTCAGTTTCTTCATCTGTAAAATGAGGTGGTTGGGCTAGATGATATTTGAAGTCATTTCTGCCTCTAGCTCTAGGATCCTGTGACTTTTTAAGCCCCTCTATAGTCTAACACAATTCCAGGTAAGAAGATAATTAGCATTCAACCGCCATAATTTTACTTTTAGACATTCAAGTTCAAAAGCAAGGAGTAGAGGAACTGAGTCACACTTCTAACCTATTTCCCTGGCAAGAATCTTGTTTGCAATAAATGAAGAGCCTACATAAAAGTACCTTATACCAGCACTGTTTGAAAGGCACTATTGGAACTGAGGGCAGCTAGGTGGTGCAGTGGATAGATCACTGGGCTTGGAATTAGTAAGACTCATCTTCACGAGTTTGAATCCAGCCTCAAGCTATGGGACCCTTGGCAAGTTACTTAACCCTGCTTGCCTCAATTTGTCATCTATAAAATGAGCTGGAGAAGGAAATGGCAAACCACTCCAGTGTCTTTGCCAAGAAAATCCCAAATGGGGTCACCAAAAGAATTGGACACAGCTTAAAAGTGAGTGAATAACACCAATATTTGAATTGGAAGGAACAGTTTACCTAAGATTCATCGGTGTCCCAAAAGTCTTAGTGTAGCTTTAATAACACCAGAAAAATAAATGTTACAAACCTACAAAAAACATAACTTAAAAGTTTATTTTAATATTTATTCTTTTACAAACCTACAAAAAACATAACTTAAAGGTTTATTTTAATATTTATTCTTATCTACTTCTGTGCATTTTGAATAATACATTTTCATTTTTAATTTTAACAACACAATGCACCCTGTCATGTACTGCATATATAAGTTTCTGGATGCCACTTTTTTAGACTGGTGGATCAATAGAGGCAGTTCTCCTGCTTAGCCACCTCTCTTGTCTGATCCATCTCCACGAGATTTTTTTCTTGTAAGGTCAAAACTATCATGTATACCTCGAAACTTCATTTTTGGGAGAGTGTGGAGTGGGGAGTGATCTTAAAGCTAGGTTTACAAATGCATTTCTTTAAGTCACTAAGTGTCATCTGATAAAAGTTTTTGCAAAGTTCAAAGGTCAATTAGAATGATTTAGTTTAGCACAAGTTGGTTATTGTGACAAATTTTAATAAGAAGCATTCAGGTATCTAAGGATTTAAATAATCACTTTTTAAAATGCTTTTGTAACTTTATAAGATTTATACTTCTGAAATGATTAAAGCTTCAAATTGCACTAAAACTTTCAAGATAAGTTTTCTCTCTCTCTCTCTCTCTCTCTCTCTCTCTCTCTCTCTCTAAATCAGCAGTTCTCAACCTGTGGGTTATGTTCAATTTGTAACAATGAAAATACATCCTGCACGTCAGATATTTACATTACAATTCATAACACTAGCAAAATGACAGTTATGAAAGAGCAATGAAAATAATTTTATGGTTGGGGGTCACCACAACATGAGGAACTGTATTAAAGGGTTGCGGCATCAGGAAGGTGGAGAACCACTGCTGTAAATATATACATGTATTTATAAAAAATTGCATGTGTGTTAGCACACATTTGAGCTCTTAAAATAATACAATATTAGTGCTGGAAGGAGACATAGATCACCTAGGCTACCTCTCTCTCTCTCTTTTTTTTTTTTCAAATAGATGAGCCAATGGAGACAAAGAGAAAAGAAATTATTCTCCCAGGGTAGCACAAGTATGAATGACAGAGTTCAGACTTAAATAGACACTTACTTATCCTAAATCCATTGTTCTTTCCACTAGGCCATGTTGCTACTTTTCTTTTTTCATCTGAAATAAAGGTAGCAACATTTATGAAGTCCCTGTTACACTTAGACTTAGTGGTGTCTTAGATGTGACATAGCCAGCTTGGAAAACTTTAAATGTAACAATTTACAATTTCACTTTATATAGATGACTTTGCCTCACATGATGCATGGTGGAATGAGCAATGGAATTGGTATCAGGAGATCTCGGATCTTATCCAAGCTCTGCCATTCATCACCCTTCCTAGGCCTCTTTCTCAACTGTAGAATGCAGGTGTTGGGCAGGATTAACTTCTAAGGTTTCTTCCAACTCTAGTCTACAATTCCTCTGAAGAAAGTTTTGTGGACATGTTGCTTCTTTCTTCCCTTAGTGCCTGAAAGTGTTTTATTAACTTGTCAATGCAAATTTTATGAATTCCTCCTTGACCTGTAAACCCTTTAGAATATCTGACCTGATTGCATTGTTTAGGTAGTGGTCCACTTCCCCTAGGCCTATCCAGGGAAAAGCTTTAGAACTAGAAGGAATACCACTTGACTCATTGTTGCCATCTGTCCTTTTCTACAGCCCCTGGAAGATGCTCTGAAGAAAGGCCTTACAGGCCATCTGGAGGAAGTTGCCCTGGCTCTGTTGAAAACCCCAGCCCAGTTTGATGCTGAGCAGTTGAGGGGTGCTATGAAGGTAATTTATGATGTTTGCAACAGATCTAACTGATGTTGTCTTTCTTGGCCAAACTTACAGGACATAATGCACAGACTGTGGTGTCAGTAATTTGATCAGCAAATATTTAGTAAGAGCTTATTATGTGCCAGGCCCTGGGCTAAATGCTGGAGATGCAAAGAAAGGCAAAAACATGATTCCTCCCCTCAGGGAAGTCACATTCTGATCAAGGTGACAGCATGCAAATAACTATGTACATACAAGATATATACAGAGCTCTATCTGCCAAATTTCCAATGAATGTAACATGCTGGTGCATGCTGTGGGCCTGGAATGCTATGATGCAGACCTAGGCAGCTTACTACCCCAGGCTGTTGTGAACCAGGATATAGCGAGATAGCCCTGGGAGTCTGAGTTATATCCAGCTGCGGGTCCTTTAGGGGAGGAGTATACAGGCTGTGTCAAAAGTCTTAGTGGGGGCGGCTAGGTGGCACAGTGAATAGGGCCTTGGAGTCAGGAGGACCTCAGTTCAAATCCGGCCTCAGACACTTAACACTTACTAGCTGTGTGACCTTGGACAAGTCACTTAACCCCAATTGCCCTGCCTTCCCCCCTCCAAAAAAAAAGACCCCCAAAAAAGTCTTAGTGAAGCCTTTTCCTCTAAAGTGAGGGGCAGTGCTAAAACTTTTGGGATGTCTTTTCTAAGAATTGCTTTTTTATTCTTAGTGATTTGCTTCTAAAAGCTTTAGAAACTTCCTTGCTGACCACTTTTACCTGAGGATCACTGAATGTGTTTTAATTAAATAACTGTTTATGTGAACTTTTAGAGTCTGAGGGGTTCATTGCCCAGGATGTGGAATCCCTCCTCCAAAATTACTAATTTTGAATATAATGATGAAAACTCATTATTACTGAATGATGGAAAAAACCCAGCCAAACAAGTCAGATACTAATAAATGAGATGGTAAGACTAGTCTTTGAGAGTATATTTAATGGTAATGCCTACCTATTCAAATGCTTTCTCATTAAGATTTCCCTCACAACAGGAGAGGGAGGATAGAGTTAAAATTAATATACTTCAGGACCTCCAAAAAAAGTAGAGTTGTTTTTATTTAATAAGGTCTTTCCCCTTATATTTTGTGTAGGGTCTTGGAACAGATGAAGACACCTTAATTGAAATTTTGGCATCAAGAAATAATGGAGAAATCAGAGAAATCAACAGAGTCTACAGAGAGGGTAAGTCAGCAGTGGCTTATGCAGATATAATGAGATAAATGAGGAGAATATTATGTTTCCTAAAATTTAAAATTTGTTGGTGGTTACAGGTTCTTTGTAAACTCCATACATTCTAATATTTAGGGCAAGCAAAATTGCATCAAGACAGGTAAATTGACAACAACAACAAAAAAGTTTTTTTTTTTTTTTTTTGCTTTTTTTTTTTGGAGAGCAATTGGGGTTAAGTGACTTGCCCAAAGTCACATGGCTAGTAAGTGTGTGAAGTGTTTGAGGTCGCATTTGGACTCAGGTCCTCCTGACTCCAGGGCCAGTGCTCTATTCATTGTGCCACCTAGCTGCCCCTTGTCTTTCAACTTTATAACCAATGCACAGCAGTCCAAAAGATTTTCACTGGAGACCACACCTACCACAATACTCTGCCTGGCATATCTTGAAGGAAGTAGAACATATAATTGCTCCTCATATAATAAGTTTATAGTATAATTTAACAGGATTTGAAATCTTGTGTTTTGAGATCTCATATGAAACCTGGTACTGTGGGCCTTTTGGTGCTAGACAAGTAAGTGTGTGGGATCCTGTGCCAGGGATTATAAGTTAATGGCCTACCTGGGCCATTTAGGCTTTTGGAATTTCATAAAACACTCCCAGTTTTAACAACAGCTACAACAGCTAATGTTTATATTTATATATGCTTATATATATATATAAATATATATATATAATATATATTATATATATATATATAATATTATATATTATAAATATATATATTTAGAGTTTTCAAAGAACTCTACATATATTATCTCATTCTATCCTCACAACAAGCCTATGAGTTAGGTGCTATTACTACCCCCATTTTATAGATGAGGAAACTGAGGCTCACAGAGGTTAAGTGACTTGCAGAGACTTGCACTAGTACGTGTCTGCAGTAGCATCTGAACTTTTATCCTGGCATTTTAATCTTTTGAGCACTTAGAAATAATTTGAATTTGTATTTATGTACACACATATTTTATTATCTCTACTTGATCATAATTTTTTCAAGGGCAGGGCCAATATCACATTTATTTTTGTACCTCATCTGGTATTAAACAGTGCACATAATAAAATATTTTTTTCAATGAAGAAACAGTGGTAACAGTGAGCAACAGGGAAAACAAGATTTTATTAAAGTGTTCAAAAATGAAAAAAAAAATTCCCATCTCTAGTTTCCATTAGGGTTCCACATTTGCCTGTATTTTGTAACCTCTATGTGTTTTCTAGCATCATATTGCTTTTAGTGTTTCCATCTTTTTATGTTTTTTTCATATAATCAAAAGCAATGAATACAAAACTGAGTTTTATCCTAGCATCTCACTTAATGATGGGAAAGTATTTCTTTGTTTTCACTTTGCCTGCAGAGGTTTAAGGAACACATATATTGCTGAACAGATTACCCATTTAATGGGTATCTATATGGTTTAATTCTGCTAGCAATGTTAACCAGCCCCTGAGTGTCTCTGATGGTGATGAAGCAATGTGGCATTCTCTCATTTACTGCTGCTTTACTAAACAAATGACTTCAATGATACAAAGGCATACCTACTTTGATTCTACTATTATGTAAAGAAGGATACATTTTTTTCTCACTTAAAATATAACTTCTTTTATTTTTCCATCTTGTAATATAGAACTTAAGCGAGATCTTGCCAAAGACATCACCTCAGATACATCTGGAGATTTTCAGAAGGCTTTGCTTTCTTTGGCCAAGGTATGTGATTGATTTAAGTAACTTCAGTGAATGTCACCTTTTGAAAAGTACAAACCATAATTTTGGTATCTTTCAAGAAATTTATCTTCTTTCCTTTATGAAAAATATTATTATAAAAATGCTTTGGGTTATGTTGAAGAAAATAAGTTTAAAGGAAGAATAATGGCCCTTCCTTTCTCCCCTCCCACCAGGGTGACCGAAGTGAGGACGTTGGTGTGAATGATGATCTGGCTGATAATGATGCCAGGGTAAGGACGCCCTTATCACTGTGAAGTTTCTTTTCCAATGTCCTATTCTTGATGTAGCTACCTTTTCTGGATAGAATTTTCCCATTTTCTTTATGTCTCCTCATGACTTTCTTTTGGAGGTCAGTAGTTGACCAACATTAAAGAGTAACTAAAATCTGATGTTTTCCTTCATCTTTATTCTTCCTTACTTTGAGTAAAGAAGGAATTACTGAGAGGAGAAAGTATTAAACACTTGCTACATGCCAGGCTCTGTGCTAATCACTATTAATACAAAGACAAGCAAGCAAGTCCCTGTCCTCAAGGAGCTAACAGTATATATACATGGAAGTACAGTTGAAAAGGAGGAGGATGGGTAAAGCAAAGCTTAGAGATAGTCAAGAAGTAATGTGATTCTGAGATTGTTCAAGATAAAGTGGAAGGTTACCAATAAGAGCTCAGGGCTCCAGGGGGTCACGAAATGGAATCATAAATGTCATGCTGGAAGGGATCTCAGAAGCCAGTTAATTTAACACCCTCATTTCACAGAATAAGAAATTGTAGTTAGGTACTTGCCCAAAGTCATAGAGGTAATAAACATCAGAGGCTAGATACAGGGTCAAGTATCAGTATTCTTTTTCTATACTATGTGCATATATATTAAATAAATGAGGGAATGAAAGGAGGCGTTTATTTAGTACTCCATATTTGTTCATAAAATGCTCCCATACATGCTTGCTGATTCCACGAGTACTTTCAAAGGGTCATATTAAACTTTAGGACAAATCCCGTTAATTAAAAACATTTCTTATTGGTCACATAATGTTGCTTTTATATTGTTTCAAAGTCAGTGATAACCTGTGATATGAGATGTGTATTCAAGGAGGAGAGATTAAAGGAACTAGAGAGAGGGACAATTCTGAATTAGCAGTATCAGTTTGGGGTTAATAAGAACTGAAAAAATAATGAAGCTTCAGATAATGTCCTCTTATTGCCACCAATTAAAGGATATTCTTCTATAGCCTTTACCATTAATACTGCATACATAGTAACCCCTCAAGAAATATCAATTGAGAAATCCCTCAGGAAACATAATGGACTTTCTACTTCTCCAAGTGGATACAAATCCAGTTTCTATCTTGGCTTGCTTTTATCCAAAATTTTTATTTGGGTAACATTTAGGGAGGAATTGCTGTTTATTTTCTACTTTACAACAGGCTTTATATGAGGCAGGAGAGAGAAGAAAAGGAACCGATGTGAATGTATTCAATACTATCCTTACCACAAGAAGCTTCCCTCATCTTCGTCGTGGTAAGTAGAAGACACTGTTTTTTGGAAGGGGGTAGGGTAAAAAATGGGGTAGAGTTGGATATGGAGAAGAATTTCCCTAGAAACAGAGTAGTCGTATTGGAGAATTATAAACTATCAAGTTTATATTCATTCTTTTCTTGCCATTTGCACATGAAATCTATTCCTGAGTTCCTAGCCCATTTTCATTCTCAAATGAAAAGAAACAAATCTTTTTCAAGGTCATTCCTATATTCCATGGCATTCCAAGTATGGAGCCCTTTATATAGTTGTCTTTCCCATGTCTTTTCTGACTACTTTTTCAAATGTGTGGCATTTTTTAAAGCACAGATTTAATCCATTTTATAACCTTGCTGTGTGATTTGAATTAAGAATTTAGGGTCATAAGTGAAGGTGAACTGACTGCATCATTCTTGGTAGTTAATAATGAGGTAGCTTGTGATCTATATTCCCTCAAGCCTGGTTCTTGCTCCCCTCATCCAAGGGTTCATTTCTTCTCTTGGCCCTAAGTTTGGCTCTGAGGGTGAGGGGATAGATCATTTAACTCAATTTTATTTTTCTCTTTTAGTGTTTCAGAAATATTGCAAATATAGCCAACATGACATGAACAAGGTATTGGACCTGGAACTGAAAGGTGATATCGAGAACTGCTTAACTGCCATTGGTATGTGACTGCAGATGAAATAAGCTACAGTTTGAAATTTAAAAATGTTCTCCTCCTACAGAGAAATTATCTTTTTATTCTGTTCAAGTTCTGCTGGAGTAAATCTGGCCCACATTCTTGGTAAAGAGCTTTCCTCTTTTCCTCTGACAAGAAATACCTTTATAAGAATTCCAACATTGTCCTTTTAGCTCAAGTGTAGTTGAGGGTAGACAATGTAGATTAGGGGGAGGGGAATGTTTCAGTTCAATCAGTTGCTCCTAGAATGTGCTAGGGACTGGGAATCTCACTACAAAAGTGAGAGTCTGCCCTTAAAGAACTTGCACTCTAACAGAGGGACATAGCATGTTCATAAGTAAGTATTTGAATGATACATATAAAAGAAATACATTGTGATTTGGGGAAATGCTGTATCAGTGACTCTGGGAATCAGATTGAAGTTTT
Organism: Pseudochirops corinnae; assembly: GCA_028646515.1. Lineage (NCBI taxonomy): Eukaryota > Metazoa > Chordata > Mammalia > Diprotodontia > Pseudocheiridae > Pseudochirops > Pseudochirops corinnae. Next base: position 194,237,680 of record CM053590.1, on the reverse strand, counting down.
TGTTATTTTATACTTTAAAAGTTGCTATATAATTTATTTTCCATTTGAGATGGGACGATTCTAGAGAAAACTGTGAATGCTCAAATCTTGCCATAGCTTGTCCTGGCAAAGAGATCACTATCAACTTAGAATCAAAGAATCTCAGAGTTTAAGAGAATTTTAGAGTTTTGTATAATCCAATCTGTAAGTAATTTAAATAGGTTTGCAAAGAGATTTATAAAAATTAACTTATTTAATCCTCACAACCACCTTGTGTTGTAGGTACTATTATCCACATTTTACAGGTGAGCAAACAGAGGTAGACAGAGGTCTAGATGACTTGTCAGAGGTCACCCAGGTGACATTAGGAAAAATTTAAACTCAGCTCTTTTTGACTCCTGGTCCTCCATTTCATCCACTGCACCACCTGCATCCCTTCACTGCTTAATATCCCTGATAGGTGCTTATCTGGCTTTCACTTTTAAACTCTTGATGCTGGACACTTACTAATTTATAAGGCAGTACATCTCATAGGACAATAGAAATGCTTCCTTACCTTGTTATATTCAAACCATCTCCCTGAATCTGCTTTGCATTGATCCTAGTTCTACTACATTCTGGCGCCACAGTCTACTTAATCACTTTTCCAGATGACAGCTCCTCTTGTATTTGAAGTCAAGTATCACATCCTCCTTAAGTTTTGCTTTCTTAAACATCCTAGGCATCTTTGACCATTCTTCCTATCACATCATTTCAGTGCCCTCTCATAGAGATGCTCTCAATTTTCAGTGTCCTTGAAATATGCTACCTAGAGCTGAACACTGCACTCCATATGTGATCGAGCAACCATTGTAATTTATTATTCCCTTGTTTTGGAAATAATGTTTCTATTAATATAGCCTTTCAGCTTTTATTTTTCAGCTTTCTTACATGGTGTATTCACTCATGTTGGGCTTATCGTTAACTAAACCTTCCAACCTCCTCCACATAAATGCTCTCTTACCTTTTCCAATATTTGTACAGTTGAGATTTTTATCCCCAAGTTGTATTTTACATTTATCAGTACTAAATATAGTCTTTTTAGTTTGCTCTGCATCTTTTTCAATGCTCTTGGTTTCTCCCCAGCTGTAACAAGTGGAAATTGCATCAGTTAGGTGCTAATAAATCTTTAAAACCTTCTAATCTCTTCCTTAAGGAAAGTGAGCATTCTTGAAGTAGTAATAAAGGGAATGGAGGAGCTTCATGAAAGCACATTTTGGACCAGCATAACAAACATAAATCAAAGCAAACAAAAAAAACTGCCCAACAATAACAATTAAAGCTATGTAAAAGTGGATTAGACTGCCGCCAGAGATGGGTTCTCCCCCTTCCCCATATCATTGATGAGCTTCAACTGGAGATGATTTTATCTGCTGCTGCATCATATGTTTCTTACCTGCCCAATAAAATTCATGCCATAGGGTCCTCCACACGTCTGTAGTATGACAGGGAAGTTTTGCCTCCATATGCTACATTAGGGTAAGTACTACACAAAGCTTCAAAAAGGAAGCCACATAGATCATCTGACTAGTTGTTTATTAATCAGCAAGTATTTATAAAGCACTTGCGCTTTGCCAGCCCTTGTGTTAAGTTCTAGGGATATAAGAAAAAGGAAAAGTGGACCCTGTTCTCACAGAGGAGCAGAACATATATAAAATTAAGTATTTATAAAATAAAAAGAATAGCTAGAAGGAAGCCTTTGAGGTATATTGTAGCATTCTGATTATTTCAGGTTAAGTTAGATAACCTCTAAGGTCCTTTCAAGTTCTAAGAGTCTGTGATCCTATAACTCTCTATCTGGGAAAGGGTAGATCCTCATTTGCCATCCCCCCATAATGTCAACATGATGTTTTTACCCTGTGATAAGGATATCAGCTATAAAATATTAATTCTCTTTTATTCATTTATTCATTCATTCTCTCTCTCTCTCCCTCTCTCTCTCTCTCTCTCTCTCTCTCTTTCTCTCTCTCTCTCTCTCTCTCTCTTTCTCTCTCTCAGTGAAATGTGCCACAAGCAAACCAGCTTTCTTTGCTGAGAAGCTTCACAAAGCCATGAAGGTACAGTTTACTTAAAGTATTTTCTTTCGGGGAAGTCTTACTATTTACAAGTAAATAAATGATGTGTCTGTACTTGTTGGGAGGAAAAATACATTTAACTGAGCAACTTTCATTAGGCTGAATAAGTGCCTTCAGTGATAAAGAGAAACTTAGTTCACATTTTTGAAAAGCTGTAGTTGGATTTGACATGTTTGAGGTGATTTTTGATCATGCACTTGAATTTGTAATTAAAGTCCTTTTATGAGAAAATTTGGTTTGCTTTGAGCATGGTATAAAATTCCAGGGCAGTGAAAATTGTGACTTTTTCTTCTTCCTCTTGGCCCTTGCTCTTTAGTGTCATCAAGTCATCATTATTGACTTTCTAAGTTTCCTATGATTAAATTTCATCTTTTAATTATGTGTTTCTACTGTCCACAAAGCAGTAGTTGAATTTGTGAAACAAAGAGAGCAACAAATATTTTATGTTTTGCTTGGATTTTTAGGAACTATTTCCAACAACCTTATTTCTGCTAAAAAAAAAAAAAAAGGAGAAATGCTTTGGACTTAGGTGATTTTTGCTGGGCTAATAAGTTCACAGTATCCCTTAGATTCATTTGCTTTCTGTTGGTCTATCTATTCTATTAATTACCAAAAACCGCCAGTGGAATGGAAATCAATGGATGTTTAACAATACTCAGTGGCTTCATCTTTTAGTTCCCATGGATTTTCTAGTACCCTCTTCTTCATGAAATAAATAGAAGGGGAAAAAAAGAAAAAAAAACTTTTAAATGATTTTTATGTTTTATTATATAATAATTTGATTGTAAAAAATGTTACACACCTTCTATTTCACAACTAGCTATGATAGAATAATTATATTTGTTTTTTTGTTTCTGTATCAACACCTTATTTCTGCATTTTGCATAATTCTCATGGGGATTATTGCTTCAAATATCAACCTCTTACAATAGAAAAAAAAGTTATTTTTCTTCATCTCTAACAGTTGCTAATCAGAAAACAGGGTACAAAAGGACAGGCACATATGTTCATCAGTTAATATCAATTCACATATCATACATGAGTATGTATATCAGTTTATATATGTTCATATATATTCTTAGTTTTTAAAAATTAATAGGAAAGTATGAAGGAAAATAGCAAATAATTGATATGTGGATTGTCAACCTCCATCCCATCCCATGATAATAAATCTGTTCATTATTTCTAAAATGAAGATGGTGGAGTAAACCAGTGGTTCACAAACTTTTGGCTCTCGGTACCTCTTTACACTCTTTTTTCCCCCTTTTTGGAGGGCAATTGGGGTTAAGTGACTTGCTCAAGGTCACATTGCTAGTAAGTGTGTCAAGTGTCTGAGGCTGGATTTGAACTCAGGTCCTCCTGACTCCAGGGCCAGTGCTCTATTCACTGCACCACCTAGCTGCCCCAACTTCTTTACACTCTTAAAACTTTTTAAGAACTCTCCAAAGAGCTGTTATTTATATATATATGGGCTATATCTATTGATGTTTAATGTATTAGAAATTAAAATGTCTTAGTATTATGATGAAAATAATTTTGACCTCATAGGCACCCTAAAAGAGTTTTAGAGATCCATATGGGTTCCTAGATCTTACTTTGAGAACCCTTGGACTGGATGATCACCAAGTTCCCTTCTAGCCCTTAAATTCTGTGAACCTATGACTATTTTCTAGTGAATATTTTCTATGAATATTTTCTAATTACTTCATATAGTATAGGGCTTTGGAATAGAAAAGGCAATGATGATACCAAGTATAAAACCAAAAAACTTTTAAAAAATATCTCAGATTCTTTTGTATTGAGTGTGAACTCAGGTCTTCTTACTATAAGTTTGAGTTCATTCTACTGTGCCATGAGAAGTCCTAAATCGTTGCCTTTAGCACATAGAGATGTATTCGAGGTTTTGCAAGTAGCATCAAACATACAATCTTAGCGTGTGTCTTACAAATTCCAAGACTACCACTCTGTCTACTATGCTACATGGTCTGGATGTGTGTATACTATACCACAAATTCTTTAAGAAATGAAATTACATAGATGAGTAAAATGAAATGATATAGATGAGCACCAAGCCTTTTCACACCTACCACAATTTAGTGGGAATGTCATGAGTTAACAGTAACAGTTATTTGTTTTGAATAGGGTGCTGGAACTCGTCATAAGGATCTTATCAGGATCATGGTTTCTCGTTCTGAAATCGACATGAATGACATCAAGGCATACTATCAAAAGATGTATGGCATCTCTCTGTGCCAAGCCATCCTGGTATGTTTTTTTCTTGTTACAACATTATAAGACAATCAGCAATTCTTCTTGTGGCTTAATGGATTGTTTGTTCCAAGTAGACAGGCAAATATCTGCCTAAGGATTATGATTTTTATTCATTTGTTGTTTGGAAAACTGCTTATTTTTCAATTTGATGGAAAACCAGGATGAATTTCACTCTTGGGGAAAAATATCTCTAGTTTTTAATGACATTTTGTTGGATTTTGTTAGGAGAAATTTTAAAACATATAGTCTAAATTTTTCATTAAAATAGGTGGCTAGGTGACATAGTGAACAGTGCACTGACCCTGGAGTCAAGAGGACCTGAGTTCAAATGTGACCTCAGATACTTAACACTTACTAGCCATATGATCTTGGGCAAGTCACTTAACCTCAATTGCCTTACCTCCCCCCTCCAAAAAGCAAAAAAAAAAAAAAAAAATAGAACTAGAGAAATTAAGCTATCAAATAGTTCTTTAGTGATAGAGTCAGAACCAAAACTTAGAGCTCCTGATATAGAGCATGTTCTCCTTTCCACTAAACCATGCTATCTCAAATAAAATTAAAGGAAAAAAGTAGTAATTGAGTTTGGTGCAAACACTTTTTTCTTTTCAGAGACTTCCCAATATTACAATTAATAGCTTTTGACTATAAAGGGACCTTGTGGTTCAGCAATGGACTGTTGGTTAGTTGTTCAGTTGGAACCATCTTCCAAATAACTTTTTTTGGAGGCTTACTTTGGGGAAATAGTTCTTGGTGCTGAAAATGGATTCATTTTCTAGCATTTGTCAGTGAGTGATTAAAGTATGTCTCAATTTCCTCTCTTAAAGGGGAGACAAGGGAGGTGTAATTAAAATTTATATTAATTTGTATAGCTAGGATGTTCAAGAATAAATGAATGAGAATTATATTTATAGATGAATCCTATTAAACCTAAAAACCATGACTACTAAATTACACAAAATGTTCTCAAAAATTAAGAAAGCACCCTACCAAACTCATAATTGTTTTATTTTATATTTGAGGAAAGACTAAAACAAAGACAGAATTATGGACCAATGTAATTAATAAATATTGATTTAAAATTATCAATAAAACTGACAAAATACTCCTCTAGCAATTATTTACAAAATCATCCACTATGGCTAAATTGTATTTATACCTGAGATCTAAGGATGGTTCAGCATTAGGGAACATGATTGATCATGAAGAAAATTAATCATATTAAAACAAAAATCTAAAACCATATGATTTCATCAATGGATACATAGAAAAAGGAACACACGAGAGAATAAATTTCAGAACTCCTGAAAAGAATTGGCACTAGGTTTAATTAAAGCTATTTTTTTTATTGTGACAAAAATCCACCTAATAGAAAGGAGTAGCTGAAGAAATATAACTGTCTCTGTTTCTGATGAGCTATCATGAAGAACTCTAAAATGTGATGTGGTTAGCTTGATATCATGTTACCTCTAGTCATAATGCATGGCTTTGTATTTCATCATGTGATGGTATTACACAACATTGTCTCTTTCAATCACTTTGAAATCTGAATCCAGTTAGCTTTGCTCATTCTGGGAAATAAACAACAAAAAAATCATTTACTAAATGTCTATTGCATCAAGAATATTTAAAAATGAATGATCTTACAATTACTGATGACCTCACGGAATTGATGGTTGTTTTCAAGTAATATTAATAAATATATTTTTTAAATCTACAGGATGAAACCAAGGGAGATTATGAAAAAATCCTGGTTGCTCTGTGTGGAGGAAACTAAATGGCACTATTGTGATATACTCCGGCTTTATCATCAGAAGATATTATTAATTCATCTCTGCTACTTAGACAATATAACATAGATTCAGAGAAGTTTTTTTTTTTTTAAAGCTTGGATTATCATTCAGCCATCTGCTTTCTGGAAAATTTAGTCTGGAAAACTTAATCTTTTTTTATCTCAACGCTGTATAATAGTGCTAAGATTTTTTTAAAAAATATTTATCCAAAAACCATGTATCCAAAATGTTTACTTTTAATAACATTAAAAGGTACAACTTAAGGACTTTATATAACATGGAAAATAAAGCAAACATGTAAAAAAGGATTGATGTGTCATTAGTCACTTTACACTGTTTTAATTTTTGCACCAAATATGCATGAATATATTCAGGTATTGGTTGAAGGCATTGGACACAAAATTAAATTACAATGTTTTAGAGGAGTAGACACTGAGGTTTCTCATTTTTTGAGGGAATATAATTAGCTTATACTTTAGAAAGCAACCACTCAGATCTTAGTATTCTGTAATAGTTTCACCACAGGTAAACTATTTCCATATTAATGAATTTGCTTGGTTTATAAGCATTGTAAACACTGCACAATTGAATATATTTCAAGAATTAGTGTTAATCATAAAGACAAAATTAGTAAAATCCTATTTTTGTTTTTTTAATTTTTAAAATTTTTTTTGTTTTTTGGAGGGCAATTGGGGTTAAGTGACTTGCCAAGGTCACACGACTAGTTTTTGTGTTAAATGTCTGAGGCCAGATTTGAACTCAGGTCCTCCTGACTCCAGGGCCGGTACTCTATTCACTGCACCACCTAACTGCTCCAAAATCCTATTTTTAAATTAGAAAATGGTGTATAAATATCATGAACAATTCTTTTTTTATTAAGCAAGTTCATTTTTAATACAGCAAAGAAGATTAAACCAACTACATATACACTATGGACCTGCAAAATACCAAAAGAGAGTAATTGAGACTAATTGTATCCACTGATGCAAGCTTATCCTCTTATTAAGGAAGACTATGTGATATAATCACAATAAGAGACCACCATAATAATAATGCCTATCAATTGGACCAAATTTTTCTTGCCACTTAATATCTTCATTTGAACAGTGATACTCTTTTGGTTCCGAATTACTTTCATATAAGTCTTCCCATGTACATTTGTTAGAAAGAGGACTGAAATAGAGGTTGCATGGAGGTAAAGTTTGGAATGATGGGAGGTTACATCTATCTTCCTCTCTACCTTTAATAATAGTAGTTAACATATCTTAATGAAAACCTGAAATAAGGGTAGGAAAAATAGGAAGCTATTAAAGGTACATCATGTGGAATACACAGGAAGGAATCTTTTTTAATATGATTTTTAAAATAAATGTGCATGTTTTTATACAAAATGCCAGAAGATTTCACTTCTCATGGCATGTAGGTTTTAATTTTCTAAGTCAGGTCACATGTGGATACTTAGAATAGGCACAGCATTTTCAAGGTGGTTGTATTTACATAACCACTTGGCCTGGTTCTGAGTTTTCTTTCTGTCCAGTGCTTTTTTGTTTGTTCAGAAGTAGGCTTTTTAAAAAAAAGACTTAGAGTCATAGAAGTAGAGTTCAAAGTTCAGAGTCTAATTTTCTCATTTTATAGAGTAGGAAAATGAGGCCAGGAACATAAATAATTTTTGTTATATTTCCCCTAAAGCCTTCCACTTTTCCTGACTTCCATCTGGGGCACCACTGTCCTCCCAGTTAGCTAGACTCCCAAGTGTAGGAACTTCATCCTCACCTTACCCCAAATAGCCAATCTGCTGCCAAGATATTACATATTCTCTTCTTTCCTCTGAAACTGCAGCCACTCTGTTTCAAATCCTTATCACCTCATGCCATAACTACTGCAATAGTATTCTGATTAGTCTTTCTGCCTTAAGCCTCTCCCCACCCCAATCCATCCTGCATTCAGATGCCAAAGTAATTTTCCTAACGCTCACGTTGCCCTCTTACTCAGTGAATATCAGTGGCTCTTTATTACCTTCAGGATCAAATATAAATTCCTTTGTTGAGCTTTTAAAATGTTCAATTACCCAGTCCCTTCCTACCTTTCTAATCTTATACTTTACTCCCAGCTACAATGGTATTCTTGGTGTCCTTCATATAGGATACTCCATTTTCTGACATGCCTTTTCACCGGTTTTCCCCCATGCCTGGAATGTGGTCCCTTCTCCACTCTACCACTTGGCTTGGTTTTTTTGGTTGCTTTCCAGTCTTACCTCAAATCCTACCTTTTTCAGGAGGTCCTTTCCATAGGTTTCCCCTATCCACACCACCTCCCCTTCCCTTCTCTCTTAGATTGTCTCCATTTCAGCATGTATGTATCTCACTTGTAGAGATGTCTGCCTATTGGATCCTCACATTACAATTTGAGCTCCTTGAGGGCAGGGTTGCCCTCAGTGCTTAGCATAATATCAGGTGCTTAATAGATACTCAGGAAGTACCTGTTGATTCACAGACCCAGTAGTCACTATTTACCTTCTGGTAGAATTGATGAGCAGTTCCATAGACCATACACTCTATCAAGCTTGCCTTTAAGAAAAAAAAAAATCGCCTCTTGAGATTATGACAAAGGTGGAGTTGGGAGATGGGCCTGAAGCATCTTGCACAGGGCACAGATCTGAAGGAGTTTTGCCCTTTATGGGTAAGGGAGCAGTCTAATTTTTCCTCAGGCTGAAAGGAGGTAGGGGTGCTTAAGGATGGGAGGCAGAAGTATATGGATTTTTGATCTCTACAAAGAAGAAAGGTGTACAGGATTCAATAGTGGTGAACCTTTGGCAATGAAGTACACTTTTCTTCAGACTTGAGCAGAATAAGAAGGAATAGGGAACATTTCCCATAATATTCCAAGAAGCTTTTTCTTTCCCCCTGATCATGGGGAAAATACTCCTTGTTTTATAAATGAGGAGATGTAGGAGTGGAATGATTTACCATTTCCTTTTCCAGATAAGGAACTAAGGCAAACATAGTTAAGTGACTTTCTCAGAATCACATAGCTGGTAAGCATCTGAGGTTAAATTTGAACTCAGGTCCTCCTGTCTCCCAGACCACTGCACTATCTACTACACCACCTAGGTGTCTGAAAGATAAAAATAAAGAAGTGTTTTGAAGTCTATGCCATCAGCTTTGTCCAATCTAGATTTGTTTTACTATCTCCTGCCAAATGTCACTATCCTATCTCATACATTAAATCCTGGGAATATAAGTATAATCGTTTGAACTTGGGATATTATTTTAAAAATAAATATTGTAAAAGTTCAATGAAAATAGCCTCCTTTTTACTCTAGCAACAGTTGACTTTACCTCTACTTGACTTGATAGCAATCTGTTCACAGGTCTGAGACAGAGTGAAGGCTTTCTATTATAAACTCATATTTTACCATCTTTTTTTCTAGATACGTTAGTATTTATAGAATAGGAAGATAGTCTAAAAAATAGGGAATGGCAGCAGTTTCAGGTCTTGAGTAATGGAAACATTCTAGCAAATTTTAGAGGAATACTGAGCAAAATCAGACTTCATGTGAGGAAGTGTTGTATATTTTCCTCCATGACCTTTCATATATCCTATACTTGAACTTTTCTGGGGTGCAGATGGATTTGCTAAGAGCAGACATAGGAGTCATGAACATGCTGCTGTCTGGAAAATATGTCTAATAGCTTAAAATCATGAGAATTTCCCTATTCTTCTTAAGGGAACTATCATAACCCTATTATTGAGTGAAGGAACCTAAAAATGAACTTAATCTTGTGATTACAGATCCCAAATTGTTTTAGCTACCAGTGAAGAGCTTCTAGGCAATTTAGTCATGGTGTTGGCTTAATGACAAGAATAAAACAATAAGATTCTATAATAGAGCACAAAAGGAATTGAATTTAAAAGCAGAGGTCTTGGGTTTGAATCTTACCTCCTTTGTTTGTTAGCTATGTCATTTGACCAAAATTTTGGAACAAATGTGTTTATTTTACTTGTTTGTTTTTAAATAGAATGAGAAGCTTGATTAGATGATCTCTAAGACAACTTTTAGATTTAATTCCTAAGATAAGCAAAGACAATGGAACATATCAACATGAAAACAATGTGATTGAACAATATAGATTCATAATTAATTTCAACTCAGAAGGTATAAGATAAAACTAAAAGGAAATGAGATATGAGGAGCAGGGATATTCCTGAAGTTTTGAAATGAAAAAAAAAATCACTTGTCTACTGGAAAAGATTATAGCACATCCACATTGTAAAGAACCGGAGAAGTCATCTATTCCATTCTGTTCCTGAAGATGAATCTCTTCAACAACATTCCTGGGAAGAGATCAACTAAGTTGATCATGGACTTCCTAAATCCATTTAGAGATCAACAAAAGTCCATGATCAACTTAGTTTGGGAGAAAGAGCACTAAACCTCATTTCCAGTGGGAACTCCTTCATGTATGAGTTGGACTGCTAAAGTTCCTTCCAAATCTCCAACTCTGTAATTCAGTGATTCTGGTTTCAAATCCCAGCTCTACCACTTGTACTACATGTGTAACTTTGGGCAAGTTACTTACCCTCTCTCCTCTACATCTCCTCTTTTATAAAATAGCGAGTAGAAGACTAGAGGGTTTTATAAGGCCCCTTCAAGGTTTAAGTCCTATGATCCTATGATAAAAAAAGAGCTAATCTCACTGAGACTGAATTATCAGCATAAGCTAATCAATTTTACCTCTAATACTTTTGCGAAGTCAGCTGCAATGACCAAATTCCCTAGCATGATTGATTTATTAGAAAGCTAATATGCGTAGCTAGGAACCACGAAGAGGATTTAACCTAGATCACTTCTGGTTAGTGATTATTTGGTTTGGTTAGCATTCTATAAAAGAAGGTCAAAAAAGTGACTTCTAAAACAACCTCATGTCCCTTCCATTACCCCCAGGAAAATTAATTTTAGAATCAAAATTAATTTACAGAAGTGTAATCTTTAACTTATGTGTAATCTTTAACTTTTATAGAATGCTAACCAAACCAAAATTATATTCACTGGCAATTTTAACCTTCTCAACATATACACACCCTTGTCTCTATTAAATCCAAACTCGAAAATCGACTTTGTTCTTCAAGCCTATACTTGTTAAGTAAACCATGAGTAATGATGTATTCTCCTAGAGGAAGAAGCATTTGTGTTCATTACAATGTTTCTGTTAGTTTTGTTATGGAAAGGTAGAAATCGGGGCACTAAGCAAGAAGACAGTTATTAAGAGCATTATTATTAACATAAACCTATCAATCTATAGGGTATTCCATACACTTTTTAAAGAAGCTGTTGAGTCCAAAGAAAGGAAAGTAGATGAAAGTAAATATTTCTCTGCTACTGTTTATTAGAAAATGTTAATCGATATAAAACAGTTGCTAAACAAAAGTATTTAAATGAAAACAGTAACCAAGTCAAACAGCCAACAACACTTTACCTCCTCGCCAAATGGAGATATACAGTATTCAACACAGGTTTGCATAACCTTATTTGTGACACTATGTGAAAGAAGAAATAGGTTAGGAACATTTTTTGCTTTGAAAACCAGAGAAAATCAGTGACAGGGAAAATGAGCCCCCAGAAAATTTGGAGTGAGACAATAAACCCAGTCTCAACATCACTTTTTTTTTTAATTTTTTAAATTTTATTATAGTTTGCATCATTCATTTCCACAAGATTTTGAGTTACATATTTTCTCCCCGTCTTTCCCCCACCCACCACCCCAAAACAGCCATCCCAGTGTGTCCCCCCTCCTCCAGTC
>CM053590.1:194204774-194225225 GCA_028646515.1 Pseudochirops corinnae | reverse complement strand
CCCTATGTCACAATCCCCACTCGCACAGCTGGTGCTAATCCCCCCTCCTCGCAGCTGGTGCTAATCCGCTCACCTGAGAGCTTTCTCTGCACCTCCCGCCCGGCCGCCCCTGGCGCACAGCCGGGGCTTCAGGCCAGGCTGGTTTCCGTTCGCAGTGCTGATATGGTTCCTCGTAGCTGAGCTGACTTTAGTGGGAAGTAACCTTGTGTGCGTTTTGGAGTTGTAGGTTTGGTTTAGAGTCCTATTTTATGGGTATTTTGGGGTGGCTATGTGAGAGCTGCGATGTGTTGCTGCTGCTACGCCGCCATCTTGGCTCCGCCCCCAGTACATAGTGAATTGATGATGGAGCCAGCAATGCATATGAATGTTGTTTTAGCTCTGTTAAGCTTTGTCTTCCCAGAAACAGGAACTGTGAAGGACTTGAGGTGGGCTGGACACTGTGTGCTTCAATATGGAATGGGAACTGGAGAAGAAACTGAATGAAGAACTTGACAAGGAGCTGGACAAAGAAGTGGGAGTTGCTTGTCTTTGAACCCAGGTGACAGTTGGAGCTGGGACTATGGAAGAGGAACCATGGAAGCTGAGAGACCACCTTGAGTTAAGATGAAAGAAAACTTTACTTGGATAGTGTATACTGACTGAGAAGATTATGATTTACTATGACCTAGGGGTGGAGAACTTTGATCTTTGTACTTTGTGTCCCTTAAGGAGGTAAGCCTCCTCAAGGATTATTGAATTAAGGACTTACTAAATGATTGAGTTACTAAATGAATGTACTTTGTTTAAAACTATGTGACTGCTTTGGTGAAAACTATGTGGCCACTTTAGTGATAAGTTATTATGTCATTGTGAATATTGTACTCTGATTTCTAGGAATGATTTGTTCTAATTTACTGCTGAATAAATAGAGAGTTCACTACATTGCATAATCAGAACTTTGAAAAGTTGTCCACAGCAGCAGTCCTCTGGAAAGCTGCTCATGCTTGGCTTTACACCTGGGCAAGTCACTCAATCCTATTTGCTTCTGTAAAACAAGCTGGAGAGGGAAATGACAAACAACTCCAGTATCTTTGTCAAGGCAGCCTCAAATGGGGTCACAAAGAGTTGTGACGAAAAAAACCCTAAAACTAAAACAACAAGATAAAGGCTGAAAAATGAGTTTCAAATACCAAAAAGTAGTATTGAGGTGATTTGATATTGTCTGCAAGTATTTTCAAAAATAGCAACTGAAGATTTCACCTGTATTGGAGAATTCACTGGATCTTGCAATGAATTGCACTGATTATGCAGTGCTTTTTTCTCTGCTCTAACAAAGTGATTTTTATGTATGCTTGAAGTATAGGCTGTCTCCCTTTTAGAAGAGAAACTGACAGGACTTGCAGAATACATAGGTTATACAGGCCAGTGAAGAGTTCCTAAGGGGAAAAAGATGCAGAAAAGTCATATGAAAAGAAAGAAGTAAGACAATCTGAAAAAGCAGAGGAAAGTTGTGACCTGACTTAGGAGGATGAACAGTGGAAAAATGTCAAGCCGTGGATAAATGAAATATCACTGAACACTTGGAGCTAAAAGCAAACAAAGCAAAACCAAAACCAAATTTAAGACTCTTTTGAAAGAGAAGTAGTTAGATGGTCTGAGAGGGAAGCAACTGTTTGTCCTCTAAGGAATGATAAAGTAGAGATGTTGTCAGATGTCAGAACAATTGTAGAAGGAAGAGCGGAATAATGGGTGGATATCTCCTTGTTGATGTCAACTATTTGCTGACCTTACAACAATAGCCAGATATGTTGTCTTTTGGAGGAATTTAGCTTATAGGGCATGACAGAGACTTTTCTAAGACCAGTCAAAACAGGTGAGTCTTAACCACCTCTGGTGGTTTACATGCTTCAAATGACACAGCTAGAAGGAAACTAGAAAGGATTGCCAAATATTATGAAGTCCTCACCAAGAAACTGAAGACCTTAGGCAGAGGTGATTTTTGGTCATGTCTGCTGAAGGCAAAGGGCTTAGAAAAGAAAAACAGATTTGGCAAGTGAACACGTGGTTATGAAGATGACATCTAAGAATGGGATATGTATTTCTGGATCATCGTTTAAAATGTATATATGAGAGTCCCCCGGATGATTTATACTTACCGAGTACTGGTAAGACTATTTGACTAGTGCATTACAAATCTAGTCAATCAGGGTTTAAACTGAAAAAGAATGGAGAAGAGGAACAAATGAGATACTGAGACTGTCACTAAAGGCAAAATCCAAGTGGTAAGTAATCATCGATTTAGAATCAGATAGATCTTAGAAGCCATCTAGTTAAACTCAAGTATTAAAATGCCTATATCTATACAATGCATAAGGTATAGGAGGCACAACAGACAGAGTACTGGGACTGGCATCAGGAGGTTCAAATTCCACTGGAGACATTCATTAGCTATATGACCCAGGACAAATCAATGAACCTTTGGTGGCTTTAGTTTCATATATTATAAAACAGGGATAAGGATAACATTCACTCACCTTCAGGGTTGTTGTGAGAATCAGATGAGATAATATTTGTAGAGCGTTCAGTACAGCTTCAGGAACACAATAGGTTCTTAACAAATGCTTATTCCCTCTCGCACTTCCATTCGTGAGGCAACAAGTAAGTTAAACAAGAATTCCTAATGGGAAGTAGTGCATATGGTAAACTATATAAGCGAATGTGAATGTAATCCCTCCTGTCCCTTCAAGGAAAAGACAGAGATTTGTGGAGGATGAGATATTTTCTTTTAAATTTCTGTAATGTTTTGGTTTCTTAGGACATTAAGCTCCTTAACAAAATGATGTCTCACTTATAAGAAAAAGAGATCATTCACTTAATTTCACTTTTTAACGTCTCCATTTTTCTCACTTTTCAAAAAAGCAATAACAAACGCTTTTTGTGTTAAGGGTGAAACGACCTCTAACTGTCCCCCCCAAACCACTGCTGAAGTCAATGGAAATTTTGCCTGCATAAAGGCTTCAGGATCAGCTCCAAATTGGTTAATCTGGTATCTTTCCTCCTGAGGGACAAGAACTTTCATTCCTGAACACAGAACACAGAGAGCCTTTTGAAAACAAATGTATGTTGTAGATTCCCTGAGAAATGACAGCTGTGAAAAAGCTGCTGTTACTCTCTTTGTCCACTAGATGTAGGTGTTGGCATTTGGTAGAGAAAATGTATCTCGGAGCAGATATGTGTATATATTACATACATATACAAACTTATACATGCATGTGAGAGTGTGAGCATGTGTGTGTGTGTGTGTGTGTGTGTGTGTGTGTGTGTGTGTGTGAGAGAGAGAGAGAGAGAGAGAGAGAGAGAGAGAGAGAGAGAGAGAGAGAGAGTTTTCTTTCAGAGTACTAGAGACTTTGGGTGTTTTATGGATCCCATGTACTAACATCTGAGATGAAAACTGATGGTGTTGGAAGACAAGTGCCAAATTTCGGATGATGTTCATTATTGTAAATTACTGACTGATTCATTAGAAATGGGGAGCCCAAATAAATCCTGTGGTAAATATCCAGTGACTAGGTTGACATTGCAACAGCAGAAGTGGAGTGAAGGTTCTCTTGCAGCATCAATGCATTTTACATGGGTAGGATATAGCAGTAATCCGATCAGCTGCAACTGCCACAGGAACAGACGGGGCCCTAAAAATAGAAGCGCTATGGTAATCTGTCTGGATTACTAAATTCAGTGACTCCTTGGCAACAAATCAGAGAAATGTTTGCAGAAAAGGATTTAAATATATCAAGAAGTTTTATCTGCATTATGGAGAGATCCATACGGGCCCCCTAATTCCAAGCTCTTTTGTTTCTGTGTTGCTTCCAAAAATCAGAGCCTCATTTTGTCAAAATATTACCTCTCCAGATTCTGCAGCTTAATCATCTTAAGACCATTACAGACCTAATAAAAATAACTACAAATTTTAAAATAAAGAAAAATATTGAAAAAGTAAATACCGTTCTCTGAAACATAACTTATTATAATTATGTATGTTTCTTATTATTCAGGTTGGATTGAATGATCGCTTAAGAGGTTGGGGATAGGAGCAGGGATTCTTATGGGGTCCTAGATTTTGAACTGGAAGGGACTTCAAAAGCATCTTGTCAAAATCTTTCATTTTACCAACAAGGAAACAGGCTCAGAGACATGAAAAGATTTACTCAAGACCACAAAGAAAGTAAGTGGCAAAAGTGGGATTTAAATCTGGGTCCTGACTCCATCTAGCCTTCTCATTCAGGGAGCTGTTGTCCTCACCCCCCAAATGCTGATGTGATAGCATAATCATAGGATTTTATATTTGATTCCCAACTCTGTTACTTGTTACTTATGCAAACTTGGGCTTCAGTTTTCTGTAAGATGGGGGCTTGCATTCAATGACTTGAACTCTGGAACTATGATCTTACTGTTAGAATAAATGTATATTTATATAACAACAGCTTACTATTTCAGTTACTCATTAGTCATTTCTCAGTTGTGTCCAGCTCTTTATGACCATAGTTGGAATTTTCTTGGCAAAGATACTGGGGTGGTTTGCCATTTCCTTCTCCAGCTCATTTGACAGATGAGGAACCGTAGCCAAAAAAAAATGTTAAGTGACTTGCCCAGGGTCATGCAGCAAGAAAATGTCTTAAGCCTGGATTTGGACTCAGGATGATGTTTTCCTGACTCCAGACTGGCATTCTATTCACTGTGCCACCCTAGCTACCCAAACAGAAAGGACATGGAGAGGTACTGTGTCATGTATCACCAAGCAGGAATTGCTTGGGGATAATTTGAAGAATAAACTCCAGTCCCAACAACACACCCTTTTGTTCTTCCCTATACAATAAATGAATTTTCACTTTTCACATTTTGCATCTCTGCACAGTCTTTAAAGCTCAACTGAAATGCTGCCTCCTCTCTGAAGCCTAAAGCTGTGCCCCCTCAATGACTGCCTTCTTCTGCAGGATTTCTCTTAACTTTTAAAAATATGTGTCATATCTTTTTCATGCATGTGTTTGTTATTTTTGTAGGTCAATTAATATTGCTTATGTCTCATCCCAATATGATATTGGCATTAAAAGAGCAGAGACTATTTCTTACTCAAGCTACCAGGCATGTCGCAGAGGCAATGTGGCAGAATGGATAGAGTGCTGAGCCTGGAGGCCTCGGGGAGAACTCTGGGCAGCAACAAACTTCTATATGTCCAAAGGCAATTCTTTAGGACTTTTCTATTAATTCATTGAGAGATTACTAAGTGAATCTCAGTAAGTGGAATTCCCCATGCTCATACACACAGAAGGCAGTTAATAAGTGATTGTTGTACAAACTACTAAATTTATCACTCATTATCTATATACAGAAAGAAAGAAATAATAGAGGAAGGAAGAAAGGAAGGATGGAAGGGAAGAAGGGAGAGAGGGAAAGATGAAGTAAGAGAATGGAAGGAGGCAGAGAGAGAAGGGAGGGAGAAAAAGGGGGAAGGAAGAAAGAAAGCAAAGAAGGAAAGGGCAAAATCACTACGTATAATAGCAATACTGATGGAGTGTCTTCTTCAGCAGTCAGAATTAATTATTTTGTGAAATCTCACAAATGAGGTAGTGTCACAATACTCTGACCTTAGAAAATCTTACTTTCCTTTTAAATGATCATCTTTTTTTAAAAGGATAGCATTCAAAGCACCACGCCACGTGATTATGACAGATTCACATGGAACGATATTATTTCAGAATTTATGAAACATTTAGGGAATGTCTATGCTGATGAAGTAAAGACCTGTGATTTTAAAATAAAAAATGGCTTATTCAGTCATCATTTAGATGACAATTTTACATATAATTTTGTGCATATAATTAATGCTATTTTGTGTATGCATATATATTAATGCCATTGTGTGTATGTCTATATATATATGGCATGTGTCATGAATGGACATTATATATGCATGTATGCATGTGTGTATATGTGTATACATGTGTGCATACACACAAGTGCATATACATAGCACTGCTCCCTCTGTAGCAGATTTAACTAGTTTAAAAATCATGTTGAATATGATATCACTGGTAAGTAAATATAAACTCATTGTGTATATGAAGTTATACAAGTTTGAAATAGGACAATGAAATTATGTCAACTAAGAGAAATCACAAGCAATTCACAGTACACTCGTTTAAGAAATAACAACTTTCAACCTGAAAATGGGTACTTTATATAAATAGAGGTCAATCTCTCTCTGTCTCTCTCTGTCTCTGTCTCTGTCTCTCTCTTCCTATCCTTTCTACATGTCAGTTTCCCCATCTGTAATATGAAGGAATGGTTCTCTAAATGACTTCTAAGTATGTTCCAAATTTATGATTTCATGGTACAAAATACCTATGAAGTCAGCCAGCACCCAAATACCTATTTTCCATATAAATGTATAATACACAAATGCATCCACATATGCAATGCATATCCACACATACACAAATGCATACACATAGAAGTTGGTAGAGAATTGGCTTTGAAAAGAAGATGTATGTTTAAGTACTGCCTCTAATACATACTTACTGTATAACTATGGACAAATTATTTAATCTCACAGAGCTCAGGATCACTCTCTAAGATTACAAATTGGGAAGAAGAGACAACTGCATTGGTAAAGAAAGTTTCCTAATCCAGAGACATTCTTTTCCCCCCAAAAATCACAGGCCCAGTCCCTATTCTCTGTTCCTATACTTCCCTCTTTTTTTCTCCTCCTTCCCAGTTTAAGGACACTCCTACCAATGCAGGTCAAGATTTGGCAATTTAAATACTGATTTTTTCTTAAATCTCATTCATACATATTATGCATCATGTACATATAATACATAATATGTGCTCATGTGTATATAATACATAACATGTTCATGTACATCAGTGATACTCATATGTTAATATCTATATTTTGTGGTCTCCCTAAGAGGCTCCCTAAGTCCAATCATTTTGGAATAAAGTGAAATGTTTTCCTTGATCTCCAGAATATTAATTGAATTTTTGAGTTTTTGTTGTTGTTAGTGTTTCGTAGATATACAGGGAAATCTTTCTAAATGCCACCTCTATGTTAGGGTAGAACCATCTTGGCCTTTATCAAGGAGTTTTACTCCTGGAGGTATTTGTGATAATACTCCCCCAAGTACAGTGCTATGCAGAGCCGTGGAACAGAGTGAGACTCCTATGTTAATCAATTTGCATGTTGCTGCTTCTTTCTGTGTAGCGTAATTGAGAACTAGTCTTGTAGCCAGAAGGATCTAGGTTTAAGTCCTAAGTTATTTATTTTCCCAGTGTCCCTAGGCATTTTTGTAACAGAGAGGGATTTTTTTTAACTTTTTTTTTTTTTTTTTTTTTACTTCAATAAACCTATTTTCAAATCTTGACTCTTCTACTTAATTACTTGTCTGATCTCAGGCAAGGCCTTGCTCAGCCTCACTTTCCTCATCTATAAAATCCACAGGTTGGACTTGATTTCCAAGTTTCTTTCCAAATATAAAATTTGGATCTAGGAACTTGTGTTGCTTTAAGTTCTATTTAGGTTTACAAAGTAACTTTTCCAATTGTAAATCAAGAATATTAGGTTTAGCATTTTCTCAGATGCGTGCATTTTAAGGAAGATAAGTGATTTTTTTTCTTTTTGTGGGGCAAAAACCGAAATGAAAATATTTTAAATGCAGTTTGGAAAATTCAAAAATTACAAAAAATCCAACACAAGAAATTTAAAAAAAATTTTGTATTTGATGTTACTTATATCTAGGAAAAAAACTCCAGAGAGAGAGAGAGAGAGAGAGAGGATAGCATATTTTAATATAAGACATAATGAGGCATTATGGTGTTTAGAATTTGCTCTAACATGCTTTTTTTAATTCCAACTTTCCTTGACAACTCTGTGCCATTATTGACTCATTCTTTTCAAAACTGTTCTGTTAGCCTCAATAATGTCATATGATTCTTGTAACATCTGTATACACATATGTATGTATATATGCACATACATACTGTATTTATTTTTAAATGCCTTAAAACATTTGTATTTCTTCATATTGTTTGTTTTTAACATGATCATAGTTTCCCCTAATATTCCTCCCTCTTCCACTCCTAGATAGTCATCCTATATAACATAATTTTTTAAAGTACAAAAATAAAGAAAAAGAACAAGAAAACATAACCATAAATCATCAACATATTGAAAAAAGTCTGAAAATTGGGGCAATGTGTAATTCTTGTAGACTCCCAAACTTTTCAAAGGGATGGAAGTGACTTCTCATATCTCTTCTTATACTTTATAATTTTGTTATATTCACCTTTGACTGTTTTTTGTGGTTATGTTTTATGCTATTGTAGTCATTGTGTATCTTGTTTTTGGCTCTGCTTATTTTACTTGGTATCATTTCATCCAGATCTTTCCATTCATCTCTGTATTCATTATGTCCACTGTTTCTCATAACACACTATTATTGTTCCATGACATTCTTTTATCACAATTGGGTGGGCATCTAGTTTGTTTCCAATTTCATAATTTTTTTAGTGTATATTGGGACTGTATAACTATGCTTCAATAGAATTGGTTTCCTTCATAATTCTACATACTTTATTTTATGTATTTAAAATGTGGGATGTGAGTCATATACTTAACCAGACTGACTAAAAGGTCCATCACACAAAAAAGGTTAGGAACTCTAATCTATTTTCTCTTCAGAGAGTTTATCATTTCCACTTGTGACTTCAACTATAACCTCTTGATAGACGACTACCAAATCTCACTGTAAAACCCTAATTTCTTTCTTAATCTCCATCTTCATATTTCTAACAAATGTCTGAATATTGTTATTTTGATGTTGCTATTATCTCTAACCTCATCATGGCAGAAGTGGTAATGTGGTGCAATAGAAAGACCACTAGATTTGGAGTCATTGACCTTGGACAGCTTTTCTCTTTCCTCATTTTAAAAATGAGAGATGGTAGAGTAGATGAGCTCTGTGTTCCCTTCCATCTCTAAATATGCTATCTTTAATCTCTGTTGCCCAAGCCAAACTGAAACTGAACAAATTCTATGCTTAACCTCTCCTGAAAAAACCAAATTCCCTTGTTCTTGTTACCTAAAGCAGGAGCTCTCACCTGAACCAACAACACAGAAGATATGCACTGCAGGTACTTGTTAGAAAACGCAGTCATTAATCATCTGCGATTCAGTACTTGTCAAAATCTCACCTTTTGGACATCTGATATTTTAAAGAGAGAATCTATTGGACATGTTAACTATACATTTTTGTACATTCTACAAGTTCTATCCTTGCACTAAGGTAGATCATCAGAAAACAAAGTGCCTAGACCATATTATCTCAGCCCCCTGCAGAAATGCCTTCATTGAGTTATGATTTAATGTTAGACCCTTCAACCTTTATAGAGGGTCAATACAAGAATAGTCCATTTTAACAATTTTGCTAAATCCTTTGCAGAACTATAGTTGAAGGTATCTCCCATTCTATACGACCTCCTTTGTACAATGACCCATGTAATGTGTTTCTGCTCAAGATAAATTCTAAGAAAAGAAGTTTGTCTCTGCAGTTAAACCTGTATGCTTTCTTTTGTCACAAGATGAAAACTATGTTAGTCAATGTTGTCCTTTTTTCTTTAGTTGCCAATAAACTTAGAAACAAATTCAGTGTCCAATTACAACAACCAATTCATTTAATCTGCCAGGTACCATCTATTGTCTCTATTCTATAAATTATTTTTATTCTTTATTTCCCCACTTTTGATTGTTTCTTCTACTTCAAATACTTTTTTTCCCCTGAGAGAAGAAATAAGTGAGATTTTAAGTGGAAAGAACAGAATCATCCTCTCCAAACTCCCCCTCTTTAATTTTCACATTTCTGTTATGATATAATTTCCCTAGTCACCTAGGTCAAAAGCATGGATCAAGTTACAAGGTCCTTGCTTTCACTTTAACATCCAATCAGTAACCATGTTCTGTTGATTCTTCCTTTATATTGTCTCTTATGTTAGTCCCTTTACATTTATATCTCCCCAATATTGGTTCAGACCCTTATTACCTACCTACTTTCCTTCCTTCCTTCCTTCCTTCCTTCCTTCCTTCCTTCCTTCCTTCCTTCCTTCCTTCCTTCTTTCCTTCCTTCCTTCTTTCCTTCCTTCCTTCCTTTCTCTTCCTTTCTTCCTTCCTTCCTTCCTTCCTTTCTTTCTTCCTTCCTTCCTTCCTTCCTTCCTCTTTCCTTTCTTTCTTTCTTTCTTTCTTTCTTTCTTTCTTTCTTTCTTTCTTTTTTCCTTCCTTCCTTCCTTCCTTCCTTCCTTCCTTCCTTCCTTCTTTTCTTTCTTTCTTTCTTTCTTTCTTTCTTTCTTTCTTTCTTTCTTTCCTTCTTTCTTTCTTTCCTTCTTTCTTTCTTTCTTTCATAGTCTCCCAAATGGTCTCCTTGTTTTCTTTCTCTTCTGTTCAGTCTACATATTGGTGCCAGATATTTTTTAGCCTAGTACCTTCATATTGTATTTCCCTACACATTTTTAGTGATTCTAATTTTCCTACAAGATAATACCTTAACTCCTTAATGTGCAATTTAAGGCCTTCTATAAATTGGTCTCTGCCTTTAATATGTACGTGATTTCATTGAGGTGAGTATTACTCCATGATGTGAATCACAACTCATCCACACATTCATCTTATGTGACTCTCATGCCTGTTCTCTCATAAGTTTGCTACTTGTGATGGCAATCCAATGCATTGTGGGGCTTTCCCTAGTTGTTGTGACTTTTCATGTATATCAATGGAACATATAGTTAACCCATTGTTTAGCTCGAGCTCTTATATAAAGCTGTCCCACAAATTTTCAAGTCACACCCGTATCTGATGACATCCATTTCATTTCTTCATCCACCTACCTCTTTATTATATTGCAACCTATGTCCATCCACCATGAGGTTCTCTTTTGCCCTTTGAATGACATGTAACCTAATTCTTCAAAAAATTTCATAAAATACTACCTTTAAGTCTTTCCCTTTCCTCTTCACCTTTAAAAACTCTGCTGTTTCTTTTAAATTAAGCTCATCTCACCTCTTCCATGAAGTATTCCCTGAGAAATTCAGCACATGGTTTTTCACTCTCCTTTAAACCTCTAAATTATTTATTATATATACTAATGATAATTTAATTTTGTAAATGTAGAATTACTAATTATTAACTGTTTTGATGTATCCTACCTCTCTAACTACATTATAAATTTCTCAAGAATAAAGGGGATTAAAAAAAAATTACCTCTTTCTATCTTTTACTATACTGCCCACATAGCAAAAACTTTATAGATAGGAGATAACATATTCAGTTAGGAATTTTCTCAAACCTTGTTTCTCTAAGGTAAGTATCAAATTAAAACTCTGGTGTAAAAGAATGAATACAAATGCTAAAATTAGATGATCACTTTGAGATTACCCCCTTTCCACCTATTTTGAGATTACCCTGCATTATATTTTCAAAGTTCCCCCCTTTATCATGCATCACTGATGTATGTTGAAATAAATTTAGTTTGTAAACTAATGCTGTGGTACAATTTTGATGCCTTTGTTCGATGAATTACTGCTTTGTGGTTTTAAATGCTACCATAATCACTTCAAACAATCCATGTAGCTTCAAAAAATTCAATGTTAATAGTGGGAGAGTTCTGTTCATTAAAATGGAAGGATTGATTTTCTTGGGATTTTACAACATTTATTTGGATTGATCCTCACATATGATACCTATTTCAGCAGCCACATTCCAAAGAAGATGGATGAGATGGATATATAGGCACAAAAAACATATCTTAAGAGTTTTGTAGATATGTGTAAAGAACTGAGAAATTCACATTTATAATGAGTTAGTGCGCCTTTCATCTCTAATTCTCCTAGTCAAAATTGATGTCAGTTGATATCAGGCACATATCATGTTCTTAGAAAACATTATTGATTTGAAATTAATCAATGAATTGTCTCTCTCGTATTCTTCCTCTTCTTCTTCATCCTTTGTTTTTTTTCTTTTTGGAGGGGGGGAGGCAGGGCAATTGGGGTTAAGTGACTTGCCCAAGGTCACAGAGTTAGTGTTAAGTGTCTGAGGTCAGATTTGAACTCAGGTCCTCCTGAGGGCAGAGTCGGTGCTCTATTCACTGCATCACCTAGCCACCCCATCATCCATTGTTTTTTGAATCAGACCAATGACATCATGGTGTTGGGGGCAAGATACAGTGTGTTCAGCTGTGGTTTATCAGTTCAATATGAGTTCAGAAGGCTGTACCACAGGTTGAGCACAAGTAGTCTGTTAGAACATTTGGGATGGAGATATCTCTGGAGTTGCACAGTTCACTTTTCCTTTGTGCTATTGTAATTCTGCTTTGCTCATGGAATACAATGCCTTCTTTGATATGAGTATGCCATGCTAGATGGTCTTGTGCCAGTATTGCCTATGTAATCATAAATATTAAAGTTCTTCAGAGCGGCATTGAGAGTGTTCTTATATTGCTTATTCCAATAACCATGTGAGTGCTTGCATTGTGCAAGTTCTCTGTAAAATAGTTTAGGTAAGTGTGCTTTTGGCAGTTGGTCTGTGTGGCCAACCACTGGAGTTGTGCTCTCTGCACTAGAATTTGAATTCTTGGCAGTTCCATTCAAGAGAGGAGCTCAGTGTCCTTATCTCACCAGATGTTCTTCAATCTTCCTAAGGCAATTCAATGGAAGATGTTCATTTTTCTGGCTGGAGCTGACAGACTGTCCAGGTTTCACAGGCATACAAAAGTGAATTCAGAACTACAGCCCTGTAGACCTTCAGTTTAGTATGCAGCCTAATACTTCATCTTTCCCACACTTTCTTTCTGAGCTTCTGAAATGCCAAGTTAGATCTGGAAATGCATGTGTCAATCATATCATCAATGAATACGTCTCTAGAAAGTACATTGCCAAGGAAATTGAACTTATTCACATCATTCAAAATTTCTTCACTTACTGTGACCTCTTTGATATATTGTTAGAGTTGCTATTGTATTCAGGAATCATATATTCTATTCTATAACTGATCAGGAATTCCTGCTACATAACACACTCAGCAATTGGTCATCCAGCCTCCACTTGAAAGCTTTAAGAAATAGGAAACACACTTCCTCATCAGGAAGTTAATTTCATCTTGAAAGTTCAAAATTGTTATTTAACTCAATTCCATATCACTAGGGCTTCCACCCATGATAATTCTGGGACCAAGGAAAAAAAGAGTTAATTGCTCTTTAGGAAATTTCAAGTCACGGTTCCAAAAAACTCATGATGGAAAATGCCATCAACATCCAGAGAAAGAAATATGGAGTCTGAATAAAGCATACTATTTGGTCTCTTCTTTGTTTTGCTTTTTTTCTTTCTCATAGTTTCTCCTACTCTTTCTAATTCTTCTATGCAATAAGACTAATGTGAAAATATGTTTAACAAGAGTGTATAGGTAGAGCCTATTTTGGATTGCATGCTATCTTAGGGAGATGAGATGTGAGGGAGGTGGGGAAAATTTAAAATTTATGAAAGTGAATGTTGAAAACTAAAAATAAATAAATTAATTTGGAAAAAAAAGAAATTACACATCATTAAGACTGGGGGAAATGGAAATTTATTAAAGATATGATCCTTGCTCTCCTGGAGTTTATAAACTAGGAAGAAGACTATCATTCACCAAGTAAAAAAATAACTGCCTTGTGACTATAACACAGAATAGGATATTATCAAATTTAATGTTACATATCTATTATCTGTCAGGTTCTTTGACAGTCAAAGAAAAAAAAAGCACCCAAGGAGTTTACATTCTAAGGAAAGGAACAAGATAACAAGCACATACATATGTCTATAGAGAATATACTGTACAAAATAAATATGAATTAGTTTGGGGAAGGACCATACAAGTAGCTGGGGGAATCAGGAAAAATTTCACATAAAATTTAATACTGAATTGAGGCTTAAGAGGTAGATATGAGGAAGGAGTGCATTCTGGGTAGGAGAGAGAGCCAATGCAAAGACATGTAAGCAGGAAAAAGAATATAGTGTGTGAGGAACAGTGGGTGGTCTAGTGGATGCATTGTAGAGTTCTTTGAGGAGAGCAATATGTAGCAATACTGGAAAGGTAGCAGAGATACAAAGCACCATTTGATGTTGGAGAAAAGAAAAAAAAAATCCTGAATGAGGGAATTGATAGTCTGGAGAAGGGACCATTGTAGTTCAGCCTAAGAGAATGGGTAGGCTTTGAGAACCTCACATGTAGTAGGCACTCCATAAATATTTGCTAAATTAACTGTAACTGAGGTTCTGGAAGGTTACTTCAGGAACAGCAGTACGGTAAAGTGAAAGAAACAGTAGAAACTCACTTTAACTAGCACTATGATGGACCTCAGCTTCCTCATCTGATACATGAGGATCAGACTAGAAAATCCACCTCTAAAATAACTCTCGTCTTTAAGATTCTTTGCCTTCCAGCAATATTAGAGTTGTGGTAGGGCAACATGGGTCTTTGGTGCTAATTTAAGATCAAGTTGTTGCTAAATTATTATTGGTAAGAGTGGAAGATTAATCATTTAAATCAAAAGTAGATGGAGGCAGCTGGGTGGTGCAATGAATAGAGCACTGGGCCTGAGTCAGGAGGATCTGAGTCCAATTGTAACCTCAGACCCTTGATACTTACTAGTTGTGTGATCCAGGGCAAATCACTTAACCCCAATTGCCTCAGAAAAAAGTAAACGATTGCTCTCCAGTGTGCTTACTTAAAACTTACTTATAAATATATTTTCTTATATTATCCTGGGATGACTATGAAGAAAACAAAGAAATTCAGGAAGATGTCCCTGAAATAATACAGTATAAAATGAGCATCGCTCACATGGCAATATAGCAATGTAAAAGAAAACAGCTTTGAAGGGTCTTTAATTCACACAGGAACCAGTAAAGGCAATGGAAAACGGTGTGTCTTTCTTGTCTTTTCACAGAGGTGAAGGACCACAGCTGTAGAATGAGCCACACAATTTTAGTCACAGCCAGCGTATTTTTCCTTATAACACTTACTTGTTACAAGCGGGGCTTCTATTTAGGGGTGGTGTGACTTTGTGAGTAGGGAGAGAAATACAAAAAAAAAAAGAAAAGAAATTTCAAAACTTCAAAATATAGAGAAAAAATATGACATAAACAGTGGTGTGAGTTTGTAAGTAGGGAGAGAAACAAAAAAGAAAGAAAAGAAATGACAAAACTTTGAAAGTTATGAGGAAAAAAGATGATACAAACAGGAAAAACATGTATTGCCTTGCTAAATTCCATGTACTCTTTAAAAAAAAATAAGCATAATAGAAGGTCATTGTTTCACATGCAATTCTTTTTGTGTATTGCACCTGGAAGTATTTGTTTGTTGATAATTATTGTGTATAAAATATTCTTGAAATAATTTTGGAAGAAGAATCTTTTCTCAGGGGAATTCTAGAAACATTCTCTTACAATATCCACTCTTCCTAAAAGTAGTGGAGAAAGCACCAGTTTTAGAACCTGACGACCTGGATTCAAGTCCCAGCATGCCATAGTGTAAATTATTTTACCTTTTATATTTTTCATATGTAAAATCAGAGGGTTGAAGTGAGTGTTCCTTAAGGTACCTTTTTCTACTTGTTAATGAAAAAAAAAATCTTCATAACAGACTGGATCTGCGTCATGGACCTTTGGCCAACATGTTGTTGTCTGACTACTTTTAAAAATTAACATGCTCTTTAATGCAAGTATTCTGGAAAGGACAGACATCAGGCTATTATTTCTTGGCATTTACTGCTGTCTAGTACTTTAGTTTGATTAGGAGAATCATGGTTTTAAAGGTGCTGTCTTCATTGTTTTCCACAGAATCGATTCATCGACATTTGCTTATCACTATAATTGCAAGATTTTTTTTTAAGGGGTTGTGAGGTGGGGAAAGGTAATGTCAAATTTTTTAGTCCTTTTCAAAAGTTACTTGAAATTATTACCATGCAGGGGGAAAAAGACTGAAATGATTGGGGTGAGCACATAATCATTCTATTTTTTTCAGGGTAATTCATTTGCTTAGCATTACTAGATTGGCTTAACCAAATGAATGTTTTATTTTACGTATTCAGGATCCAGACATCTCTGGGTGAAGGGAAGCAAAACTATTTGTGAATAAATTATCCTCTATAGGCAAGATAGAAGTGAGGGGGGATGAAGAGTCTTTATTTAGTGCTAGTTATGTAACTAAGACATACTATGCTGGGTTATGAAATTTGCATAGTAGTTATAACTCCTTATAGTTAAGAGGGCTAACTCTGATGTAGAGATAAAGAAGCTAGCCTATTGATTATGAAATGACTACTCTGAAGAAATGGCTTACCATAAAAGTACATAGAGGCTTTTGTGTCAGCGTTCTTCTGGTTATAAATGAACTAAGTGGGGGTGGTGGTGGTGGTAACTGCTAACTAGAGTAAACAGATTTTCAGGTATAATGCTTAATCTGATAAGGAGACTTTGGTTTTTAGAAGAATTCATTTATATGAAAACTATTGAAATGTATCTAATTACATGTCATTATTATCAATCCATTAAAAATCCCTTAACGATCACTTCTAGGTAACAGCCCTGTTTGAATTATTATTATGTTTAAAAAATTTATTAAAAATGATTGAGACTTTTCCCACTCTTCAGACTGTCAATTCAATTTCACAAATATTTACTGAGATAATATTTTCAAAGGTCCTGTGTGGAACACAAAGATTATGGTATGGAAAACACCAACAACATTGGCTCTGTAGTTAGAAGAACTGCATTAAAATTCTGTCTCTGATAATTAGTACCTCAATATACTTAAGCTAGTCAATTCATTTCCCTGGACCTCAGTTTCCTCATGTGTAGGGTAAAACTAGATGACCTCAAACATCATCTATCTCTAGATATATAATTGCTGTGAAATAGACCCTGCTTTCAAGAAGCTTACAATCTAGCAGAAGATCTAAGATGAGCATACAGATGAGTATGTTAGAAAGTAGAATTAAAAATACCATAAGTGGAGTATAAAACTTTTGAGATTTTATTGTATTTTTGGTGATTTTTCCTTAGAAAAATTCATCATTTTGGTGGTTGTTGTTATTTCTGTTGTAGAAATTGTTGACTCCTAGCAAATACTTGGAAGAAGAAATCTAATAGCTTTTCAACTAGTTCTTAGGTTTGGTATATAGAGCATAGGAAATGTCTGAGAAAAGAGACTTGAAAATGATTATTTTCTAAGAGGGCACTAGTAACAGTAAAGAAAGAAATTAAAAGTATACTTAACAGGGTTCCCTTTTCTAAAATGACATGTGTTCCATGCCCTTGGCAATAATGTGGATGAGTAGAATCCATTGTCACAAATATTTTATCTTGTATGGAGATGTAAGCATAGACATTTAAGGTACACTTATGTGTGGGTAGTAAGGATCCACACACAATTCAGTCCTCATCAATTTCTTTGTCCATAATAGGCTGCTGGCATAGAAAACTGTCAACAACACAGAGAGATAACATGAGTGGCTTTGTTCAGGGGTTAAAACATACTCTCACCTGTGCTCTGTATTGGTAACTGAATTTTCTTGCTGGCTATTGACTGAGAGGAACAAGAGGGAAATGATGTCACTCCTGTGGTGCCTGTCACTCTTTAGCGGTTGCTACCATGGCAACATGGTTACTATGCCAACACAATGGTCATTCCTCCTTATCATTGGCTCCCTAGGCCCTCTAAGTTAAAAAATTCTCCTCCTTGTCCAAGTGAGTATATACAAGAAGTGCACACCTAAGTTGTTTTGGGTTCAGTTTCAATCATTTGCCTAAAAGAACTCCAAGAGGCCCAAAGAATCAGTTGCCTTTCTTTTCCCCTCCCATCAGTCCACGTTGGAAGCCATTTTGTCCTGGATTAAAAAAAAAAATGTGGTACCTAATCTTTTGATGTTGACAAATAACTTTCTGATCATTTATAGCCTTAGTTTTATGAACATTATTAATTAATTTATTTTCTTCTTTGCTATTATGACTGATGAACTTCTTTCAACACCTTAAGTTTCAGGAGAAAGAAGATATTAGGGTATTAATGTGCATTAGAAGAAATATTTTTCTCTCTGGGAGTTCCCCTAATGATGCTATCAGCTACAAAATGAAAACAAAAGAAAACCCCAAATGTGAAATTAATGAATTTCAGGGATCACTAGATTTTTTTTGCACAGATAGTACAGGAAGTGTACTTTCTTCATGGCAAATCTGTACTGGCTTTGGAGGGCTAGTGGTTAGCTAACTTGCCAGGAATGTTATCTTGGGCACTCTAGCATCGTATGTGTTGTTCTAGATGGATACTAAGGTCCCTTCCAACTCTTACATTCTGTGATTCTGTGATTCTGTTACCCTTAGTTGAAGCCTAATTCAACTTTTTTTCCTTTTATTTTCTCTTTTTCAAATGAGAAGACTTTGCTTCTTGTTACTCCACTTTGAGTTATTTTTCTTCCAATCATATTAATTTACGGACTGGTTTTAAATTTCTGATAGCTGTCAATAACAATGAACCCAGAGCTTAGCCTGTTCTTTTCATTTAGTCTCTGATCTATTCTTTTTTTAAATTAATCTTTACATCTTTGGAAATTCTAGATAGCATGGCGACAAACTCTGAAGGCATTTTTCTCCTCTGGTTAAATGTCTTTTCATTGTTATCAAAAACAGTTGTGTTGGAGGTGTCATTTTTTAAAATGACTGCCTCCTCAC
The DNA here is from genome assembly GCA_028646515.1 of Pseudochirops corinnae. NCBI lineage: Eukaryota > Metazoa > Chordata > Mammalia > Diprotodontia > Pseudocheiridae > Pseudochirops > Pseudochirops corinnae. The sequence continues at coordinate 194,206,439 of CM053590.1, read as the reverse complement.
CGAAATACCTCTAAATCTGTGACTCCCTCAGACCAGGTAGTATCTCACTGGGCCCACACAGAATTGAGCAGATTCTGTTTGCTCCTCCACCACAGTCATTCCGGCACATGCTGTGAGTGTGAATGCTCATTAGCATATTATGGATCCATAACTTCTGCTTAAAAAAACCCGGTGAAAAGCAATTACCCGGCATGGTGGAAACTATGTTTTAAGCCCTAACATCTCTTCTAGATTTTCTTTTCCCCGTTTGTGACCCCATGCTTCATTTTGAGTGTTTATTTGTCTTTCACTGAATAGGCAGTTGATGGAGCAATGAATGGAGCTCTGGGTCTGAAATCAGGAAGACCTGAATTCAAATTAGGGAATAGCTGTGTGACCCTGGGCAAGTCACTTAACCTCTGTCTGCTTCAGTTTCCTCAACTATAAAATGGCGATAATAATAGCAACTACTTCCAGGGTTGTTGTGAGGATCAAATGAGATAAAATTTACATAACTTATTTAGCACAGTTCTTGGCACATGGTAGGTGCAATATAAATGCTTATTCCCTTTTATTCCCCCAAGGGAGATTGGATGGTACTAGTCTTTAACTCTAGGTCACCGGTTCAAAGCTTGTCTCATTTTGATTAAGAAGTAAAGTTTTGCAAAAAGAATATAAAATGGCAGTATAGTGCCTGGCAACTCAATGTACCATCATGGCCAACAGAAGATGTTGTAAAGATATACTGATGCTTATTCATTAAACATGATTTAGCTAGAAAGGAGTGAGTTAGCGACAGAGTTGAGGCTGCTTGAAACTTGCTATCACAAGAGTGTCCATTATAGAATGGAAGACTATATCCCTTTGGGATTTATCACACTATTTCTTAGAGTTTGTAGAACTTCCTATATAGAAATTTAATTCAAACCCTCCAATATTTTCAACCAATAAAGTGATAGGTATTAATATACATTTGATTGTATCAGGGAGGGTTGGGTTGGACTAGACAGACTTTAAGGTCCATTCCCACAGCAATATCCTGCAAAGATAGTCGAAAGTAAATATCTGGAATTTGATTTTGAAGAGCTGGATTACATCTAAGCTGAGATAAATTATTTAACCTTAATGTATCACAAGCAAATGCCTAGAATTAGACAGTGAATCAGAGAAGGATTGCAATCTGCACTGATGGAAAAGAGTTGTCACTCCAGAAATTCTATATGCTAACTGAATTATGGATCCTTAACATATTGGCAAATATTCAGTTTGATTTTCACTCTTTATTTCACTATTTCCTTCACATTTTTCTACCAAGCCAGAAAGATTATGAATATAGGTATAAGAAAAGAAAATAGTCTGTATTTATCAACTGAGGACTGGCTTATTCCAACACGGAGTGGCTGATAACCGAAAGATTGGATTCAGAGTATCAAAACTTTTAGCCATAGCAATACATGTAGGACGTGGACTAAGTTGTAGAGGAGACATAATCTACCCCATGGATGGGAGTGACTGCAAAAATGAAATTATGGATGTTTGAAGTCTTTGGAGTACACATCAAAATAGGAAGTTATCCCCAAGCTGTTTTTTGAATAAACTATAAATTCTTATAAATGATTTTTCCCCTAAAGAGGCAATTTGTATGCATTGCCTTCTTCCTCCTCCTCCTCCTCCTCCTCCTCCTCT
>CM053590.1:194187827-194204274 GCA_028646515.1 Pseudochirops corinnae | reverse complement strand
TATGTATCTATTTCTATATAAAGAGTGATGTAGCTAGATCCATATCTAGATAGATTGATAGACATAGAGACAGGTCTATTCATCTATCTATCTATCTATCTAGATTTCTCTCTACCCCTATCTATAAATCTCTCTATTTCTGTCTCTGTCTCTATCTCTGTCTGTCTCTATCTCTATCTCTCTGTTGCTCTTTGACTCTCTGTCTCTCTCAGACAGCTGATAGCACAATAGAGTGTAGAGGAAAAAGCACTGGATTTTCTACCTGGTTTGACATTGTTTCTGTTACTTACTATCTGTGTTACCTACCACCTTACTGGAGGTAATTCATTTAAACTGCGTGGTACTCATAGGTAAGAAGAGTCCCTTCTAGTTCTGATCCTATGAAACAACATAAAAAAGGGTAATAAGTTTGTTGCTATTTCCGGCTTCCAGGAGTGCCTTTCTTTTCAATAACACTCTATGTATTTCCTGATTGACAGAAGCTCCTAATCTGGTGAAAATAGACTGTTCCTCGAAGTACAAATTAAGACTTGGTGTTCTGAAGGTAAAACACTCTGAGTTCATCATGTGGTGCTATAAAACAAATGCATTATGTGCTCCAAAACTTTGTCACACAATCAACAGGAAACCTTCATCTCCTACATGGCTGATTTGCACATTTTCATCAGGTACTTGCAAATGCAATCAAAATAAGCCACTATGATTTAAATTTCTAGGCATGACTCAGCCACTTGATTTAAAGAATCATCTGTTTCATATAAAATGAACACTTTTAAAAGCTTGTTCAAATATCAAGTTTCTGTTTGAGGAACAGTAGTTTACTTTAAAATTATCTGCATGAGCATCTGTTTAGGATGTTGGAGAGCAGTTGTTCTCAATTATTTTTGGTCTTATAGACCCTTGTAATCTCTTAAAAATCATTGAGGAGCACTACCCTCTACAAAGCTCTTGTTTATGTTGGTCATACCAATCAACATTTACTGTACTAGAAATATCTTAGTATCGTAAAAATAGTTTTGACCTAGAAGACCTCCTGAAAAGACCTCAGAGATGCCTAGGGATCTCTGGACCATACATTGAGAAAGTGTTGTAGGGGTCCTTTTTACACTGGTAGGAGATTAAACTAGAGGAAGTTTAGGTCCCTTCACTTTCTAAATTTTTTAATGTAATTGTTAAAAAAAAAAATCACAGTAAAGTCACATTTTGCTAACTCATTCTTTCATCAAATACGGACAGCCTACTATGTGAAAGGCAGTACACACATTTTCCCCTAATAAATTCATTCCTTATTTATTCACTCATATATAGTCAGCCTCAACTATGTGTAAGATTTTTCAGCCTATGATGATGAAGACATGGTCCCTACTATCCAAAAGCTTATAATCAAATATAGGAGATAAAAATGTATGCTAGCATCTATAATATAAGATACAATATATTAAGTTATGTATGGGTGCTACAAATTAAGTTCTATGGAAATTCAGAGGAAGAAAGCAACATTTAAAGTTAGGTAGTTACGGAAATCATCGTGGAGATGACGCTAGTTTGGATCTTAAAGGATTGAAAGGATTGAGAGAATCGAAGATAAAGAAAAGAAACATTTCATGTATGGAGATACCTGTGTATATGCTTATGTGTGCCTATGTATGTGTGTGTGTGTGTGTGTGTGTGTGTGTGTACACACACACATACACACTTATGAATTTAATGAATATATGCATATATATTCATTTTTAACACCAATTATGTTCTTTCCTTTAGGAAAGAGAAGACAGTATGCTTATACTGTTAAGTATTAGGGATATGCACTTTTCTCCTTGCTGTATTTTTTAATGCTATGTTTAGAAATATCTTTTCATAAGCATGCACTGGGGGAAAACAAAACAAAACAAAACAAACTGTTGATATTCTTACTAAATGCACAGATAAGAATTGCTTAAATCAGAGATGAGGTGACTCAAGAAAATAGGCAGGGTTAAATTGAAATTACAATTTTTTTGACTAGTTCAAATTTTTCACACAGTAATAGTGAATGAGTCTATAGTGAAATTGTGAAGTAGGGTTGGTGTGCATCTTTTAGTACAGTGACAGCAAGCAGGATTATTCTTCCACACTGGCTAAACTAAGACCTTTAAAAATTTGTTAGATTGATATTGCCCATTATAATTACAGATTCCTGATAATGAACTTTTATGGGTAAAATTTGCTCTTTTACTCTTTTTTGGGGGGGATACTAGGTCTCCCTATTTCACTCAGGCTGAGAGTTCAATGGTCATCATGGACTGAACCTCATTGATTAACATGGCATCTTTGACCTGCTCTGTTTTTGAGCTGAGAAAGTTCACTCTCTTTGTTAGGGGAGCTGATGGCTCCACTATCTGATCTTGAGGGCTCACCTATTGATGCTGGACTTATTGTGGACATCTGATTGACTTTGGCCCTTCAGCTCAGAATTCCCTAAATTCAGTGATCCACCAACCTTAACCTTCCCTAGGCAGAGATTAGAGTCATATACCACCATTTCTGGTTAACTATCCTAATCCAAAGGAAATGATTAAATTCCTGAAAAAAAAATAGTAGGAAGTTGTTATTAAAACCTGGAAATTTATATTTTGAGACTTAAATGACAGGTTATTAATGGTAGGTTTTAATGACCTCACTTGAGTTTGGGAGTTTTAAGCGACAGTACGGTTAGCTATATCCAGCCTAGCTACTGAACTATCCAGATGAACATCATGAACTTCACAGGAATTTAAGTCTACCAGACCAGCTAAATAGGGGCAAACAGCCAGGTCAGAAATGATACTAGTCAAAGCTCCTATGCTAATTAGCATTGGAATTGGGTCAATATTGTTGAATGGCTGCTGGTCTTATAGCCTGGGCAGGATAGGGAGCCTAACGGAGCAAGAGAGAAAGAGAGAGAGACTGAAAGAGACAGAGACAGAAAGACAGTGAGACAGAGAGATATGGAAACAGAAAGACAGAAATAGAGAGACAAAGACAGAGACCGGGAGAGGCAGAGATAGAACCAGAGTTAGATATAGCGAGACAGAAAGGTAAGGAAAGGAAAACAGAAAAGGAAAAAAAAAAGGAAAGAAAAGAATAGGAAAGAAAAGAAAAGTAACAGAGAAGGAGAATACTGCTCTTCTCATATTGTCAAGACAAGAGAGTTTTACTGCTCCATGTTCTTTCAAGTGCAGTGCTCTTAAACAGGGATTTGAAGGATCTGAATTTGGTAACTTGAGATAAAATGGAATACTGTTTCGATAATTCTTGAAAGGACCATATTATATTTTCATTTCTACAGTTAAAAAAAGATAAATATATTGGGGCTGTCTATTCTGTAGGAAACCAAAACCTCTAAGACAATTTCATAATTACTCCCCATGTTCCTGAATACTAGAATCTCTCTTAGAGTGGCAGAGATCCTTGAAGGTAAGTGAAATCTCATGTAGTCAGCCAGCCTTTTATTGATTATGCAGCTCAAGGAACCAAAAAGTTTTATAAGTTCTCATAAGTGGTTTGTTTGGGCTGTCATCCAGAAATGCATCTCTTAAAATACCTAGGTCGATAAAACTTATGTAATATTTTACATTAAGTACTTTAATAAATTAAAAATTTATGATTTTTGTCTTATTTGCAGCAATAGGACCTTGATTCAAATCCTGGGTCTGCTAAATACACTCCATTAGCAAATTGTTTAACCTGTCTGGGGTAAAGGGGTCTCAATTTCTTTGACTATGAAATTGGGCAATTACACTAGATAACTCTAAGGTTCTTTCTGATCTTAAATCTCTAATCCTATTAATTGAATTAAATTTAGTTAAATATAAATTTAGATTGTGGAAAATGGCAGTGGAATGAAGTCTTGTCAAAATGGCTACATTCTATATTAATGTAAATGGCAGCCCCCACTCCCTTAAAATTTGGTATTTATTTTTCAAGAGTTGCTGCTGCCAAAAAATTCAGCAACTTGCAGACTTTCTGGTGATAAACTTCTTTGAGAATAGCTGTATTTACGGACCTTAAAAAATACATGTGCAAGTCAATAAGGGGAACCCAAGGAAGGTGAGTGGTGCAATGAGTAAAGTCATGGATGTAGAATCTGAAAGCCTAAGTTCTAATCCTGCTTTAGATACATGAAGGCTGTGTTACTGCACAAATTGCTTAATTTCTTTCAGCCTTCTGTTTCCTTTTCTGAAAAATGGGGATAATAAAGCATCCATCTCATAAAGGTGTTGTGAGGATTAAATGAGATAACACATATAAAGCACTTCACAGAACAAACCACTAACCCAGTGGTTCTCAACCTTCCTAATGCCGCGACCCTTTAATATAGTTCCTCATGTTGTGGTGACCCCCAACCATAACGTTATTTTCATTGCTACTTCATAACTGTAATTTTGCTACTGTTATGAATCGTAATGTAAATATCTGATATGCAGGATGTATTTTCATTGTTAAAAATTGAACATAACCCACAGGTTGAGAACCAGCTGCACTAAACCAATGTTGTTTTAGATTTCATTTATTTATTTATTATTATATTCTATTTGGAACACCTTGTCAGAGTTTTGTTCCTTCAAGAATCCAGGTTCCTAGTGAGGCATCAGAGCAGGACTGTAGTGGAGAGCCAAAATTCATAATAACCTCAGAAGTGATGTCATTATTGAAACAGGGGGAACACATCTTTGAAAGTTAATCAAGACAACCTCATCGATAACAGCGCTATCTTTTATATTTGTAGTGGGCAGAAACAGATAAAGAGAGAAGACAAAAATTCAGAATAAAGAAGCAATTCTAAGGGTGCATAGAGTCTATTAATGGGATATAAATTTCTTGAAGGCATGTTGTTGGAAGTAAGGCTCTAATGCTAGTACCGTCTAAGTTCAGATTTGATGCTGGGATGAAATGAGCCACTTGAAAATAATTGCACATACAAAAGGAAATGTACTTTTCCTAATACAACAAGAACATGCAACAAGGATAATATACTATTTAGTTTTTCTGACTATTCTGCCCCCTCTCACCCTGACCTTGTCTTCACTATAAAATGTTCTGGTCAGTAGGTCATTAGGGTATGGTGACTTTCATGCACTCACAAAGACTGAAAGGCCCAGACTCTCCTTGACCATGCCTTTTTTCTGCCCAAGGTGAGCAAGAGGCTAATTTAGGGAAGCTTGAGCCAATCAGGTCCTTGTGGCAGTTTTGTTTTCTTTTAAGTAAAGACTCCATAAGTTGTGTGTGAGAGGAAAGAAGTTGAGTCAGTTGGTCTTTTCACACAGGAGCTGTTTCAATTTTGTTATCCTAGATACCCTATACAGTGTTTTTCATGGAGTAGGCATTTAATAAATGCTGGTAGAATTGAATTGAGGTAATGTTGCAGTAGATCTGGAGTGACAAATCTCTTGTTGAGTCCTGGTCATGCTTTACTTTGGGCAAGTCACTTAACCTGTCTAAACCTGAACTTCATTATCTGTAAAATTTGGGGGTTTGGCTTACATGACCTCTAAGGTCTCATAGCTTTAAATCTAAATTTATTGATTTTATGAAAAATGGGCCAATTTTTAAAAGTGGTTCAGTGAATTAAAAATTGGATTGAGAAAATATTTATTCATGTGGAAAATGACAGAGTGGGATAAATTGCTTTCCTACTGCTACCGCTGCCCCGACTGGCCTTTTAGCATATATACATGTGAGTAGCAACAACTCTGGGGTGATATGGTTTATCACTTTTGTAGTCAGTTTCTTAGTCACTTGGATTAATCCTTTTAATAGTGATTTACTTGTCAATACTAGGGAAAGAATCAAACACCCAGCACAGAATTTACATTAGATGCTGTCATCTAGCCAAGTTAATTTGGAGGATAAGGTCTCTTGTGAGAACCTTCATATAAGATCACCCAAGAGCAGAGCAGGTTATTTCTACTTGACAAAGAGACATCAGAGAGAAGCATCTGTCTTAACATTCTTATACTTTCCAGGCAAAGAAATATCACTATTCCCCTGACTCATTCTTTAGGAGATAATAAATAGGTAAGGTATTTCAAATTCATCTTCACAGAATACTGTCCCTCTAGGTAACAACCTTAGCTCTCTGGTCTTCCTAGAATGGAAGAAACAAATGAATGGAGACTGGAGTCTCTGAATCATTACTTATGAGATGTATCTGATGAGGCTTGATTTTTCTGTTTTCAGAAATATAAATGGTCTTACAGAGATACATATTGCCAAAAGGAATATCTTTCATCTTTTTTGCTTTACTGGATGTTATAGCGGATGGGCTTCAAAACAAATGGATACCTACAAAGCCTACAGGAAACTATATCTAGGTAAGTTATCTAGCATTACTGTACCATCCACTGGTTTATTATTTTTGTTTCTCTTCTAAGAGGCAAAATCTCCACTTAAAAACTTACTGATTTGCTGTGGTCTGTTTAAAAGAACAGCAGAATAATTTAATTTTTTGGTTGTACTATGCTGGTATTTTGACTGGATTCTACAACTTTCAAACTCATACCCTTCTCAAAAATGCCTTAGGCACAAATAGAAATTCAATCCAACATTATCACAATAATCATTATAAGAGTAACAGAATGAAGCTATGAAAATATCATTCTGAAGATGCTCACGGCACAACAATTGCTATCTTGAGGTAGTTCAGTGGCAAAGGATTTTGAAAAGACCCTAACACTTGTTAATTTTACTCTTTTAGTGAATTTATCTGTGGTAAAACATGTTTTAGAAGCAATTGGAAAGTAATACAATAAGATTCACTCCCATAGGTCAGAATATATAGGGTGATTGTGAGAACATTGACTTAATGAGGTGGTGAATCTGTGTGTAGGCACCAATTCTTTTGAGAGAGGGAGATTAGTCTCTCATCAGACACTGACTCTTTGCAGGAATGGAGAGGAGTCATGGTGGTAACTGGACACGTCAATGAAAATGAGATTGTGTGATGTCTTACATGGATGTCATGAGTTTCATTTGCTTATGTTAAAGATACCTATGTCTTGTTTGTTCATGTTATTGACATACCATGCTTTGGGGACTATAAATGTATTTGCTTCCTATAGCACAGGAACACTATCTATTTCCAAATTCCGTAGAAAATTTAATTTTGTTTTTTCTTGCTCCTTGATACTGTTCCTTGCTAGCTGTGACTTTTTTCCTTTTTGAAATGAAAGGAGTCATTAAAGAAGAAATAGCACAACAATAAAATTATTTGCACTTTTTTTGACATAACAAATAATATAAATCCTTTTGACAAACCAACTTCACATAAACAACTGTGCTATGTTTTATCAGAAGTGGGGCCAAGCAAGTAGAATATTAGTGAAAATATATCCCGTTCTGAGTCTTGAACTCAGAATCAGAAGACCTGGCTCTGCCATTTATTGACTACACAATTATGTACCAGCCACTGAACCTCTCTCAGAATCTGTTTAATTTGCATTTTTGTTTTTTTGCAGGGGGGAAGGCAGGGCAATTGGGATTAAGTAACTTTCCCAAGGTTTATCATATGGCTAGCAAGTGTCTGAGGCTGGATTTGAACTCAGGTCCTCCTGACGCCAGGGCTGGTGCTCTATTCACTGTACCACCTACACTGCCCCTAATTCACATTTTTGTAGCACTTAAAAGTTTTATATAGAGGCAACATGTCATGAAAGAGAGGTCCACCTCATTCCAGGAAAACTTTAGTTCAAGTCTTGCCTTTGACAAATACTGACTAGGCAATTTTCTAAGACTTGTAGTCACAGAGAAAGTGTCAACTTGCATTGGTAGAGAGTTTCTTCACCTGGGATTTCCCTCTACCAAAGAAATCACAGATTTAGTCTCTATCTCTGTTTAGTTTTGCAAAGCATTTTACACATATTATTTCATTTCTTCATCTGTAAAATAAGAATATCTGAAATGTCTAGACTGCGTGTCTGGAGATCCAATTAGCATATATTGGGAAATTAGGAGAAGAAAGAGTATTCAAGAGAGGGAATATGAGAGTCTGGGCATTTTGAATTTGAGGTAGATATATCCAAGAAATAGCTGGAAATGTGGGACTATAACTCAGAGGAGAAAACAAGATTAGATATGTAAGTTTTGGAGGCATCTATATAAAAGTGATAATCAAAATCATAGCAAAATATGAGTTGTTAAGTGAGATAAGGGAAGTCCTGAATAAGAAATTATTTTACAGTATGCTTCTTTATAAAACTTCTAAAGTCCCTTTTTGCTTAAAAATATATGATTTGGAAGATGTACCTATTATTCAAGGTGACACATGGGATAGATTATTCTTATAATACCAACTTGCTCTCTTGTTAAGATACCTAATTCTTGGTACACTATTAGATGATCAATTACCTGAGTTTCAGATGCCAAAATCCAAGATACCTTTATATTCATGGTTTAATAATAAAGTCCTGTTTTTAATGGGAAACTTATAATAAACTATCTGGAATATTATTTTTAAAATTAATTCATTTATTTTTAGTTTATAACATTCAGTTCCACAAACTTTTGAGTTTTAAATTTTCTCCCCTTTCTCCTCTTCCCCAGTCCCCAAGACAGCATGCAATCTTATATAGGCTTTACATATACATTCATATTAAATGTATTTTCTAATTAGTCATGTTGTAAAGATGAATTTTAACCAGTGGGATGAACCATGAGAAAAAGAACCAAACCAAAACAAAAAATAAAATCTTATTTTTAAAGAGCACAATACACAGCTATTCTTTAGAATTAAAAGTATATGTTATGTGTAGGAGTATACATACGTGAGAACTTTAACATCAGCTGAGAGAGATTTTAAATCAAGTTGTTTCATTTTTTTTGTTCTATCTCACCTCAAAACATAGAAACAAATCTTAATTGAGCTCTTGCTTCATTTTAACGGAAGGGTTTTTTTTTTTTTTTACTAGAATGATATGGAATAGGACTTAATTACTTTACAAATGTTGACTCTTGTTTGCTCTCAGTAGCACCGCCCACTAGGTCTGGGAAGTTAATTAATCAGACTTCTTTGACTTCTGATCTCAGCTGCAAATATTATGGAGAGAAAATGGTAACAATTTAATTTCAAGAAGCAAAAATTACTTGTCTAAGGAACTCTTCAATGCACACTCTATGATAACTACAGAATATACTTGTTTTGAAGTGTTTCTCAATCAGCAATTTAAGCTATCTTCCATGGGAAGACCCAGAGAAGCCCTGACCCTCATTTTTCAAGAGTATTTCAAAGAGAATAACATATATTTAGCAATTGTAATTGTTTAATTTTCTTGTCAGTACCAGGGCAGAAATGATTGATGTCATGAATTTATTTCAAATTCCCATTTAAATATCTTCTTTCAATTTGGTTCAAATGAACTGATAGAGAAACTAGTCCTTTAAAAAAACAATTCTCAGATTCAAATGAAATCTCCAAGAATCTGACCTCAGCCTTTTTTAAAATCTCTCTTCTCTTTCACTTGATCTCTTCTATTAACATGACTTCAATTATTACCCCTACATACTACCTACTCTTTTCCTCCTCAACATCCATCTAGTTACCTACCCTCCCTTTTAAAATTAATGACTTCCTCTCCCAGACTCCTATTAGGGTCTTCACCTCCCAAACTGATTTTTTTGAGTAGGTAAAAGGAGCCATTCTTTACCTCATTTATTACCTATCCTTAATCACAGAGTGAGCATTGCCTCAGACAAACTGAGACCTGGGAAACACCTTAGCTTAAAAAGGTCAAAGTCTTCCACTACATTCAGTGTGGTCTTAGTCTCCAGTCATTCTGATTTATATCTTGCCACCACACCCAGATGACTCTGGAGGAGAAAGTGAGTCTGGTGACTTTGCAGAGGTGTGACTCACTTAAATCCAATACAACTGCAGTTCATGACATCATCTTCTTGATTCCATGGTCTTTGAGATTGATGGACAAGCAATTATCTCAAGGAATTACCAACCACAATTCTCTTCCCTCCTTACTCACTGGCCATCTCCTACATACTATCTTTCTTACCGATATGCCAACTTAGCAATCTCCAAGTTCTGGATCTATGAACCATGATCAAATCAACTCTTCCATGGCTTCTGGATAGAGTATTCCTGTGGCCCCATTCACCATCCTTAAAAGTTTTCTAGATTAAAGTTTCCCTTCCTCATTCCCACTATGTGTGTTTTATCCCCTATTACAATGTAAGTTCCTCAGGTACAGGGAATTTTGTATTTATTTTTTTGAAGTTGTATAAAATGCTATTGTTTTGCTTCTGTCTTTGCCTTTGTGTTTGTGTCTCCAGTGAATGGTGATTAGAACAGTGCTTGGTGTACAGTAAGTGCTTACTAATTAATTTCCATTTATTCACTCATTTAACTATTTGAGATTAGTTTTTAGTCTTACAATTTTATATGGCAATTATAGTTTTCTATTTATATTGACTATCCAACCTTTATCACAGATATTTGATGCAAAGATTTTCTTTCTGACTCTAGTACATCCTTTTTCCCAATCATCCTTCCTATTATAGTCAGAATGTTACTGAATTCCACATTCTACATCACAACCAAATTAGGCTTTTGGCTCAGTTTTATTCTACTCTTTCTCATCTCCTTTGTTTTGGGGCTCATAGCTCCATGACTAAAAAGAAAATAGGAAAATCATTTCTAGTTGAATTTTTCCTATGCATTCATCATATTATAATTCCATTATAAGTGCTTTGAATTCTCTTTCCTAAAAGATCATAAGTTCCTTGAGGGTAGAAACTGTGTCTTGTTATATAGTATCATAGATCTAGAGCTAGAAGGGTATATTGCATGGGGTGGGGAATATGATTTGTTAAATACCTACTATATGCTAGTCATTGTGCTTAACACTTTACAGGTATTATTTTATTTGATTCTCACAGCGCATCTGGGAGGTAAGTGCTACTATTATTCCCATTTTACAGTCAACAAAATTGAGACAGAGGTTAGATGACTTGCCCAGAGGCACACAGCTAGTAGTGTCTGAGGCCAGATTTGAATTGAGGTTTTCCTGACTCTAGGCTAACCCTAGTACTCTACAGTGCCACCTAGCTACCTTACAGGTCATTTAGTGTAACGTTCTCATTTTGTACATAAGAAAATTGAGGGGTGGGGCAAGCCAAGATGCCAGAGTAAAAGCAGGGGCTTGCTTGATATCTCCCCTGACTATCTCCAAATACCTGTAAAAATGACTCTAAAGAAATTCTAGAGCAGCAGAACCCACAAAATGACAGAGTGAAACAACTTTCTAGCCCAAGAAAAGCTGGTAGGTTGACAGGAAAGGTCTGTCGCACCAATCAGAGAGAGGAACGCGGTTCAGTGTGGGACATGCCAGCACAAAAAAAGCCCTAGCAAACCCAGAACAGTCCCCAGGACATTGAATCACTGGCAGCTGTGACAGTTTCTAGACTTCTCAACCTAGAAATGAAAAAGACAACTTAGAACATCAGTAGGATAGATTTGTTGCCCATGGGTGAGAGAAAAGTGGGGTCTGACTCCAGCCCCGGGGTGGTGGCAGCAGTGTCAGTGTCAGTGACTGCTTCCAGAGCTCTTGGCCCACAGACAGTGGGGGGTGGGGTTGGGGGTGGGGGTCTAGTAGCTGATCAGAGGGGAATTGCAGGGATCTCTTTGTTGGTAATGAGGCTGGATACTCTTGCTTTGTCCTGCTTGGATCTAGGTGGCAGTCCTGGTGGTGGTGGTCAGAGAATCTTCCTCACAGTTCCAAAACAGAAAAAGAGTGCTTGTGGTCATTTATAGACCAGACCAGGAGAGGAGTAAACACCTCTCCTTTGAACATACAGCCTTGGAAGAACTGAAAATTTACAGATCTGTAGAAATATCTCTGAAATAGCAGCACAAAACCCCTGAAGCTTGGGACAATATACCCTCCATACTAGAAGCAGAGGCCTACTTTAAAGAGTTAAAAAGTCAAGTATTTGACTGGGAAAATGAGGAAATAGCATAAAAAAGTACTCAGAGTATAGGATCTTACTTTGGTGACAAAAAGAATCAACACATATAATCAGAAGAAAACAAAGTCAAAACTCCTATATCCAAAGGCTCCAAGAAAAATGTGGATTGGTCTCAGGCCAGGAAGAGCTCAAAAAAGATTTTGAACATCAAGTAAGATAAGTAGAGGAAAAATTGGCAAGAGAAATGAGAGTGATGCAAGAAAATCATGAAAAATAAATAGTTTGCTAAAGGAAACCTCAAAAATGGTGAAGAAAATAACACCTTAAAAATAGACTAATCCAAATGGCAAAAGAGGTTCAAAAAGTCAATGAGGGGGAAGAATGCCTTAAAAAGCAAAATTGGCCAAATGGAAAAGGAGATTCAAAAGAAAATAATTCCTTCAAAATTAGAATGGAGCAAATGGAACCTAATGACTTTATGAGAAATCAAGAAATTATAAAACAAAATCAAAAGAATGAAAAAAAAATAGAAGAAAATAGATCCAGGAGAGAGAATTTAAAAATCATTGGACTCATCTTTCAAAAAATTATCAAGGAAAACTCTCCTGATATTCTAGAACTAGAGGTGAAATAGATATTGAAAGAATTCACTGATCACCTCCTGAAAGAGATCCCAAAGGGAAAACTCTTAGAAATATTGTAGCCAAATACAGAATTCCCAGGTCAAGGAGAAAATATTTCAAGCAATTAGAAAGAAACAATTTATTGTGGAAACACAATCAGGATAACACAGGATTTGGCAGTTTCTACGTTAAGGGATCTGAGAGTTTGAATAAGATATTCTGCAGGGTCAAAGCAGCTAGGATTAAAATCATTTATCCAACAAAACTAAGTATACTCCTTCAGGGGAAAAAATGGATATTCAGTGAAATAGAGGACTTTTAAGCATTCTTTATTAAAAAACAACAGCAGAGCTGAACAGAAAATTTGACTTTCAAATTCAAGACTCAAGAGAAGCATGAAAAGGTAAACAGGAAAGAGAAAGCCTAAGGGACTTATTAAAGTTGAACTATTTGCATTCCTACATGGAAAGATGATAGATATTTGGAACTCATGAGACCTTCCTCAGTTTTAGGGTAGTTGATGGGAATACACACACACACACACACACACACACACACACACGTGTGTGTGTGCATGTATGTAGAGAGAGGGCACATATGAAAGGATGAGATCTAGAAAATAAAATAAAATTAAGGGGTGAGAGAGTGGAAAGTACTGGGAGTAGGAGAAAGGGGTAAATTATCTCACATAAAAGAGTCAAGAAAAAGCTTTTACAGTGGAGGAGAAGAGGGGGGAGGTGAGAGGGAATGAATGAACCTCAATCTCATCAGATTAGGCTTAAGGAGGGAATACCATACACACTCAATTGGGTATGAAAATCCATCTTAACCTACAGAAAATCTACCTTAATGTAAGGGGGAGGAGGATGAGGGCAAAATGAGCGGAGGGGGTCAGCAGAAGTAAGCACTTTTGAGGAGCGACAGGGTGAAAGGAGAGAATAGAATAAATGGGGGGTGTGATAGGATGGAGAGAAATATAGTTAGTCTTTGACGACATGACTGTCATAAGTGTTTTGCATGACTACACATGTATAAGCTATATCATATTGCTGGGCTTCTCAATGAGTGTAGGTGAGGAGGTAGGAAGGGAAAGAATATGTAACTTAAAGTTGCTTTTTTTTTCCCCTCAGGCAAAATAGGTTTCCTGGAATGTGTTCAGTAACAGCTGAAAGTAGCAATATTGAAAACATCAGTTTCTCCATAAATATATGGAAACTATTTCCATATATTTATTCCATATTTCCAAATTTTTCACATGAGGAAAATTATACGTTTCATAATCATTAACTAAATGGTTGTCATTCCTTTTTACATAATGTTTCATCTCTTACCTCTTACCCTATCCCTGAACTTGATGCAATAAATCCCGACCTCTCTAGTTTACAGCAGGAAATTGTGTTGAATTATACATAGCATCGTCAATGTTTAACTCTATATAAAAATAATGTATTGGTAAGAATCTAGTTTCAAGTCAGGTTCCTATAACATGGCAAAGTAGATGTTTCTGTTTTAAAATAAACTAATGAGAGCATATTTTGGTGAAGTGGAGGAAGCTAATCAGAAACTTGTCAATTCTCCAATTTGAACCGGACCTTTGCCTTTTCACTACTTGAATATAAACACTTTTGAAAATCATATACATATTTCATTAAAGTTATGCAGCATTTTTTTAAATTGTCCCAGAACTGTTTTATTGAAGATCTCTGGTCGCTGAATCAAGTCTGATATTTCAAGACAATAGGAATGATAATCACCAGTAAAACCATAACAGCAACTAGATCCATGATGGCCTTCATTTTGCATCCACGCCACCACATTTTTTCTGCGAAGCTGTTTAGATCCGTTGCTAAATGCTGTTGCATTATCTGATAAGTTTTCTGATTTGTCTGGCAGCTCATCCAATCTCTCTCCTCTTTCAATCACTTTCGTAATATTTTACTGCATTATATCAATCACTTCAACCACCTGATTCCCTGCCTGCCTAATTCTGGCATTCCGAGGTCCGAACTTTGGTCCAGATGAGCCCTTTAGGAAAAAATCTTCTTCTTCATGTGAATCTTCGTCCAAAAGATTTCTCCTTTCACTTTTCAAGGAATCAGTGACATCATCATCATTTAGGTAGTGCTTGAATTTAGGAGGCATCTTTATTCTTCAAAAAGTTGTTTTTCTTTCCCCAACTTTAAGAGGCGTATATATACCACCTGGGCGTCCGCTGGAAGGTTTCTGGGGGCCCCTCGGAGCCAGGCAAGGCCGGGCGGGGTCTAGCCGGCACAGCAGAGATGGGGTGGGGGGAGAGAAGGGGATGAAGGAGAAAGGGGAGGAGGGGAAGTGGAAATGGACACAGGTGCTGACTCAGCAAGGGCCCTTGGCTCTTCCACCACTTGCTCCGGAACTCAAAAGTTTTAAAAACTGATGTTAAAAATTGTTTTTACATGGAAACTGCGAAATAAGATATACAGGTAATGAGGTATAGAAATCTATCTTGCCCTACTGGAAAATAGAAGGGAAGGGGATAAGAGGAGGGAGGGGATGATAGAAGGGAGGGCAGACTGGGAGAAGGGGTAATCAGAACGCATGCCATCTTGGGGTGGGGAGAGGGGGAGAGATGAGGAGAAAATTTGGAACTCAAAATCTCGTGGAAGTGAGCGTTGAAAACTAATAGTAAATTAATTAATTTAAAAAAAGAAAAAGAAAATTGAACCGCAGAGAGTTTAACTGGAAAGGTCACATAGGTAGTGACAAAATAAAGATTTGAACCCAGGCCCTCACCTCCACTCCCAAAGCAGTGATAATGTTGCTTCAATCCTTTGCCTCCATAAAGATAGGTTTTATCTTTTTATCTCCAATTTCTATCATGTACTACCTACTATATGCACTATCTACTACTACTACTAACTACTACTACTACTACATGAGCTATCTACTTCTACTACTACTACTAGTACTACTACCACTATTACTACAATGCTACTGTATATAGATAACTAACAAATGCTTGTTGAATTTGATGATTTATGTGAATTAAAGATGGTGGTAAGATCAATTTTAGCTGAAGAGGTAAAAGTCACTGGTGAGCTAAAACTTTATGAAATCACTACAGTAGTAGCTCGCCAAATAGGACAAATTAAAAAAAAAAAATGACTCCTTGAAATAAAGTAGGAATGAACTGATGCTAATTGAAGTGAATAAAACCAGGATAATATTGTACATAGTAGCAGCAATGTTGTATGATGAAGAATTGTGAATGACTTAGATATTCTTTCCAATGCTATTATCCAAGA
Organism: Pseudochirops corinnae; assembly: GCA_028646515.1. Classification (NCBI taxonomy): domain Eukaryota; kingdom Metazoa; phylum Chordata; class Mammalia; order Diprotodontia; family Pseudocheiridae; genus Pseudochirops; species Pseudochirops corinnae. The sequence continues at coordinate 194,188,439 of CM053590.1, read as the reverse complement.
TAATCTCAAAGGAATTGAAGGAAATGAAGCATACTATCTGCCTCCAGACAAAGAACTGATATTGTTTGAATACAGACTGAAGCACACCATTTTCTACTTCTTTCTTTCTTTCTTTCTTTCTTTCTTTCTTTCTTTCTTTCTTTCTTTCTTTCTTTCTTTCTTTCTTTCTGTTTTATTTGACTCTTCTTGACCAAAATAACTATTATGGAAATGTTTTACATGATTGCACAAGTATAACCTATATCTGCTTACCCTTTCAGGGAGTGGATAGGAGAACAAGGGAGGAAGGTATAGAATTTGGAACTCAAAGCTTTAAAAAGAAAAACACCAAATGTGAAAAATATATATATATTTTTATAGGAAATATAAAAATTTATTATTATAAGGAAAAAATATAATATGCTAAAATAAAATAAAATATATAACCATGCCAAATAAGATATACTAAATTAAAAAAAAAAGTAAAATAAAGTACACATAAAAACAGAGAATCAATAAGGGATTTTAATGCAAAGTTTGCCTGAATTCTAAAGTGAAGATCTGGAAATATTCTTATTCCAGATTAAAAGTTAGTGATGGGATAGATTATAGCAGAGGTCAACAAAGTATAAC
>CM053590.1:194161464-194187327 GCA_028646515.1 Pseudochirops corinnae | reverse complement strand
GGTAGGGGAAAGATGGGGAGAAAATTTCTAACTCAAAATCTTGTGGAAATGAATGATGTAAACTAAAATAAATAAAATAAAATATATATTAAAAAAAAAAAGAAAGAAATTATCCATGACCAGAGTGAAAGTCCACCTAGTCCTTGGAAAAGCTATCCAGGCTATGTCATCAGGAGAGTGACAAGATTCATTAATACTCTTATTTGTTCTCTCCTTTCACAATCCCAGATAAAAATTAAATGACGTCCAAGACTTATTTTGCACCCAACAAAATGTCTGGCATAAACACAATAGATGTTGATTAAAGGCAGGAAATATTTAACTTAATATTACTGTACTTATAACTCAACAGAAACATAACTGAGGTTTTTAAGAAAGTAAAGTGCGTGTACTAGAAGATACGATTTATTGTAAAAGTCCAGAGAAACAGGAAAGAAAAGCTCAGTATTGTAAAATGGTGATGCTTGAGACACATGCTTTGCAAAGAAAGGTGCAAAGTTGAAAGTTACAATGTAAAAATGTTGGAAACTTACAAGAAGCAGTAAACTAAACTATAAACTCCTCAAGGGCAAGCACTGCTCTGCTTTTGCATTTGTCCACCAGAGTATAGCACAGTATATAGTAGGTTAACAGAAATTTATTGATTGTTGTTCAGTTGTGCCTGACTCTTCTTGATACCATTTGGGCTTTTCTTGGCAAAGATATTGTAGTGGGCAGTTTGCTGTTTCCTTCTCCGGGTTCTTTACAGATGAGGAAACTGGATTGAGACAACCAGGATTAAGTGATTTGCCTAGGATCACGCAGTTAGTATGTGTGAATAAATGTGCATAATAAGTGTGAATAAGTGTGAATAAGTTAGTAAGCCAGATTTGAACTCAGGAAGATGAGTCTTCCTGACTTGAGATCCAACACTCTATCTAGTGCACCGTCTAGGTGCTTGATCACACAAAAGCATCTTTTTAAAAACAATGACTATAGAAGAACAAGTAAACACAGGGTCATTGTTTTTTTGGCAAGGGAAATAATACTTCCATGCAGTCTCTTTGGGTTTAATAATAAGTACAGTTCAAGTGGGTCAAGAAAATCTTAACATGGAATAGTAGAAGGGGTACTGGATTTGGAGTCAGGAGACCAGTTTTCTAATGCCAGCTCTGTAATTTAGGCCACTCCATCTTTCTAAGCCTCAATTCAATTCACCAAACATTTCTTCAGGGCATATTGGGAACCATGCTAGGAGCTGGGGGGCACAGTGGAGTTCTGGACTTTGAATCGGAGAGACCTGAGTTGAAATCTGACCTCAGACACATTAACTGTGACACTTAATTTCTGTCTGCCTTAGTTTTCTCATTTATAAAATGAGATAATAACAACATCTATCTCTTCGGGTCTTTGTAAGGATAATATTAATAAAGTGTTTAAGAAATGAGCTGAAAGTGCTACACAGATGCCAGCTGCTATTACTATGTTAGTCATTTTGTATCCTCAACTGTAAAATGAGAGGTTTGAACTAGATGATTTTTAATGCCTGTTTCAACTTTATAACCTGATCTATAATTCTTCTCATGAACTCACTGGAACATAGATTGTAGGAGTGGTAGGTGACAGGACCCAAACATTCAAAGGAACACTGAGAGGAAACATTACTTTACCACGTTACCTGACTGTTGACAGTTTGTGTTAAACTTCTGGAATAGTAGATGTGCCTACATGTGCACCCTTTGGCCTCATTCATATTGTTATCATGGAACCAGTCTAGAGTTTTTGAGGGATCCAGAGGAAAATGGGGAGGTGGGGAGAAAGGCATTGTTTCTTCACTGAAATGGACCATATCAGACTTGAGTACTAGTTGTATCTTTGTCTTGTAACCCATGGGATTGCTCTGTTCCATCTCTAGTGCCAATGGGAAAAGGTCATAGAGGAACGATCTCCTAAATGGTTCAGATAACACAGTAATTAGAGATAGAAAGGACTGATTTGATTTTGTTCATTCTCCAGTTAGGACAGGGCTTAGCATAATGCTTAAATAGGCAATATTATTATGAAGCAGCAAAATGAGCAGCAACATGCCTCTCATTTAGCTGTTAGAACGTGTGTGGGAGGGAGGCTCTTGTATATACACTCATGTTGCATCCATATGAGTAGTGTATGAGTACTTCTGTCCTATAGCTAATTCTGTCCATGGCTCTATTGTGTTCAGTATCAGTACAATGGATAAGGGGCAAGCAGTCCTTCAGCATGATAGTCCTTTATTGCTGCAAAAATTATGTTGAGCTCATTCCACTCTAAAAATCACTACAGATGCATGAAAATAATAAAAACCCTTATCACACCTAGGACTATGAAATCAGTGACTAGGCCCTTAGTGAGTAGTTTTAGGGTTTCACATCTTAACTCAGAGTATTTTCTTCTAGACTGAGGTTGAAGTCTTGAATGTAGGAAAGGGAAAGGAAGGAGGGTGGATCCAGGTGGTTTTAGATTCTCTGCAATTTTGTTGGCTTTGCTTGTGTTCTTTGTGTTGGCCCCTCTCTCCTCCTCCTCCTGCCTGTCCTCCTCCCCCCTTCTTCCTCCTCCTTCTTCTTCACCATCTATATATTTGTATTTGGCTATTCAAACAACATAGTTGATAAAGATCTGGCACTGAGAAAGAAAGATCTGAATTCACATCCTACCTCTGACTATAAAGGCTATGGTGACCTTGGGCAAGTCACTTTCCTTCCTTTTACTCTAGGTTGAAGAGAATGTCAACCTTTATTGGTAGAGGGAACTCTGGCATAATATCTGCTGTTATTTCTTGATTAAGGCCAAGGCAATGTGTGGTGGAGACAAAAAGAAAGACAAAAACATGAGAGGTGCCCTACAGAGAAAGAAGTAAATATTGATATCTCAGTGTTATCATTGCAATTGATTGATTTGCCTCTAATTGGCATGACAGCAGAGATATTTGTGAGTTATACTTTCGTGTTAATATCTGAGTAAACACAGATTAGCAAGGCATTTTCAGAAGAAATTATATGCTTTGGTACTTTTTCTAATGTATAAGAGCTAGGGAGCTTAGGAGCTGTAATAGTAATGTAATTTCATCCCTTTGTATTGGCAAAGCTAACAGGTACTTAGCACCTTAGCTAAGAAGACAACTACATATTAGGGATAGAATGGTGGACTTGGAGTCAGGAAATCCCAGGTTTAAAATCCCTCTTCAGATACTAGCCATGTGACCCTGGACAGGTCACAACCTCTCTCAGCTTCAGTTTCTTCCACTGAAATGTGGATGATAACAATAACAATTAACTTATAAGGTTGTTGCAAGAATTGAATGAGATAATATATAAAAAGCTTTCCAAACTTAAAAACATTATATAATGTTATTATTGTTGTTCTTCTCATCCAGACTCTCTTGATCATAGAAGCTGTGCTCCTTTATTGTTAATAGGCACCGCTATTAATTGTGACCTCCTAGAGTCCCCGGTAGCATAAATAATGGAGTGGCCCTCTTGTTAAGGCATATTTAGAAGCACATTCTTTTTTGATATTACATTAAATGATATGAGTAGCTCAGCTGAACACTTTCCTTGTAAAGGTAATGTCCTTGAAATTAGAACTGCATAACAAGGTATCTTTTTCCCCCTCTTTCCCTTTTAGTAACCCAGTCTTTTTGTATGCAATGCAATTGTGTTTATTTCCTTTTTACTCTTCATATCATTTCAGTTTGATAAGTTAAACTTTAGGATTTATTTCTCATTAGGCTTTCATTTTACCAACGGGACAGATAAAAGTACATATAAATACACCTATCTAGGAGTTAGAGTTTTTTGTTCTTGTTTTTCTTTCTGCATGATCATATTTGACCCCTTGCCTGGTGAAATGACTACCAAGGGATGTTTTATAAATAATATATAAAAAAAGAGCAGCCTGTGCAATGAATTACTTAATCTTCTTGAGGAACATTCAGAATTCCCATCATCCAGTTTCACATGTGATAATGTTGGCTGGAAACCCTGCCCATTCAGCTTAGCTTCCCTCCTACCCAAGATAGAGTTTTCTATTCATTTGTTAAGTTGCTTAAGTTTCATGCTGCTGAAAGCAAATTTGGATGCACATCCAGCACAATTTGATATACTTGACCAGTCAACAACTGACCCCCCTCATTGAGCTCCTTCACGGAAAAGTCTAAATGGAGAACAGCTTTCCTATGATTGTGCTGCTCTGGGCCTCCTTCTCATGTACTTTTCCCCCTCTCATTTCTCCTAGGAATTCCAGTCTTGCCATTAAGCCATGAAGCTTGACAGCCACAGGCTGTCCACAATAGCATCTTCACTTTTAGAGTTGTCTCTTATCAGAGTTCTAATGGCCCTGATCTGTATCTGGCCTTATCTGCTTCACCCCTGAAGCTCCAACCTCATTGCATGGCTCTTCTCAAGTCCACCAAACATATCCAAACTGCTAGAGGATATCTCTGCCTTTAACTTTCCACTTAACAAAACTTTGCTTTCTAATATCAGAGAGACTTTCACAGTTCTCTAATCAATTGTTCTTTGCTCCTTCCCCCATCCCTACATATTGTAAAAAATACTTTGGAACTCACAGTAGTGAAAAGAATAACATTCTAGGTAGCAAGAGTCCAGGATCATTGCCCCCCCCATACACACCTGGGCAATCCATTGGGTAAATTATTAAGATTTGGAATGCCTTAGTTTCCTTATCTATGCAATGAGAAGGATACCATACTGTCTTGAGTTGCTTGAGGGTGACCCAGATAAGATGATCCTTTGAGGTTTACTCCAGTTTAAAGATCTATGATCCATTCAAGGAGAATCATACTGAAACTTTTGATATTGAATAGAAATCATAATAAGGTGGATTCATTCTGGATTCTGTTCAAAGAGGTTTAATTAATAAAGTACAAAAGTATCTTGTTATAAGGCTCAAGAATTCTCTTAAATTCAGTTAATAATTAAAATAGATCATTTTAGAAAAAAAATTTGTTTTGGTATGGGTTAGATATTTTCTGGCCCCAAGATTGTGTAATTCAATTCAGCAAATATGTGTCAACTATCTAACATTTTCAAGGTGCTGTGCTAAGGCACTTAGTATACAAAGACAAACACAGAACAGTCCTTGCCTCCAAGGACTTAACTTTCTACTGTTATTGACATGTCTTCTTGACCTCAGTGACACAAGTGAGGAACAGCAAAATGCTTAAGTTGTGCTAGTTTTGCTTTTACTCAGCTTTAAAACTTTTTATTATAGAAATAAAATATTTTGGTTACCTATTTATTGATATTCATCCATCCCTCCACCACACATTCTTTTGTCCATTCATTATGTGGTTTGTTTATCCATTCATTCATCAATATATATGTAGATATAAGTATGTTTATTCACCTATAACTTTATTTCAGCTTTTTGAATGTAATCACATTATAATAATATAACAATTATAATAAAATTATAATGTGATAATTTTTGTAGCAAGCATTTATATAGCGTCTACCATGTGTCAGTCATTGTGTTAAGTACTTTAAAAATACTATCTCGTTCAAATGTCTCACTTTGTTGTCAGGTTTTTGTTGTAAATCTGAATGAAATGTAGTTTTCAATCATTCCTTTCTAGTTATATTAATATGAAGCATAAGCACCATAGGGAAGTTTTGGGTTTCTAGGGTAACTGCAAACTATGAAATGAAGGAGTAACAGAAGCACTTTTTCTTTAACAAACCTTTGCCAAGAACGTTTCTGTAGGTCCGGCTCTATTTCTGGAGAACTCCTTATAGTTTTATTTGTCTTTCAACAGTTCCCTTCAGGCAAACGACTAAAGCCATTCAATTGGAGGTTATACAGAACAGTGTCTTTTTAAAGGACAAATAAGGGATTTTTTTTTTTTTTTGGTATTGTTGTTTTGCATAGAAAGAGGAGCCCAGTTCCTAATAAAGCACAGAGAGTTTCCAATTGAATCATGTAAGTATAACTGAAACAATCAAATTATGCCAAAATATTTAAATGTTTATATCACTGTCCAACAGCTCTAACTTTAATTATTTAATATCTTATTGACAAGCACCTGCCTTTGGAAAACAATGCCTTTCCCCACCCAGTTACCTCCACAATTTTGGAGTAACCTCCAGTATGAAAAGAAACACTTACAATCTTAGGAGACTACTTTTCAAAAGCACCCAATACTGGTTTCTGGGCTATATTTTTGATGTGTCCTGAATTTCAGAACTTTTACTTAATTATAGGTTGCTACTATTCCTAATCTATTTAAGTGAAGAGCAGGACAATTTTTTTGGTGTTTTCAGTTACAAAATTAGTTCATTCCCTACATTAGAATACCTATTTAATGCTAAAGTTTTAAGACCACTGTCTCTGACTTGTTTTTTTTCACGCACCCTGTCTTCACAGAAACAAATTCTCAGGAAGTGACTGTACAATCTCTTCTGCTGTGTTTTTCCCTAGTTATTTGCTTATGTTAGCTAAAACTAATCAGGAGCATTTTTATACTTTAGAAAAATTTCAACTTGGAAAGAAAAAAAATCAACCATTGCCTAATAGGAATACTGAAAAAATGTTTATAAAACCTAAATAAAATTGGCATTTAAGAAGATAGGTGTCCACAAAATCATCTGAAAGAAATGTAGGTTAGATATTTGCATATTGACTTTTTGCTATTCCTTTCAAAATCTATCCATTTCATAATGATTTTTTGATATTAAAACTTTATCCTAGTTGATTTCATGCAATGTGCATTAAAACTCTGCATTTCCACAATTAATTCCATGATTATTCTCTCTCCCTCTTATTTGGGAGGGAACTTTTTTTCTGTGATAACTCATTTCTTTTGGAATCCTATTTTGTTACAGTGTTAAGAAAAATGAAGAGCTAGTATAAGAGTTAGTGACTGAACCTATCATTTCATTCTATAGGAAATTTGCAGTTGAGGAAACTCTGTCAATGTCAATAGTCTCCATCTTGGCACATTAGAGTTTTAGGAAGTTGCATAGAATGCCAAGAGTTATGTGAAATACTCAAGGCCACAGAATCAGTGTCCTGGAAACCAGACTTTCTTAATTTATAGCTCAACTTTCTAGCCACTGGGACCAGCTGTCTCTTGTTATAGAAATGTCCATATGCCTTTCCCTTTAAAAAAAAAGAATAAGAAAAGGAATAAAAAGTCCTCAGAAGAAAAGAAAAAAAAAAGATCCAGGAGGGGAAATAAGCAAGCAGGAAAGTTTTGTCACTATATTATTAAATTAATATACACTTAAAAACCTTTGTAGCAGAAATTCAGTTTCATTTCCAATCCTATTGTTTTGTTTTGTATCTATGGAAATATTTTTGCTTGTTAATGATTGCTAAGTTCAAAATAAAAAAGATGAAATAAAAAAATGGAGCAAAGAGCATAGGATTTAAGGAAAGAAATGAAACTATAAATTAAAAATTAGAGTCCTCTGTTAGACTAACCAGTGAGAAGAATTGCAACTGTGTTTGGCTTCTTGCACAGTAAAACAAGGATTTCTCCCCTCCCCTTCATTCCTTTTATCTTATTTACAGTATAGCGGGACTTTTGAGTGAAGCAATGGCAAACAGTTAATAAAACATTTGATGGGTATTAATTACTTTCTACTTAATTACCTGCCATGTGGATCTTGTTGAGCTATTGATTACTGGCAAACATACATCCCACTGGGGATAGTGTGATTTAACTTCATCCAAGGAGTCAATTAGCCCAAGGAACACTGGGAGAGCTGGTGCTTCGCCTCAATAGCTGGAGTTTCTTGCCAAGAAGGGTAGATAAGCCATTTATTTGTTCATTAAAACACAGTACTACTGTCAACAGGAGGCACTTACCAGGTGTTATTGAGATTGGTAAAATGTCACTCTGTTTCATCAAAGATTAGCTGCATCCATATGGAAGTAAAATAGGCAAAGGGACCCTTTCTCCACTTGGGAACTCAGGGAAAAGGTTAAGTCAAGAAGTTAACCCCTGCAGGTGTGGCCCTGTGCAGCTCACAATTGTATAAAAAACTAGAGTTAGGAAACTATCAGCTAGGCCCTTAGTGCTCCAAAGACTTTTTTTTAATGGAATACTCTACATCTGCTTTCTGCTCTGTGACTTATGGGATCTCTGGTTCTTTTCTTTGATATCTCAGATCAAAGGAGTCAAGCTCTTTGAGACCACTTAAGATCTTGCTCAAGTCCCTGCTTATTTCTTCTACAAAGTCAGATTGACAACAAAGACCTAAAATTCAAATTCTTAGGAAGGAAGGAAAGAAGAAGAGGCAGGTAGTAAGGAAGAAAATAAAAAAAAAATAAAGTAAGGAGGAAAGAAACAAAGAAAATTAATATATTTGTATATTTAAAATGTAATGAAGTACTCTATTTCTTACAGATTTTTTGGTCATGGACTTTAAGAGATGTCAAAAATGTTTTCATTATCTTTTGAAAATTTCTGCAATTTCCCACTACAGTGCTTATAACAGCCTCCCAAGTATTGAAATATAGGACAGAAAAGCAAACGGACACCTTAACTCTTCTTGATAACCTATGCCTCCTACTGTACATGTTATTTACTATGTTTCTACTGAGAAGAGACATTTTTCATTTTTAAAGTTAATCTAAAGTCAAGACTAGTAATTGCAAGGATTTGCATTTTAATGTCTGTTATTGTTGTTTTCATTTACATTATTTTGTATATTTAGTTCAGTTCGGCGTGTGCACTCATTTCTCTTTTCTCTCCCTTCTGCATCAGTTCACATAAGTCTTCCTAAGAATCTCTAATTTCTTCCCATTTGTCACTTCTTATAGTGCAATAATATTCTACTAGATAGACAGACAGACAGACAGATAGATAGATAGTTAGAAAGATAGATAGATAGATAAGCAAAGTAGTTACCATGTGCTAGATAATGTGATATAGCATTAGTGTTATAAATGTAAGCATTAGTGATAGAAATCCAAGCAAACAAGACAGTCCTTTTCCTGAAGGAGCTTAAGGTATGATGGGGAAAGATAATTTATGAGGGTAGGGGAGTGTCAAATCACATTGTTTGATGCTGGTGACTGGCAAGTCAAGTGGAAGCTTGGTTCTAGAAAAAATAAGATGAAATCAGAGCCCAGGAAGGTCTCCTTGAGGAAGGGAATAATGATCAATCAATCAACTAAGTAATAAAAATCATTAATTACATTTCATTAATTACATCAGGTTTGTGATATAAATCTGTCTTTTGAAGATTATTAGGAAAACACTTTGGCCATCAAACCTCAAAACTTCAAGACCTATAGAAAGTACATAAGATAAAATCCTTACTTTGGTAATTATGTAGGATCCTTAAATTTGACTTTTTCCACGTTTTACTTATTCCTGGGGGAAACCTTAGGGTATGAGTAGGAAGAAATGGGAGAATAATAAATTAAAATTTGTCTAGGGCTGGCTTTAGTACATTGCAGACTACCTTATGGATCATGAACATAATAATTGTGTTGAAGAAAATACTAGTTAATTTAAAATAGTAATTAAAAAAACAGTGACCTTTATTGCAGAACCTCATAGAATATAATTTACTTTAGCTGTGAATTTAGTTTAAGATTTATCCATCTTAGACCCAGATCCCAGAAAACTCATTATTAGTAGTATTAAAAAGCTTCATCACAACAATGTCACCTCTAATATGCTATCACCTCATAGCCTTTGAGAATAGAATTTTGGTAAGACTCCAGTACCTAATATTCACACTGCATTTCAATTTCATGGTTACCTAAATATGTAGGTATATATTCACAATCCCAATATAAGATAGTTTCCCTGTCTTTGCACTGATTCTTATAAAATATCTCAGAAGATTTACAGAGCCTGTGGAGTATAATATAAATTACATACATATGTATATATGCATATATACACACATCTACCTATCCATCTATCCATCCATCCCTCCATCCCTCCATCCATCCTATCTATCTATCTATCTATCTATCTATCTATCTATCTATCTATCTATCTATCTATCTATCTATCCATCTATCTATCCCACCCACCACCCACTTGGGAGTAAAACTCCAGTAAAACAAAGCTTAGATATTGTTTATGTCTAGGGCTTCCTCAAAGCAGGAAATAAGATACCTGTGCATAAAGATGCTAAATATACAATAAGGATACTGATCATGAGATAGTTTTTATTTTGTCCCACTGACATTGCTTAAGATGAACTGGGCATGGTGGATCTTGTCTTGAATTCTAGCTACCCAAGAAGCTGAGACTGGTGAATGTCTTGAGCTCTGGAGTTCTGAGGTACAGCAAGTTGCTGATTCAATGTCCACACTAAAGGTAGTCTGCTTCTACCTTTCTTTCTGTTTCTGTCTGTCTGTCTTTCTGTTTCTGCCTCTCTCTGTCTCTCCATCTCTGCTTGTCTGTCTGTCTCTTCTCTTTTTTTTTTCTGCCTATCTGTCTCTGTCTGCCTATTTTTGTCTGTCTTTGTCTCTGTCTCTCCCAGCTCCCCACAAACATACACAGCAGAAAAATTTAGTATTCCATGGAAGCACATCTTTTTTCCTGAATCATATGCAGGACATATTGTGTTGTGCTTCAATATTTTTAGTTACTTTAATTTTATAGAACAGAAGAGAACAGAAGGAAAGCCACAAATAATAAACAAAGTTGAAAAGGCAGCACATGAAATAAAATAGAACACAAACAAAAAACACTTGAATGAGTTCTTGTTAAAAACTAGTTTCAGAATTTATAGAGGGGTGACATGACGGGGTGGAACCAAAATGGCGAAGTAGAGAAGCACTTAGTTTTGCTCTCCCAACATTCCCCTCCAAACAACTTTAAAAGAATCACTCAAATAGAATTCCAGATTGGCAGAGCCAAGAAAAGGTCAGAGCAAGACATTCATCCAGCCTAAAGAAAAACCATAGGAAATCAGGAAGAGAGGTTTGTGACACAAGGGAGGAGGCTGACCCAGAGCCCACATGGATGAAACATTAGTGATGGTGAAAGCAGCAGCAGCAGCAGCTTCAGTATCTCTCAAGTCAGAGATGGTAAAGGGAATTGGCAAATGGCCAGAAAGAAATTACAGTGTACCCCTGTGCTAGACAAGAGCGTATTTGACAGTTTCATTGCCTACTCTCACTTATGGGTTCCAGTGAGGGGTAGAGAGGAGCACTTTCCTTCAAGAGGGATTGGAATCCTTGAGGGGCAGTACCACTTCTGGCTACCAGGGATTAGGGACCTTAAGGGGTGGGTACTATAACTACTGCTCCCAAAGGAGGAGGAGCCTTGAGGAGGCATATGGATTACAATCCCAAGGGATCAGGGACCCTTCCTTGGTAAGAACTAGAGAGCAGATCAAGAGAGCAGTGACCACACCTTTTCCCTGATGTAATGGTAATGGGAATTGAAGATCTTCCATGACACTTAATAAGCTAAAGGAATCTGAAGATCTTCCCTGCTTTGAAGATATACCCTGCATCCTTATAGGCTGAATGTAATCACATGGAACCTGTGGTGGGGGGAGTTTGCTGACGGGTGGAGTAGAGCCCTCAGGAAGATGGGAGTCAGAGCTGCTAGAGACTAGAGGAAGGAGAGGATGCAGACAAGAGAGACAGTTAGGCTTGTGAGTTAATGTTGGTTTGTGGGAAGGTTAAAGGATGCTGTGGCTCTCTATGCTGTTATGGCTTATTAACTTCTTTGCGACTATGATGGAATTGGCTTATTGGTTTTGGGATTTGGTTTTCTGGCATCTGAACAAATGTTTTGCTCCTGTCTTCTGTATGGAGAGTCTGCTATACTTTGCTATGCTAGCATATTTACCTTGGTTGTTGGCTCTGTGAATACTATGTTGGTGACATAGTATTATGTCATACACCAGACAACACCACCGTGGAAGTATAGAAAACTTCCAACACCCCAAAAAAAGTAGCTCTGAAAACACACTACAAAAAAAGCCTGAAGCTTAAAACAGAGATGCTCCTCCCAACCTCCATGCCAGAAACAGAGCCCACCACTGACATAAAGTTCCAAATCAAGAAATGATATGGAGAATGAGTAAACAGCAACAACAAAAGCCCTGACCATAAAAGTTACCATGGTTACAAGGAAGATTGAGACACAAACTCAAAACACAATGAAGTATAAACATCTACAAATGTAGCTTTGAAGAAAAAATGTGAATTAGACACAAGTCCAAACAAATTCCTGGAAGAGTTATAAAAAACAAGTTTCAAAATCAAATAAGAGTAGTAGAGAGAAAATTAGGTAAAGAAATGAAAGCAAAAGAAGAATATCATGGAAAGACAATAGCTTAATAAAAGGGGCACCAAAATGCCAACGAAAATAACACCTTAGAAAACGGAATTGGCCTAATGGAAAAAATACAAAAATTCACTGATGAATATAACTTTTTAAAAAGAAGAATTGGCTAAATGGAGAAAAGAACCATAGGAACTTACTAAAGACATTAATTCTTTAAAATTTAGAATGGGGCAAGTGGAAGCAAATGATCCATGAGACATCAAGAAACAAAATTAAGTCAAAAGAATAGAAAAAAATGGAAGAAAATGTGAACTATATCATTGGAAAAGCAACTGATTTAGAAAACATATCAAAGAAAGATAATTTAAGAATTATTGACAGCCATGATCAAAGAAAGAACCTAGATTTCATATTTCAAGAAATGATTATGGAAAACTGCCCCAGATCAAGGTTTAAAATATAAATGGGAAGAATTCATCAGTTACTACCCTTCCTTCTCCTCCTCACCTCTCCCCCCACCCCCATGGTGGCATGCACTCAAATATAGGATATACAAATATATTCACATTAATCATTAGTCAGGTGGTAAAGAAGGATTATAACTGATGGAATGATCAGTGGGAAAGAGGAAACAAACAAATCAAGAAAAAGGAACACAGCAAATAGTTTGTTTCAATCTGCATTCAGACTCGGCATCTCTTTCTCTGGATGTGGATATCCTTTTTGATCATGAGTCTTTTGGAGTTGTCTCATAAGTTTTCATTGCTGAGAGGAGCCCGGTCTATTGAAGTTAGTTGTCACACATAAGTTGTGTCTGTGATTGTATACAAGTTTCTCCTGGTTCTGCTCTTCTCACTCAGCATCAGTTTATATAAGTCTCTCCAGGTTATTATGAAGTCCGTCTCCTCCTCATTTCTTATATTACGATAATATTCCATTACATTCATATACTACAACTTGTTCAGCTATTCCCCAGTTGAGGGGCATCCCCTTTGTTTTCCAATTCTTTGCCGCCACAAAAAGAGCCGCTATAAAAATTTTTGTATGTATGATCCTTTTCCCACTTCTATGATTTCTTTGGGATACAGCCTTAGAAGTGGTATTGCTGGTTCAAAAGGTATGCAGATTTTTATTGCCCTTTGGGCAAAGTTCCATATTGGTCTCCAGAATGGCTGGATCAGTTCCACCAACAATGCATTAGTGTTCCAATTTTTCCACATCCTCTCCAGCATTTATCATTTTCCTGTTTTGTCATCTTAGCCAATCTGGCTGGTGAGATGTGGTACCTAAGAGTTGTTTTGATTTGCATTTCTCTAATCACTAGTGATTTGGAACATTTTTTCATATGCTTATACATATCTTTAATTTCTTCCTCTGAAAATGGTCTGTTTTTATCCTTTGACCATTTATCAATTGGGGAGTGGCTTGTATTCTTATAGATTTGAATCAATTCTCTGTATATTTTTAAAATGAGGCCTTTATCAGAGACACTGGTTGTTAAAGTTCTTTCCCAATTTTCTACTTCCCTTTTAATCTTGCTAACATTGGCTTTATTTGTACAGAAGCTTTCCAATTTAATATAATCAAAATTATTCATTTTGCATTTTATAATGCTCTCTAACTCTTATTTTATCCTGAAGTTTTCCCCTCTCCATAGATCTGACAGGCAAACTATCCTTTGCTCTCCCAGATTGCTTACAGTATCAGTGTTTATAGCTAGATCATGTACCTGTTTTGACTTTATTTTGGTGTACGGTGTTAGATATTGGTCTATGCCCAATTTCTGCCATACTATATTCCAGTTTTCCCAGCAAACAGTGTGTTCTTATCCCAAAAACTGGGGTCTTTGGGTTTATCAAATAGTGGATTAATATAGTCTTTGGCTGCTGAGTCTTGTGTACCCAATCTATTCCATTGATCCACTACTCTATTCCTCAGCTAGTACCAAGTAGTTTTGATAACTGCTGCTTTATAATACAGATTAAAATCTGGTGTGGCTAGGCCACCTTCCCTAGCATTTCTTTTCCTTAATTGCTTTGATATTATGGAACTTTTGTTCTTCCAAATGAATTTTGCTACTATTTTTTCAAGCTCTACAAAGTAATTTTTGGTAGATTGATTGGAATGGCACTAAATATGTAATTTAATTTAGGTAAAATTGTCATTTTTATTTTATTAGTTTGACACAGCAATCTGCAATTGATATTTTCCCAATTAGTTAGGTCTGACTATTTGTGTGAAAAGTGTTTTGTAATTGTGTTCATATAAGTCCTGGGTTTGTTTTGACAGGTAGATTCCCAGGTATTTTATAATGTCTACAGTAACTTTAAATGGGATTTCTCTTTCTATCTCTTGCTGTTGGATTTTGTTAGAGATATATGGGAATGCTGAGGACTTATGTAGGTTTATTTTATTTCCTGCAACTTTGCCAAATTTGTTTATTCTCTCAAGTAGTTTTTTACTTGATTCCCTAGGATTCTCTAAGTATACTATCATATCATCTGCAAAGAGTGATAGCTTAGTCTCTTCTTTGCCTAATTTGATTTCTTCAATTTCTTTTTCTTCTCTTATTGCTACAGCTAACATTTCTAGTACCAGATTGAATAAGAGGGGTGAAAGTGGGCATCCTTGTTTCACCCCTGATCTTATTGGAAATGCTTCTAGTTTATCCCCATTACGTATAATACTTGCTAATGGTTTTAGATAGATGCTACTTATTATTTTCAGGAAGACTCCATTTATTCCTTTACTTTCTAGTGTTTTTTATAGGAATGGGTGTTGTATTTTTTCAAAAGCCTTTTCTGCATCTATTGAGATAATCATATGGTTTTTTCTAGTTTTGTTGTTGATGTGATCAATTATACTGATAGTTTTCCTGATATTGAACCACCCTTGCATTCCTGGAATAAATCCTACCTGATCAAAGTGTATTATTCTCATAATGATTTGCTGTAGTCTTTTTGCTAATATTTTATTTAGAATTTTTGCATCTATATTCATAATGGAAATTGGTGTGTAATTTTCTTTCGCTGTTTTGTCTCTTCCTGATTTAGGTATCAGTACTATATTTGTGTCATAAAAAGAATTTGGTAGGACTCCTTCTCCAATTTTCCTGAATAGTTTGTAAGGTATTGGATTCAATTGTTCTTTAAATGTTTGGTAGAATTCACTAGTAAGGCCATCTGGCCGGGGAGATTTTTTCCTAGGGATTTCATTGATGGCTTGTTCAATTTCTTTTACTGAGATGGGGTTATTTAAGTAGTTTACTTCCTCTTCAGTTAGTCTGGGCAACTTGTATTTTTGTAAATATTCATCCATTTCACTAAGATTGTCAAATTTATGTGCGTACAATTGGGCAAAATAATTCATAATTATTGTTTTAATTCCCTCTTCATTGGAGGCAGATTCACCCTTTTCATTTTTGATACTTGTAATTTGGTTTTCTTCTTTCTTTTTTTTTTATCATATTGACTAAAAGTCTATCAATTTTATTGGTTTTTCATAATACCAGCTCTTAGTTTTATTTATTAATTCAATAATTTTCTTCAATTTGATTTTATTAATCTCTCCTTTGGTTTTCAATATTTCTAATTTAGTATTTAATTGGTGATTTTCAATTTATTTGTTTTCTAGCTTTTTCAGTTGCATTCCAAATTTATTGACCTCCATTTTCTCTATTTTATTTATGTATGCATTCAGGGATATAAAACTTCCTCTAAGAACTACTTTTACTTTATCCCACATGTTTTGTTATGTTGCCTCATTATTGTCATTCTCTTAAATGAAATGACTGTTTCTATAATTGCTTATTTCACCCACTCATTCTTTAGGATTAAGTTATTTAGTTTCCAATTAATTTTTAGTCTGTCCTTCCATGACTCTTTATTACATATAATTTTTATTGCATCATGATCTGAGAAGGATACATTTAATATTTCTGCTTTTCTGCACTGAATTGTGAGGTTTTTATGCCCTAGTACAAGGTCAATTTTTGTATATGTGCCATGTACCACAGAGAGGAAAGTATACTCCTTTTTATCCCCATTTAATTTTCTCCAGAGGTTTACCATATCTATCTTCTCTAGCATTCTTTTTACTTCCTTAACTTCTTCCTTGTTTATTTTGAGGTTAGATTTATCACGCTCAGAGAGGGGTAGATTGAGGTCCCCCATTAGTATAGTTTTGCTGTTTCTTCCTCTAACATCCTTAACTTCTCCTTTAGGAATCTGGATGCTGTACCACTTGGTGCATGAATGTTTAGTAATGATATTGCTTCATTTTTGATTGTGCCTTTCAGCAGGATATAGTTTCCTTCCTAATCTCTTTTAATTTGATCTATTTTTGCTTTTGCTTTGTCTGAGGTATGGATTGCTATCCCTGCTTGCTTTTTTCTTTAGCTGAGGCATGCTATATTTTACTCCAGCCTTTTACCTTTACCTTGTGTGTATCCCCTGTTTCAGATGTGTTTCCTGTAAACAGCATATTGTAGGATTATGGTTTTTAATCCGTCCTGCTATCTGCCTCTGTTTTATGGGAGAGTTCATCCCATTCACATTCACAGCTATGATTACGATCTGTATCTTTCCCTCCCTACTATTCCCTCCTCTGTTTATGCTTTTATTGCTCCCCTCCTTCCCCCCCTTAAGAGTTTTCCTTTTGGCCCCTGCCTCCCTCAGTATTCCTTTCTTATCGCTCCCCCCCTCCCTTTCCTTTCCTTCCCCCTTACTACTTCTTTCTTCTCTTCTAACTTCCCCTCCTTTCCTGGCCCTTCCCCACTCCCTGTAGGATGTGGTAGATTTTTATACTTAATATAGTTTGTTATTTCTTCTTTGAACCAAGATTAATGAAAATAGATCTCATGCAATGCTCCCCTCCCTCCCCTCTTTCCCTCTATTATGATGTTTTATGCCTCTTCTTGATAGAGTCCTATACTTAACTGATTATGTTATTCCCTCCTTGCACTAGAACCAATGAGGGAAAAGCTCATATAATGCTCTCCCTTCTTTTCTTCTACTGCAAGGTTTTAATGCCTCTTTGTGTGGCATAATTTACCCTTTTCTGCTTCGTTCTTTTCTTTTCTTCCATTGCAGTCCCTTTGCAGCCCTTAATAAAGTTTTTTTTAATCATCATTTTGTGTAATTTATACCTACACCCTCTATCTATATCCCTTTTAGATGTCACCATAGGTATAAAATTCATGATATTAACAGGTATTAGCTTCCCATATGGGGATGTAAACAGTTTGCTCTTGTTAAATAACAAGTTATGTGTGTGTGTGTGTGTGTTTTTTCCCTATTTACCTTCCTATGTCTCTCTTGAGTCTTGTAATTGGACGTTGAATTTTCCATTGAGCTCTGTCTTTTTCATCAGGAAGGTCTGGAATTCTGTTATATCACTGAATCGCCATCTTCTTGCCTGGTAGATTATGCTCAGTTTCACTGGGTGGGTGATCCTTGGTTGTAACCCAAGCTCTTTTGCCTTGAGAATTCCACTTCCTCCAATCTTTCAGCATTGAAGCTGCCATTTCCTGTGTGGTCCTCACTGTGGTTCTGTGATATCTGAATTGTTTCTTTCTGCTGCTTGTGGTATTTTCTCCTTTACTTGATAGTTCTGGAATTTCACCACAACATTTTTCGGACTTTTCAATTTGGGATCTCTTTCAGGAGGCATCTGATGGATTCTGTCAATTTCTATTTTACACTCTGGTTCTAGGATCTCAGGACAGTTTTCCTTGATGAGCTCTTATAAGATGTTGTCCAGACTCATTTTTTCATCATGATTTTCTGGTAGACCAGTAATTCTCTGATTATCTCTCTGGGATCTGTTTTCCAGGTCATTTATTTTTCCATTGAAATATCTTATCTCTTTTTATAATTTTTCAGTTTTGATGTTTTGTTTGACTGATTCTTGGTTCCTCATAGGTTCATTAGTTTCAATTTGGTTGATTCTAATTTTTATTGAATTATTTTCCTCAGTTAGTTTTTGAAGCTCCTTTTCCATATGTTCAGATTTCACATTTTTCTTTTTTAAGGAGCTCTTTTCTTCATTGTAATGTTTTTCTAAATTTGTAATTTTGATTTTAAAAGAAGTGTTGATTTTATCTTCTACCTCTCTAATTTGGATTTCAAAATTCTTTTTGAGCTCATATAAGAATGCTTTCTGTGCTTGGGACCAGTTCATAATCCCTGTTAAGGCTACAGCTGTGGGTGTGGAGTCAATACTGTTTCCTTCTCAATTTGGTTCCTCCCTTTCACAGTAATAGGATTCCCGAGTCTTTTGTCTTTGTAGCCTACTTTTTACCTATTTTGAGGCAGGGCCTTAGCACACCATTCCTCGGGTTGCTAAGCCTTTACTGTTAAAAGTTTTTCTCTGGGGCAATAATTACTGTGTTTTAAGAGTCAGAGAGGGCAATTGGAGCAGCTGGGGCTCACTCTGCCATCCTGGTCCCTGGATTTTCAGAAAGGGTTTTTTTAAATTTCCAGGCTGTGGATTGGTAGTCACAGGAGTAGCTGCTGCCTCTGCTGCTGGCTCTGCCCTTGTCTCTTACCCAGATCCATCAATCACCACCCTGCCATGAGAGGCCTGGGAATGGCTCTTGTGGTTGATGGGTCAATTTGCCCCATGTTGACCAGGCTTTATCTGGGCCTCTACACACCACATCGTCATCTGGGCCTCCAGTTTCCAAATTCTTAAAGATAAAAGATAATGAATTACAAGAGGAAAGAGAAAACTATATTAGCAGAGAACCCCAATTTTCTCTCTCAGAGCTAGGTAATTCTAACTTTAAAGTGAATAAGAAAGAAGTCAAGGAGACAAATAGAATCTTAGAAAAGTTAGATATGATGAGCCTCTGGAGAAAATCAAATGGGAATAGAAAATAGTACAGTCTTTTTTCCTCAGTTGTACATGGAAATTTCACAAAAATGGACTGATTAGTCATTTAATACATTCTTTCATATGAAAGAATTTCTATTTCTATATCTCTTCCATAAAATCATTGTAGAATGTAAGCTCTTGATGGCAAGACTATGCATCTAACACAGTATCTGGCACATTTTTTGGGTTCATTTGTTTCAGTTGTGTTTGACTCTTTATGACCCATTGCGGGTTTTCTTTGCAAAGATACTTCAGTGGTTTGCCTTTTTCATTTTGTCCTGCTAATTTTATAGATGAGGAAACTAAGGAAAATAGGATTAAATGATTTACCCAAAGTCACCCGACTATTAAATGTCTGAGGTCTGATTTGAACTCAGGTCTTCTGATTCAGCCCCTGTGCTATATCCACTGTGGCACCTGCCTGTCCCATCTGGCACATAGGTGCTTTAAAATTGCTTGTTGACTCAAGTATAATTAAACTGTAAACCTTTATTTCTATTGCTTCTTATCTAAACAAATTAATCTTCAAAGAGGTGAAAAGATTGTAGTTGGATGTGGAGGTAAAGAAGGACTCTTCTATTTCTCTGAAGCATCTGATACTGTTGATCATTCCCTCATCTTCTCTCTCAGCTTCCATGATGCAGTGCTATGGTTTCCTTTGTTGTTTTGTTTACTTCTGAGCATTTACTTAAGAACTCAGACTTCACAGTCCTATTCTAGCCCCTTGTATCTTATATTTTATGCATTTCTGGCTTTGATATTTTAACTGTGCTACAGCTTGCTTGTTATACCTATGCAAATTGTGCCTGGAATAAAAATTCCTTTTTGTAGGTGCTTTTTAAGTGTCTAATCTGTTAGTCATCAACTACCCTTTCCATTCACTGCTCCTCTCCCTCTTTCTCTATTCCATCACATCACCTTGTTTTTCAATTCCCTTTCTTATCTATTCTTGATTGTATCTTATACATATTTTTATATGTATATGTATTTTCCCCCAGCAGAATATAAGCTCCTTCAGGACAAGAATGGCTTTATTTTCCATTTATTTATTTGTTTGTTTGATTATGCAAGCATATTGTATGTATGTATTTGTTCATTCACTCATTCATTTTATTTATTTATTTTTGTATCATAGCATTTAGCACAGCAAATAGTAAATGCTTATTGTTTGATTCCTTTATTGAACCAATGGGCTATCATTTCATCAATCCACTATCCTTGAATCTTTTGGTCATTTGACCTTCTATTCTTGATTATCTAACACACAATACTGATTAATTTGACTTTTCCAACTTTTTAAGTTGTTAGTAAGCTAAAGGATCTCAGTAGACTGAAATCACAAAATTAAGCTGAATGAGTTAACTTCCATCCTATCTCATTGCTTGCTATCTCTACCCTGTCTCCACTTCCTTCCATTCTTACAGCTCACAATTCTTGCTATGGGAACTATAATCAAATCAATATTGCTCTTGTTTCTGTTTGACATCCATATGGCTTTATTCCACATGCATGTGACTTCACAAACTAAAATATGCTTCCCTGGTCACCATTGCCTTATACGTGTTGTCTTTCCTGTTATGATATGACCTCTTTGTGGAGGGATTGTTTTATTTTTGTCTTTCAAATCCAAGGACTTAGTACTCTGCCTATCATAGACATATTTCATGTTTCTCAATATTTCTAACCTCAAATGGACCTTCACTGTCTTATGAAAATTCCTTTTTTTCCCCTCAGAATTTATGTTCCATAAGGGTATAACATTTTATTTTATTTTTCTTTTCCAAACAGGATTTTTATTCTAAGTTCCATTTTTCTCCATTTCTCCACCCTCTCCCTCATTTAATGAGAAAGCAATAAATACAATGCTGATTATACATATATAGTCATGCAAAACATTTCTACATTAACCATGTTTTGGGTAGGGGAAGGGAGAAAGTTAGAAAAAAAGGAAAACAAATATGCTTAATTGATTATCATTGCAATATTGCTATTACTGTATAAATTGTTCTCCCGGTTCTGCTCACTTTACTTATGTCAGTTCATATAGGTTTTCTCAAGTTTTTTTTTTAAAGACCCCCTCTATAATTTTTTTTATAGCGCAATAGTATTTCATTAAATTGATATACTATAACTTGTTCAATTATTCCCAAATTAATTGACATCTCCTCAGTTTCCAATACTTTGGAGGGTATGTCATTTTGATTTTTTCTTTATATCCTCAGTGGATGCTCTCTGTTGCTTTAGGAGATCAAAATTTCAAATTAAAGCTCCCTGAAAACAAGGTCTTTCTCATTGGGAACCTAAAAATATCTTGCCAATGAGCATAAAGTCTTGGGTAAGAAACTAAAGAACAGAGAAGCACAGATTATTTTCCTCCGCATTATTCATTTATTGCAAGGGACGCAGAAGAGAAAAATTAATCTGTGAAATGAACAGCTGGCTAAGAAGGTTATGTCTGAGAATGGGATTTAGATTTCCAGATAATGATTTACCACATAGGGTTCATAGATTTGTGATAATAGATGGAATAAATATATACAAAGGCTGGTATGTATTTTTTTGTCAAGTGTCTTGTAAATTTAATTGCATAAGCTTTACAGTAAAAAGGATGGAGAGGAGGGAGAAGACTGTCTATGTATATCTCTGCAAATTAGATACAAATAGAGTAGCCACAAAGGATGAATAAAAGCAGCCCATTATATATCTAAATTCACTGGATATAAAAAAAGGTTAAAAAGGATGTGGTAGTAAAACCAATATCTTCAAATGTCCAACCACAGGTAACTAACATTTTGGAAAAAAACAACAACACAGGGAACTAGAGATTTTGACACAAAGAGATGAATTTAACCTGTAAGATTACTGATACTTGGTAGAATGAAACTGATGACTGGACTTTGACTATGGATAGGTGCATCTTATTAAAAAGAACTGCATAGGTAAAGGGGCAGGATGGAATAATATTATATATGAATTTTGGATACTCATGTGAGAAAATTCATGAACCATAAGGAAAAGTATTTGGGTGATGGTCAATAAAAGGAAGAAGAAAGTGATTTTGTCATTGTAGTAAACTACATACCTCCTGCATAAAAAGAGATAATAGATAGAGTTTGGGAAACAGATTGCAAGTTTGGCACAGTAGCATGACAGAGTGGTGATGGGGGACTTAAATTATCCAAACATTCAGACATCTGTTGGATTTCTTTTTTTGACAAAAGTAGAGAACAGTTAATAACTTTCCAACTTGTCCTGGGAATAATTTCAGCCTTTAAAATATAGAAGAATAAACAAGGGAAAACTCTATTTTGTATCTTATTCTCACTAACAGGGAAGAATGCTTTGCAAGAGTGAAGATGATGGGAAACTTGGGGAGGAGAAACCGCTCTTTTAAAAATTTTTTGATAATGGGCAGAAAACATTGACCTAGTCTGACATACTTCCTACCTTTTGGGAAAAAAGTTTCAGAGGGCTGAAAAGAAAGACAGACAGGATTCCATGGGAAATAAAGTATTCAAGAGAAGTAATCCCTAGAGGGAAAGAATAAAATTCTGAAGACTAAAAGGGAAAAAAAAATTCTGAGAAAGAGAAAGAAATAATAGGATGTGTCTAAAGAGATTGAAATGGACGCATAGGAAACTCAGGAAGACACTTAGATTAAAAAAAAAACCTTGCATATAAAAATAAAACTATCAAAGAATTCTTTTATAGAACTAGAAAAAATAAAGACAAAATTCATTTGGAAGAAAAAAAAGGTCAAGCATATCAAAAGAATCAGTGGGGAAAAAATGAAGGAAAGCAGCATAGTTATACCAGATTCCAAACTATGTTACAAAGTAGTAATCAGGAAAACAATCTCATACTGGATAATAAAGAAAGAGGTACATTAGACACACAATATAGAAAAGTAAATGGCCACAGTAACCTAGTATTTGATAGACCCAATAATTCAAGCTATCAGGGCAAGGCTTACTAATTGACAAAAATTGCTAGGAAAATTGGAAAGCAGCATGGCAGAAACTAATTAATGACCAACATCTTACACTATATATCAAGATAAGGTCAAATGGGTAGATGATTTAGACATAAAGGGTGATATTTTAAGTATATTGGGGGAACATGGATAGACTTACCTGTCAGATCCATAAATAAGGGAAAAGTTTATGACTAAACAGGAGACAGAGAGAATCATAGGAGATAAAAAGAATAAATTTTGATTTTATTAAATTAAAAAAATATTACAAGGTCAATGCAGCCAAAATTAGAAGGAATGTGGAAAAGAGGGAAAAAAAATTTACAGCAAGTTTATATAATGAAGTTGTCATTTCTCAAACATATAGAAAACTGTGTCAAAATTATAAAAATGAAATCAGTTGAGAGTTGATAAATGGTCAGAGATATGAATAGCCAGTTTTCAGAAGAAATCAAAGCTGTCTATAATTAAGTTTTTAAAAAATGCTACAAAGAGCTGTGGCAGTTTTCAGAATTATCAACTCATAAGAAACAAGGACAAAGTGAAAGGTCAGTGGAACTCAGATAAATTGGGGGGAGAAAAGCAGGTCTGACCATCTTCCCCCAGGGCAAAAAAGCAGCAGAAGCAGCGGCCCTGCAGGTGCCTCCACATGGCTGCTTCAGAGCTCTCGGCCTGCAGATTACAGGGTGGGAGTAGGGAAGCAATCATAAGTGCTATTGCCTTAAGCTGCCTGGATTGGGATTGTAGTTTTGGGTGGTGGTCCTGAGGTATGTGAACAGTGAGCTAAAGCTGGCAGGGGCTGCAGAGATGGTGGCCTTCTAAAAGCTCCAGCAGCTGCGAAAACCCCAGCAATTTGGGACAAAGCTCTCCCCTCTGGAATCAGAGTTCTATTGAGCCCAAAAGGCAAGTAATTGCCTGGCAATATGAGCAGGCAAAGGAAGCAAAGCAAGCCAGCAATTCAACTTTAGATTCCTTTTTTGGGGACAGAAAGGATCAAGGAATGGAATGGGAGGAACACAACACAGTCAGAACTCCTGCACCAAAAGCTTCCAAGAAAAATGGAGACTTCCTACAAGCCATAGAGCAGCTTAAGAAGGATTTTGAAAATGAAATAAGAGAAGTGGAGGAAAAATTGGGAAGAGAAATGAGAATGATAAAAGAAAATCATGAAAAGAGAGTCAATAACCTGATTGAAGAAAACAACAGATTAAATTACAGATTAAAAAATAGATTAACTCAACTTGCAAAAGAGGCCCAAAAAGCCAATGAGGAGAAGAATGCCTTAAAAAGTCAAATTTGCCATTTGGAAAAAAGAATCTCAAAAGCTTACTGAAGAGAATAATTCCTTCATAATTAGACTGGAGCAAATGGAAAAAAATGACTTCATGAGAAATCAAGATACTATTAAACAGATCCAAACAAATGAAAAAATACAAGGCAATGTGAAATATCTCCCTGAAAAAACCACTGACCTGGAAAATAGATCTAGGAGAGACAATTTAAAAATTATTGGACTACCTGCAAGCCATGATCTAAAAAAAGAACCTAGAAATCATCCTTCAAGAAATACTCAAGGAAAATTGTCCTGATATTTTAGAACCAGAGGGCAAAATAGAACTTGAAAAAGATTCCAAAAAGAAAACACCTAGGAATGTTATAGCCAGGTTCTGGAGTTCCCAGACCAAGGAGAAAATATTACAAGCTGCCAAGAAGAAACTGACGATCAGGATAACCCAGAATGTAGCAGCTTCTACGTTAAGAGATTGAAGGGCCTGGAATATGATATTCCAGAGATCAAGAGAGCTAGGCTTAAAACCAAGAATCACCTACCCAGCAAAATTGAGTAGAATGTTCCAGGTGAAAATATGGTCATTCAATGAGGTGGAGGACTTTCAAACATTCTTGCTGAAAAAAAAACAGAAATGAATAGAAAATGTGGCAGTCAAATGCAAGAAGCATGAGAATGTAAACATGAAGAAGAAATAATAAGAAACTTATCAAAATTGAACTATTTACATGTCAACATGAAAAAAAAATTATAATTTTAACTTATGAAACTTTCCTCAGTATGAAGATAGGTGAAGGGAATATAAATGTATTTATATATGTATACATACACATATGTCTATATAGGAGGGTATATATGAGTATGAATACATATGTGAGTGTGTGTATATATGTGTACATAGACAGAGGGCACAGGATTAACTGAATAGGAAGGGATGATATTTTAAAAGATGAAATTGATAGGTAGGAGAGGTATATAATGAGAGGAGACAGGGAGAGACAGAATGGGGTTAATCATCTCATATAGAAGAGGCAAGGGATAACTGTTACAATGGAAGGGAAGAATGGGAAGGCAAAAAGGAATGGGTCAGGGAAGGAATGACATACACTCTAAATTGGGTATCTTGTCCTACAGGAGAGTAGGGGGGATGGGGATGAGAGAAGGGATTGTGGAGGGGAGGATCGGGGGGGGAGGAAAGGTTGTTAGAAGCACACACTTCAGTAAAGAGGCAGGGACAAAGTAGAGAATAGAACAAGGGGGAGGGTGGGATAGGAAGGAGGGAAATATCGTCAGTCTTTTACAATGTGTCCATTGTGGAGATGTTCTGTGTAACCACACAAGTATAGCCTATATTGAATTGCTTGTCTTTCCAGTGGAGGTGGGTTATGAGAGAGGTAGGGAAAGAATCTAGAATTTAAAGTTCTAAAATCAAATGTGAATATATATATATATATATATATATATTATTATTATTAT
>CM053590.1:194085329-194160964 GCA_028646515.1 Pseudochirops corinnae | reverse complement strand
ACATATCTATGTGTATATATGTATGTGTATGTGTATATATACCTATATATGTGTATGTGTATATATACCTATATATATGTGTAAGTGTATATATATATATATATATTTATATGCATTTAGGTGAGGCAATTGGGGTTGAGTGACTTGCCCAGGGTCATGCAGCTAGTAATTATCAAGTGTCTGGTCAGAGGCTGGATTTAAACTCGGGTCCTCCTGATGTCAGGGCCAGTGTTCTATCCACTGTGCCACCTAGCTTCCCCCTTTTAAAAATCTTTTGTAAGCTTTATGTCCCATGGAGCTTGAAATTTATAAGTATTTCAATGGTGACATGAATAAATGAAATATTTATTAAGTACTTACTCTGTGCAAAATAAAAAAGCACCTAGGATACAAATCCATAAATAGAACCATTCCTGATCTTAAGGAGCTCACATTTCTAATAGGGGAGAAAGCACATATGAAGTGTTTCAGATACGAGTCAGATGGAAAAGTCCCATGGTTCTTAGGGTACAACAGCAAAGGAGTTGTTAACACTTCTTGTTTAATGTCATTGACACATTAAATGTTATCAGTTTCTGATGAATGATTTGAGAGTGCAAAAGTCTTTGGTAGCAAAATATTGCTTTTCTGGGCCTTCAGTAACTATGGCTATACCAGCTTCAGGAGCAGTTACGAGGCTACACATCCATAAAGGTTTCTTACCTTGGATCATGCCTAAGGGCATTAGCAATGATTATTTCCAAGGCTTTTGCATATAGAGTCCTGGGACAACTATTGAAAACATTATTTTTAAGCTTTTATAGATCAATATTGTGTCTTATTGATTTGGGGCTATAGTCCTTTCTATAATAATTGTCTGGTTCTAGTACAGTTTTTTTAGTTGATATTTTATCCAAGATATTTTGAAGTCTATTTGCAGTATGGGGATTTGCCATGTCTTGCTCCATAAAAGATAGCTTCTAATAGGTAATTCTAGAAATCAAATTATGTCCTGCTAGATATTCAGTAAATGCTAAATTTTTACAAACTCTAGTGGTATGTTTCACAGTTTCTACCATTTTTTGCATAATTTGCATTGATCATTGATTGAGTCCTTACTCTTTAAACATAATCTGTAATTTCTGATTCAGGTCCCAAACTACCACCACAAATCATTCAATTTCTGTAGCAAATCTTCATGGCTCATTATTTCTATTTCTCTTGTTGTCTTGTCATTATTATTACTGTTCCACTTTAATATATTATCATGATAGCTTGTCTGTGAAACAAAGTTATGGTTCATATCAATGTGATAAGGTTTAATGCTGGAACATTACTTCACTCTGGAGTTAAGGGTAGGCTGGAGATGGGAGGAACGTTTGTTTTCAGAGGAAGCACTTAGTTCTGTTTGTTGGGTATTGTTTTATTTTTCATACCTATACTGAAGAGACTGGGGGGATTGGTTTTGGGCAAGGGTCACAAGTGCAAGGGTAGGGATTCTGTCTTTCACACAGATGCTGAATCATATTTACTCAAGAAAATAGATGTAAGCTGCTTCTGTAGCTTAGATTGTACTCTTCAAGAAGGCAAAGAGAGTGTTTCTTGTACAGTATATGGCTAGCACATAGAATTATTTTATTTATATATACATGCATGCATACACACATATGCCTATGCATATCTATAACACACTCTCTCTCTCTCTTTTTTTTTTTTTTTTTGCAGAAGTTGGTATAGTAAAAACAACCAAAAGACTTTCCTTGCTGATGGCTACATGGGGTTCGATATAGAATATGGAAGTAGTGAGAATTCTCACTTAAAATAAAAAAGTTGTATTCTGAGCAACCTCCTCAAGGACATGAAGAGGATTGAGATTAATATTGTTCTTGGCTAATTTAACTAATTTCTCAACACCAAATGTCTCTGTGTCCAGTTCTTTGGTCCTGTATAATTTCTAGCCATGTCCTTAGTTAGCCTTTGCATTTCTCTCAATTGTATTCAATTCCTATTTAGTAAGAACATCTGAATCTGGTGAAGGTAAAGTAATTTCCATTGTTTTTACATGCATATATTGCAGTTGATTATTCCTGAAGAAAAAAAGTAGCAATGGTGTCAATGAAGGAAGAATATGGTCAATTATGATAATGTATTTTCTCAATGTGCTAATAAACACTTAAAATAATCTCAACAACTAATTATGCATTCACATATTTGCTAATTGCTTTGATCTGAAATTGAAAAATCAGTCCTTTACTTACTTTGCTTATATAGGGTGGAAATTTATGGCAACCACACAATCTTCTTACATATGTATGACTCCATTCTGCTTTTTGGTCTTTATCTCTTTGTTTCTTACACGTAAATAAATTTATCTAGATATATCTACAAGTGTGTTGCAGAGACATATCTGCAAGTGTGTGGTTTTTATATGGTCATGTTTTTATATGCCTACATGATAAGGCCATATGATACTTACATAGGGTCCAAAAACAGCCTTTTTCATCATGGATGCTATCCTTTATTTTGTAACAAATGTTGATTAAAAAAATTCTTTGAAATATCCTCATTACTTTATTAGCTGTGCATTTTCCTTATTTATTCTTTTATTGTGTAAATGGATGAAGCATTTTTGAAGTCAGCTCATCCTCCTTGTTTTCCCTGGCTTCTCTTCTTTGTGCCTTCAGTAGCTGTGAATTTCCTCAAAGGGGAGGATGAATGCTGGGTCATAGAGACAGTTTTCTGCAAGCTATTGTGGAGTCTACTTATTTCTGTTTTACTCATGTAAATATATCTTGAGGTGTGAAACTATCAGTGCATTTATACATTATACAAAGTCACGTGTCACAGTTAAGATGATTTTAGCCCTGAATTCATGCAGTGGTTTTAAAAGGTGATAAGAATGATAGTTAAGGCAGGCACTTTGACTCTTCATTCCCTTCCTTTTAATGTGTTCTCTTTGACTTTGTTTAATTTTCTTCTCTAGTTTTTAGAGGGCTTTAGCTAACTTTATATAGATAAAATCATTTGATAAGGGAGAAATATGGGAAAGAAGAAAATTAAAAATATTTTAAATCAAACTTTAATCTTAACTATAATATGTATCATTGGATATAGGGAAAATAAGTTGCCTTACATAGAGGATATGGCAAAATACACACAAATACATATATACATGCATATATATTTACATATATACACGTACATATATTTACATATATACATGCACATATATTTACATATATATGTGCATACATATGTAAACATATGTATGTACACACACACTCCAGAAGAATTCTCCCAATTCAAAGACCAATTCTGTGGAGGGCACTCAAGGCTACAAAACAAAGTTTGTTAGCCCACAGATGGGAGGTGTCTTTTAAAAATCCCTGTAGGATCTCCTTACCTGCTGTGCTTCATTTCAGATTCTAGTGCTATCATTAAGAAAAAGAAAAAAAAACCCACTGTTTTCTTTTATCTGTGCCCCATATTGCACTAATTCTCCTCCAAGCTATTGCTGACGACCAGGTCCCCGAGCTGAAATGCTTTTGAAATTCTGGATATTCAGTCTCTTTTAAAAATTCATTCCCTTTCTCTCCCCTCCTCACCCCAAGAAAAATATGCCTGCCTGCTCTAGTCAGAGGCACAATGCTCTCCTTGCACTATTTATGCTTTTCAGACAGTGGCTCCATTAATTCTAGGCAAAGATCTCTGTCACCAAGCTGGTACCTGCAGCAAGGAATCTTGCAGCTCATCACCTCCCTTCAAAAGATGGGCTGCCCTAGCCCAATTCTCATTTTGATTTATTTAAGTTTGGATATACAGTATTAAATTAGTAAAGACAAGCAATGAACAAAGCCCTGGAGATGAATTAGCCATTGTCTCTGGTCCATTAATCTCTTCTTCAATTCTAGAGAATTGTGGCTCACCCAGACCTGGAGATCAAATAAAATGCCTAATTGGGAAAATCCTAAACAAGTGTGTCCTGGGGAGCTGGAATTTATTTGTCAACGACTCAAACAACTGTGTTGTTTATATAAGTCTTTAAAACCCTGATCCTTTTCCACTACTATATCTTAATCCCTGGTTCTTTATGCTCAGGAGGGCAATTTAGAGTTGTTTTCAATTAACTAGAATGGAGAGGAGCACTTATTCCAAAAATGGATAGCTGTGTTGTGAGCATTTTGCCAAACATGCTGAGTGGTTTAGATCTCAGTGTCAGGTTTGAAAGATGCTTTGGAATCTCTTTCAAGATAATGATGCAGGCTCTGCTGGGCCTTTAATATCAGGATGAAATGATTGAACATAATCACAGGTAGAGAAGGGTACTCAAATACAAGGTTAAGATTTAGCCATTCAGACTGTCTACAAATGCAAAGTGAATTAGAGAACCGAAGTGATTTTCTAGATAATTCTGATCATACGACACCTTCATCTTCCATATGTTCATATTCAAGGTCATAGTACTTGGGGGGAGTGGTACTTGATTTATCTAGATAATCCTCCGTTTAATACAATTTGGCATCTGGGGGAGTGGTTCATATTTGTAATTATATCAGTGTAGTGAATTCCAAACATAGAGACTCTCCCTTGATTCAGAAAAGAAATTTATTTCTAACTTATAGTCACAGAAAGTTGTCTAGAGAGACATAAAGATTATATAATTTATTCCTGATTACATAGATAGTGTATTTCAACTATGCTGGACTTGAGCTGAGATCTTACTGATTCCAAGGTTACGTTTTTAACCTCCATACCAAGGCTTCTGAACTTGAAGTCCGTATGTCCCCCAAAGGTCTGTGAATATATTTCAGTAAGTCTATGATTTTTCTTTTTTTTTTTGGCATCAATTTTATTTTCATTTCCAAATTCTCTCCCTCCCTCCATGTCTTTCTCACTAATTGAGAAGGCAGGAAATAGATCCATGAATTTGAATGAGGAAAAATGCATCTTTATTTCCACTTTTACCTATAAAATTTAGAATTTTCTTCATCTATGAATTAAAAAAATGGAAAAAAAACCCATTATTCTGAAAATGGACTCATAGGTTTCACCACACTGCTAAAGATTTCCACGAATAAAAAAAAAAGTTTGTCACCTCCTACACTATATATGCTATGACTTTTTATATGGCAATATAAAATTAAGTGGAAAATTTTAAATATTATCTGAATTTTGACGGTATCACATTTTCTATGGAGGGAAATGGGCATTTAGATACAAATTATTTATTAGAATGCTGTTAAAATTGACTAATAATGTTGTTTTCTAATGTGTATTATATAGATAAAGAGAATTTAAGATTGAGAAGCTATTGAGAAGAACTAACCACTAATAATGCATCTACTTAAGATAGTAATATCAACTCATATTACTTGAACTTTGTACTTTATTGCTTAATTTGCAATGTCAAAAGCAAGATCTTAAGGAGAATACATTAAAAAAATTAAACAAGGTAAAAGATAATCCAGGTAGCTTCTTAACTTACTTCCAAATTTCTATGTAAATATAGTCCCTGATAGAGTGGTACAAAAGTTTATTTTCTTGAATTTGATCTGTGACTTCCTTCATATAGGGAACATCTGGTGAGAAAACTCCCTGGACCAACATACGCAGCAACTTTATTTGGATCTTAGAGTCCTGGAGAATTCTATGGGGGATTTAGAGTTTCATCAACTTGCCAGCTAGAATCTAAATTTTCTTGACTCCCAAGCTATCTCTCTATTCACTAACATTATGTTTCTCTGACCTGTCTAATCATTCATGCTATTGATAAAACTCACTAGTTATAGTTCATCCAAACGGAGCAATTGTGGGCAACCTCTAGTTCATGATAACTATCCAGTCAAAGAGAAAGACCACAGCATTTGGATTTTAACAAATTTTGTGGTTTTTCTTCACTCTCTACTACCACCCTGTATTTGCACTTTGAGAGCAAATAGAAAGAAAGAAACTATGTAGGCGAATACAATACAGAAGTTGCCTTTATCTGAGATATACATATGATTCAAACAAGTTATTTCTTTTTTGCTGTTTCATAAAGTACTATTCTTATTGTGAGCAATTATCAACGAATATTCCAAAGTTCAAAAGGAACAAAGAATACTACATGAGAAAGGGAACTTCTATGATGTACCTTTAAAAAAGAAATAAAATTTAGTTTGAAAAAGTAATAAAATTACCCTAGTTTTGTCATTTTGGGCCATTTTTACTTTTGCATGTTTAATAATAATACTATTTTTTCATGCTCATCACTACTCACTAATCCATGTCATATGTCTAGTAGAAACCCTCCTTTGCAACAAATATTTATAGTGAAACAGAATAATTTCATTTCTCATTCTGTATCTCTGTTCTCTCACCTCTCTGCCAGGTGGTTGGAAGTATGTTTCATTATCAGTTCATTGGAAGGCATAATCTGTTACTGCTCAGATCACAATTCTTATGAATGTGCTTATTGAGTAAGTTGTTCTCATGGTTCTCCTTATTTCATTCTGCATCACGTTGAATTTCTCTACCTCTGTTATATTCATTACTTCTTAGAATACAATAACATTTGGTTATATGCACATTGCACAATTTGTTCAGCTATTCTTCAGTTGATGGACACCTATTTTGTTTCCATTTCACCTGCCATTTTGCACCTTTTGCATTCAGATAGTCCAACTTTTAAAGTTTAATGCTAACTCCTCTTGAAATGAATAAATGAAGCAAAAGTACAACAAAAGAAAAAATATAGAAAAATGGTGATTTTCTAATCTGAGGAAAGCAATGAAGACAAGGCATAAATACACACACATACACACACACACACACACTCATTTCATTTAATTGAGGTAGAGCACGTACTTGAATGACGAGTATCTGATAGATAGCATGGCTTAGTGGAGAGTCAAGGTGGAATCAGAAGAGATGAGTGCTGGCTCTGCTACTTATGTGTATGTCACTGGGAAAATCAGTTATATACTCTGATCCTTATTTTTCTCATTGATAAAAATAAAGGGCTGGATTAGATCTGGATTTCTTAATTTCATGTGTGTGTGTGTGTGTGTGTGTGTGTGTGTGTGTGTGTGTGTGTGTGAGCTGAACCCCTTTGGCATGACTTCTCAAATGATTTTTAAAAATAATAATTTAAGGAAAAAATGTTGAATTTCAATTACAGGTTACTGAAAATAAAGATTCCTCCCTTCTCCGCCAATTAAGTTCATAGACTTCAAATATATTCATGGATCCTAGAGGTCTGTAAACCACACAATAAGTATGCTTGCATTAGAAGATTACTGAAATCCCTTTCAAATACTATGATCTAAAAAAATACCATGAATTAGATATTTTAGTTGAGAGCCATAAATTTTGGGAAGGTGAAAGCTAAACTTTTCTGTACTGCCCTCCCCACCAAGGTTTAGGGGAAGAGATGGGACCTCTGATTACATTGTTAAAGGAAATTCCCATGTGAGTAAACTTACCCTATGCTAGAGGTTAAGTGACTTACCCAGAGACACATAATCCAGTGTGTACAAAAATAGGAGTTGATCCCAGGGTCCCAAGCTTTGATCTCAGCTCCTTATCCATGATGCCAAAGTGTCTCTTAGGCAGTAAAGCACCAGACTTTGTTTAAGCTTAAATTTCCCAAATTAACTCTTTTGTATCAACCCATCAATCCATATTAATTGGAAATGAAATTCCTCAAATGATATACTTTGCTTTCAATACTTAAAAGATCTGTAATTTCAGTAGCCTGAGTTGTTCATTCATTGATGTCATTCACAATTCTTCTGTAACTTAGTGGATGCTCTTTAGAAAGTTACTGAGGTCAAATAATTACCCATCAGATGAAGATCATTTCTGAGCTTCTGCAATGCCTATAACATCCATGACCATAAATGAACTTGTCTTTTTAGCTTGGTAGGATCATAGGATCACATATGGATTGCTGCAAAAAAACAATTGGAAATCATCTAATACAACTTCTCACTATTTGTAGGAGTAGAGAGACTCATAGAGCTTAAGTGACTGGATTAAACTTATACAGGTAGTAATAGAACTGGAATTTGAACTCATTTCTTTTGGCTCCAGACATAGTGCTCATTCCACTACCCTGTAAGGGTCACCTACACAATATGATGGATTATCAAAATAGGATTTTATTAGAGAAAATTTAAGATTAATAACACCTAAAACTTCTGAGATCCAGTTATGAATATATGGACTAAAAGAAGTACCTTTAAAATCTGGTTGAATCTAAAAGACATTTTCCTTGCTACTCAACTAATACAATAATATTATATTATATATGTTATATATTATTATATATATTATGATATTATATATAATAATTTGTATCCTGAGAGCTTAGCACAGTGCTTGATACGTAGTTGTAAATCCAAGCTTTACAGAGAACTGCTGCTGTGAACACCTTTCAAGGTTCTGATTACACAGTGTAGTGAACTCTCTATTTATTCAGTAACAAATTAAGGCAAAACATTCACAGAATTTAAAATGCAGCATTTACAATGTTATGGCTTAACAGCTTATCACTAAAGTGGCCACATAGTTTTCACCAAAGTGGTCCCATAGTTTTAAACAAAATACATTCATTTAGCCTCCTTAACTGACACAAAGTACAGAGGTAAAAACTTTTCCATCTCTAGGTCACATTGTCTTAATCTCTTCAATCAAAAAGTCTTCTTTCTTCTTAATTGGAGATTAGTTCCCAATCATCTTTAATTAGTAAGTCCTTAACTCAATCATCTGAATGCAAAGGGCAAAGTTCTCCACCCCTAGAAAATCATGATCTTCTCAGTTTGCATTAAATATCCAAGGAGAGGTCTTTTCATCTTGACTTCAGGCTGGCTCTCTGCTTCAGTGGTTCCCCTTCCATGGTCCCACCTCCTGCCAGCTCCTTGTTGTCCAGCTCCTGTTCCATACTGAAGCTCACAGTGTCTAGTCCCCCTTCAGTCCTTCACAGTTTCTGTTCCTGGGAAGACAAAGCTTAACAAAGCCACAATAATATGCATACACATTGCCAGCATCCTCATCGATTCACTTTCTGCCTGTGAAACCAACATAGATCTAACAACAAAGTCTGAGGAATCAACACAAATCATCAGTATAGTCTCTGGACCTCTAAAAAGACCCTCGTCCAGGATTTCTGTGAACATACAATAAGAAAATCCTCTGTTAGGACTTCTGAATCAGCAGCAATGTTCCAGGGCTTCTATAACAACAGCACTGTCCTCTATCCAAGATGAATCTGACAAAGTAACATCAAAACAGACATTGACACCATAGCCATGCCTCCTCCCAGTTCTCCTCTCTTTTCATTTCTCAGTACTTCTCAGTTCTCAGTTCACTTCTCAGTTCTCTTCTCTCTCTCCAGCAGTAGCAGCCCCCCAGCCTCCAGATGCTCATTCCCAGAAGTTTTGGCCTCTCTAGCTTGGGCTTTTCTTTATATAAGGTATTAGCTCCTCCCTGACCTGCCCCTTCCTGTTATGTCAGTAATTTCATCCTACTGTGGGATTCACAAGTTCTGGGTCTTAACGCTTAACACAATGATGGACTTGAAGCTAAGTGCTAAGTACCTGTAAGCTTCCAATACAAGGGGATCTTCAAATTCCATTACTATTACAATAGTAGATGTTTAACAAATGTCTATTGAGTGACTGACCATAGATTAAATCAATGTTATTCTATATAATATTTTACCTCTTAGTTCTCTTCTTGGACATGTTTTGGGTGGAGGGGTGTGTAGGTCAAGAGATTCCATGAATAAGCAGATAGAATATTCATGCATGTCACTATGGTATCTTATTTTAAGGAGATATAAAATAAAAGCAATTATGATGAGGAAGATCAACAGAGGCAGAAATGTCTTAAGAACTGGTGCAAACTTTTTGTTCTGATGAAGTGTTAATGGTCTAACAATTTTTGGTAAGTTTTAGAAAGTGAATAGAAAGCTTCCTTTGGCACTAGCAAATCATGGCATCAAATCTCACCTCTGACACATACTGTATGACCTTGGGGAAGTCACTTAATATATTAGTGCTCTGGTCAACTCTCAAATACTACAAAGTAGTGGAGAAGGTGCTGACTTGCCTTAGTAATTTGAGTTTTCTTACTTGAGAGTTTCCCAATTCAGTGAAATCACAGGTTCAGTCCCCATCCCCATTCTCTGGAGAGTTTGAAAAGGCTAATATTGTTTTGGATGGGATTCATATCAGATAAAACAGTTTTGGGAATGGTTTTTTAAAGTCTTTAGTTCCAATCAAATATCTACTAGATCATAAAATATTTATGTCTGATATATGTGATCATATTTGTGCATGACTATGTGGATGATGGACGATGTCTTGATTTGCACATGAATTGGACTTAAGTGAGGCAGAGTGGCACAAAGTCATCTGGCTCACTCTTTCTTTCAGAGTCATTGGAGTCCAGTGGCAAGGAAATTACCCAAGACAACTGGTGGTGGCCTTGGATGTAGTGATGACCTTGGAGTCTGACCATGCTCTAAGCTCTCCACAGCATTATGTGCCCCCCATTAAGGAATGTGCTGTATTCCATGAGCAAATCAAAATTCCAGTAGCACAAAGCAGATGTGACCTATACAAATCCAGAGACATCTCCATCCCAAATGTTCTAGCAGAATACTTTTACCCCACCTTTATGATAAAGCCTTCTAAATTCATTTTAGACTACCCATTCATAGCTGAACACACTGTACCCTGACCCCAACATCATGATGCCACTGTTCTTCTGAAAATGAAGGATAAACAAAAACATGGGTCTGGATCTCTATTCTGTTCCCAGTTCCCAGTGGGGAAATGCCTACTACCAATGTGGATCAGCAGCTGCTCTGCAAATTATAGCCTTTAAACATTGTCAAAGTATTTTGTCTCAATTGAGCCTCACAGTATCCCTATGAGGCACTATTATTATTATTTCCACATTAGAGGAGAGGAAAATGAGTCAGAGAGAGGGTGGGTGACTGTTCCATAGGGAAACAGCTTAAAAAGCAGGCAGGGCAGTGATGGACCTGGGATTTTCCTGATTTCAAGTCCATCCGCAGTTTCTCCTTTAGAACATGCCTACTGATAGATATGATACTTGTATAGATGAACCATAGCTGGAAGAAGTACAATATGAATATTGTTTAGTATATCTTCAATTCTGAGCAAGACTGTTTCCTCCCTCTCCCTCTCCCCTGAATGGCATAATTTCCTTGCATGGGATTCAATTCAGTACGCATTTATTAAATGCTTTCTGTGTGCCAGGTATTGTGTTAAGTGATGTCTGTATAACTAAGGGGAAAAAAAGACAGTTCCTGCCCTCAAGGAGCTTATTATTGAATGGGGGAAGGGAGAGGTGATGGTGGGCAAGAGGACCAAGGATGCTAATGGAAAGTAGGATGTTGGGAGTACTTAGGGCAATCTTATGGAATTTTTAGGTGAGAAAATAAATAGGGCTAAAATTAGCAAGTGACACTGATTATGAGATAGTAAAATATTTTATCAATTCAGTAAAAAATATTAAAATACTCATTGGACATTTTGCAGACAGAATAACCTGTTAATGGATACATCTTCATTTTTCATCTAATCATATCAGTAGATTATTGGAGAAATATAAGGATGAAAAATGAATGGCATGTAATAGACATCATCCTTTAGGAATCAAAGGAAAAATAGTGGTTAGGTAGCACATTTTAAAGTTTGAAAACCCCTTTGGTTTGTACATATTTTATTCCATTTGATCCTTTATAATGACTGTGGGAGATAGATGCTATTATTATTCATTTTACAGATAAGGGAACTGAGGAACAAAAAGGCTGAGCAGATTGCTTAGGATCATATTTCGGAGACAAATTTTGAATTCAGGTCTTCTTGACTGCAAGTGTAGCACTCTATGTATTTACTGCCTAAAGGGTACCTCACTGGCCTGATGTCACCAAGATTGGGTTTATGGAGGACTTGAGTTTAGCTTTTGGGGTTTTTAAACCTAATTTGGCTAATAGGTAGGATTTTCATAGGTCAGAAAGGAAAGATATGAACATGCTCAGCAGAAGTAACAGCAGAAGGTTCAGTCCCTTTCCCTTGTCAAAAATTCAGTTAATTCCTAGATAAATAAGAACAGGGGTTCAAGGTCAATGAGTATTTTGATGCCTGAAGGGACCCTCAATATTCCAGACAGTATTTGAGTGATTCCTGGATGGAGTGCAACCCTGCAGATAGTTCAATTGACCGAGTTTTAATTTTGAATAAAAGACAATTAAAAAGAAAAAAATCAGTCCAAAAGCAAAATCTAATTCTTTTTTTTTTGATAGTTTTTAACTCACAAGGGGATACAGTATGAGATAGTGAGCAAAGAGAAAGTGAAACAGCTAGTCAGCCAAATATATCCAGAGAAACAATGTCTTGGACTCACAGCATGTAAGTTAGATGTAAGAAGCATTCCAGTGGGAACACTAAAGCAAACCTCCTGTATGCTGATAATGGGAACCTGGGAAAGTGAACAGTATTAGCTGGATTCCTTGACTGTTCTATATGGAACTAGGTTAATCTTCTTACAAAAGGGGACTTTTGAAGAGAAATCTATAGCAGGTAGCAGTTGGAAAACCCAGTTAATTTTAGGTGCTCTGTGGCTTTGCTCATAAATACAACCATAGATTAGTGAATTCTGATTTCAGAACATACACATTTTGCTCAGTTGCTTTGATGAGACTCATGTCAGGAGACAGATCATATAAGTACCTGTCTTAGAAATGTGCAGTTGGGTGTTTTATTTTTCTTATTGCCCTTTGCAGGACTTTATTTGTTCTCCTGTTCCCAATGGTTCAGAAGAAGAGATCAGTGAGTTCATCCAATTGATGTTTAACCCTGAGCTTTAATTAAA
The DNA here is from genome assembly GCA_028646515.1 of Pseudochirops corinnae. Taxonomy (NCBI): domain Eukaryota; kingdom Metazoa; phylum Chordata; class Mammalia; order Diprotodontia; family Pseudocheiridae; genus Pseudochirops; species Pseudochirops corinnae. Next base: position 194,148,097 of record CM053590.1, on the reverse strand, counting down.
AGTGGCATGGTGTATCACTGGTTATGTGTGGCTATAATGTGGCAGTAACGTCCCAAGAGAACTGACTGGGAAAATCCCCTCATATGATTATGATGTCTTTACAAGTTCACTTTTTTTTAGTATAACAGATCTCATTTTATGGCTTATCTAATGCTTTTTATTGTTGGGTGGCGTTTGCATTCAGTTGCTGAGTTTTGAAGACCCAAATGCACCTCCTACCAACTCTGTCTCTCTGCCACATACCCTCTCTTTCTTCTCTGTGAGTTTTCCTTGTGTGTGTGAGCAATTGTGAAGTCAACAAGTAGTGATTAAATGTTTAGTACCTACCTAGAATTGTGCTAAGTGCTGCAGCTACAAAGAAAGGCAAAACAATTCTTGCCCTCAAGGAACTCACAAACAAATTCATCTGGGCTTTGGATTTGGAACTTGGTGTGACAAATGCTATATAGGAACTGAATTAAACTGTGAATTTAATTCTCTTTCCATCCCCAAGAGACTGAGATGTAGGGAGAGATTATGCCCTCAAAGTATTGGGGGAAAGTGTGTTTGTTTTTGCTATACCTTTGAAGTACATATTCCTTTATAAAAGCTAATCTGACTAAGTTATTAAAAGGAATTGGAATACTTAGACTCTTAAAATTACAGGAAAATTGTACTTGAGCCAATGATAGAAATTAGGCAACACCGATAAAAATTAAGGTCATCAGAGGACCATAAGGGACGAGTGAAATGTATCAGATCTGGTCTTCAGGCCAGTAGTGAGGAGGGAAAAAAAAGTACTTAGCAAGCTTGACACTTGTCATGATATTTAAAATCAGAGTTATTTCATCAGAATGAAATCATTCTAATAAATACAAGATTCCATTCCTATTGATAGTGACTCACTGGCCTGGGTGTGGACCAGACCTATGAATGTAGCCTCTTCATTATATTAATACTTCTGAGATGTGTACTTTCACATGATGTCTCATTATTGTCTTTTTTATACATCCTATTGGCTTACCCCTCCAAAAGTGTTGAGTGAGTAGCTCCTTTCAAATACAGAAGTGATTCTTAGTATGGACAATTATTCCTTTACTAGACAGACAACTTTTGCTGTGTTATCACCTTAGACAATAACTGTGATTCACAGGATACTGAATACTTTCTCCAGCTTTGTAAGAATCTGCTTTAGAAGATTATTAGTAGGGTGCTGACTGACCTTTTCCCCCCAAAAAATATCCCTTTATTTAGAGAGCTTTGACTCCAGTTTACCTTTCTAGGCATTTTGTGACTCCAGTCTTATTGCTATTTCCAACACAAGCCACTCCATCTTCTCCTATGTCTTTGTACAGTTTGAACACTATTTCTGAAATGTACTAATTCAGTTTTCATCTCCATCTCTTAAAACCTCTATTTTCTTCCAAAATACAGCTCAAATACCACATTCTAAATGAGCCTTTTCCTGAACTCCCAGCTATTGATGCCTTTTCCTCACAAATTATCTTGGATGCATTCGGAACACGTACACACACACACACATACACACATACACATTTTGTCTCCCTTTGTAGAATATAAGTTACTTGAGGACAAGGACTATTCCTTTTTTTTTTTTTTGTCCCTATAGGCTATCACAGTACCTGGGGAATAGTAAGTGCTTAGTAAATGCTTATTGATTGATGCAAAAAAAAAAATTTAAGTTTGTTACATGCTCAATTAAACTACTTTCATTAATAGAACTTGTTTCATTGTTACACTCATTCATGGAGTCATAGTCATAATATCTCTCAACCTAGTTCCCATTTTTTTAAAACTCGGCTTATATACAAGAGCATTAATGGTATCTTAGTTGTTTTAATACAAAGTTGTACCTTATTGCAAAATGCAACTGAAAGATTATTGCAATATGGCTTTTTTGTTAATAACAAAATCATTTTCCTATGCATTATGGAATTTAGTGCATCATAAAAATTAAAACTGAAAGAAGGCACTGCAAAATATTTAGAGTAAGTCTACTCTTTTATAGATGAGGAAACATAATCAGAGAATTGAGGTGACTTGTTTATGTCATGTGATTAGTTAGTGGCAGAGATGGAGTCAGAATCCAGATTTCCTGGCCTCTAGTTCAGTGGTCTTTTCACTATTTCATACTTCTCAGATGGCTTTTAGAGTTGGTTTTTGGTGTTACATTAAAAAAAAAGAGGTGGATTAGATGGCCTGTGAGACCTCATTTGAAATGTTGTGATTCCATATATTGTGATTTATTGCTCCATGTAAGCTAATTATCATCTTCGATGGCCCCAATTCCTATATAGCACTCTGTTAAGGAATAAAAAGGACTTTGAAGGGAGTAAAAGAACTGTACTAAATGGTTGTCATTTGTCACCTGATAATGTTTGGCGTAGAAATTTGGAAGGTTTATTTTGTTCCTTACTGCTGATAAATCTACAAACACAGCACCTGTTATCTCTCTCTCTCTCTCAAATACATCTTCCATATGCTGAATGATTTTTTAAAAATGTTTGGCCTGTACAAGCTTTGTCTTGTCTAAATTTGGCTTATTTTGAGCGCTAAGTGCTGTGAGAAGCAGTTGGGAACAAGGCTTTTATAAAGGTAGCTTGGCATCAATGACTTGACTTCATTTCTTTGGATCAGAGAAATCTTTCCTTGGCTACAATAAAACAATTAGGCTTGTTACCATAATAAGGCATCTAAGACTTTATGAGCAATTGCTAAATGGAGTAGTGTCCATAACTTAGACAGAGCTAAGAGTTATTTTTATTTTCCATATATATATATTTATATGTATATGTATATATGTATGTATATATATATATATTAGAGAGTCTACCTGCTTTATCATTCTTTCCCATTAAGTCAACCTGTAATGAGTATATAGTGTGTGCTGAATTTGATTCTTCCCAAAGCAATATATTATGTGATCAATATCTAATATGCTTATATTAGTCTTTCTCATTGAACAGATTGCCTTACTATTTTAGTATTGTTATGCTCCCTCATTTTGTTGCTCAACTTACAAATGATAAGTAATATTTTCTTATTATTTTGGGTGTGTTTATTTCTTTTATACTAGCTCTATCCATTTGTGTTCAAATTCATATTTTCCTTAAAATTGTTTCTTTGGTTACCAAGAAACATTAAAAAAAATTCATACTGTGGTTAATAGACTGAGCTAGATGTTGGGAAAATCACTTAAATTTGTGTAGCACTTTATGGCTTGAAAACCATTTTCTTGTTATGATCTCATCTCATTGTCTAGTAAAGTCCTATTCCAATAATAATAATGGGAATGGGAGCCAAGAGGGTAGATTGAAGGAAACCACCCAACTGAACTCTTTTGATGCTCCACTCCAAACAACTTCAATATGGCACCTCATATCCAGTTTTGGAGTTGGAGAAATAACAAAAAGTTGGGGTGAGATACTTTTCCAGGCTAAGAAAACTAAAGAAGTTGGCAGGAGCAGTGATACTAGGATGGAGGCCTGTCCAGAATCCACACATGCAGCAGTGACAACAGCATCTGCTAAACAGCAGCAGCTTTTTGAACTATTAGTCCAGAAATGGTGAAGGTATTAGATATTGCTCTGAAAGAGATCACAGGTGACATATTACTAACGTGAGGTACAGATGATGCTGATTGGCAATGCTATTGCCCATATACAGTTCTGAGTCACATTTTCACTTTTGTAGAGAAATGTTGGTGGTGGGTCACAAGGGAACAGTGGCCTTGGTCACAGAATCAAAGCATAGAGGAAGTTATCACATGCAGTAACAGGGAAGCAGGGTTCCATTCTTGGTAAGGACCAGAGCGCAGAGCAGAAGAACAGTGACTATAGCTCTCCCAGGTTAGTGCTTTTTAAGTACCAAACACTCGCAGGCTCCCAGAAGTAGATCTAGAAACAGCAGCATGAAAAGCCTGAAGCTTGGAACAGTACGTCTCTACTTTCAGGTGAGCAAAGCCTAACTGTCACATAAAGTTCCAAGTTTAGAAATAGGCTGGAAAAATGAGCAAACAATGCAAAAAAATCTGACCCTAAACACTTGATGGTCCAAATTCAAAAGAAGACTGCAATGTGAAAACAGCTCTAAAAAATACCTGATGAAAAATGCTAATGTGAATTCCTTGAAGGGTTAAAGAAACAGATGAAGGTGATAGAGCAACAATTGGGAAAAGAAAAGATGGTGATGCAAGAAAATCATTAAAGGAGAATTAACAGCTTAGTAAAAGAGGCGCAAAAATGCTGAAGAAATTACAACTATAAGAAACAAAATTGGTAAAAGAAGTACAAAAGTCACCAAAGAAAAGAACTTCTTTAAAAGTACAATAGTCCAAATGGAAAAGGAGGTACAAACATTTCCTGAAGAAAATAATTCATTAGAAATTAGAAATGGGCAAGGGGAAGCTAATGACTACACCAAAGAACAAAAAAGTCAAAAAATGAAAAAAATAGAAGAAAATGTAAAATATCTCATTACAAAAACAACTGACCCAGAAAAAAGATCAAGGAGAGATAATTTAAGAATTATCAGACTACCTGAAAGATATGATCAAAGAAAGAACCTAGATGTCATATTTTAAGAAATTATCAAGGAAAATTGTACCTATATCCTAAATCCAGAGGGGAAAATAGAAACTTATAGAATCCACAGATCACCTCCTGAAAGAGATCCCAAAACGAAAACTCCCAGGAACATTACACTCGATCAGAGCTCCCAGATAAAAAAGAAAATACTTAAAGCAGCCAAAAAGAAGCAATTCCAATATCATAGAGTCAGGATCACACAAGATTTGTTGGCTCCTTATTAAAGGAGCAGATGGATTGCAATTTAATATTCCAAATGGCATAGGAGCTGGGATTACACCCAAGAATAACCTAGCCAGAAAACTGAGTATAATCCTTCATGGGAAATATGGATATTTAAGAAATAGAGGACTTTCAAGCATTCTTAATGAAAAGACCAGCTGAATAGAAAATTTGATATTCAAATGCAAGAATCATGGGAAGTATAAAAAATGTAAACATGAAAGAGTAATCATAAGGCACTTAAGGAAGTTAAACTGTATACATTTCTATATGGGAAAATGATACATTAATCTTTTAAGAACTTTCTTAGGGCAGTTAAGGCAGAGGGCACGGGTATAAGTAAATTATGTTGGAATGAGCTCCAAAAATATGAAGGAGAGAGAAAGAGGGATACACTGGGAGAAGGGGCAAAGAAAAGGTAAAAGGGGGAAAATTTTCTCACATAAATGAGGAGCACAAGAAAAAGCTTTCGTGCTAGAGAGGAAAATGCAGTGGTGGGGAGTGGAGGTGGGAAATCCTGGAACCTCTTTCTCATTAAAATTGGTTCAAAGAGGGAAGACACACTCACTCAGGTGAGTATAAAATTCTATTTTACCCAATAGAGAAATAGGATAGAAGGAAGATTAGAGAAAAAGCTTAGGGGATGATTTTTGGGAGAGAAAATTAAGGAAGAGAGTTTTTAAAAATAAAATTTGATTTTGAGGAGGGACAGGATGAAAAGAGAATGAGAGGGAGAAACAGAAGGTAACGGGACAGAGGGAAATACAAAGTTTGTAATAATATCTGTGAATGTGAATGGGTGAGTTTACCCACAAAATGGAAACAGATAGAAAAATGGATTAGAAACCAGAATCCTACAATATGCTGTTTATAAGAGACATACTTAAAACAGAAACACACAAACACACACAATAAAATAAAGGGCTGGAGAAGAATAGAATACGCTTCAGCTCAAATAAAAAAGGCAAGAGTAATGAGCATGATTTCAAACAAAACAAAAGCAAAAATAGAGCTAATTAAAAGAGATAATCAGGGAAAGTACATTTTGCTAAAAGGTCCCATAGAATATTAAATAATATTAAAAATTGCAGCATACCTTTCTGATAAAGACTCCATTTCTTGCATATATGCTAAATGTAGAACTAGTCAAAGTTATAAAAAATAAGAGGCATTCCCCATTTGAGAAATATTTAAAGGATATAAACAGAGTTTTTAAAAGAAGAAATCAAAACTCTCTATAGCCATATGAAAGAATGCTCTAAATTATTATTGATTGGTAAAATGCAAATTAAAATAATTTTGAAGTACCACCCACATCGGAAATGACAAATGCTAGAAGGGAATAGGGAAAAAAAAAATATGTACATTAGTGAGCTGATGTGGGGTTGTGAAATGGTCCAACCATTCTGTAGAAGAATTTGGAACTATGCCCAAAGGGCTGAGCTTGCCCTTTCACCTGACAATACTTATAGCAGCTCTTTTTGTGGTGTCAAAGAATTAGAAATCAAGGTGGCACTCATCAGTTGGAAAATGGCTGAACAAGTTGTGACATATGATTGTGATGGAGTACTACTGTGGCATAAGAGATGACAAGGGAGATGATTTTAGAAAAATTAAACATGGCAAGACCCATGCAAACTGATGCAAAGTGAAGTGAGAATAATTGGGAGATCATTGTACACAGTATAGCAATGTTGTAATGCTGGTCGGCTGTGAAAAATTTGCTACTCTGATCAATATGATAACCCAAAACAACTACAAAGAACTTGTGATGACAAAACTAGAAAGAGAGAGAGAGAGAGAGAGAGAGAGAGAGAGAGAGAGAGAACACAAAATGAAGTATAGTTTCCTTTGTCATTTTGCAATATGGCTAATATGAAAACATGTTTCACCCATATAATTGATATCCTATTCTTTGTTTTCTCATTGACTGGGGCAGGGGATGTTATTGGGTGAGAGAATTTGAAACTTAAGATTTAAAAATAAAAATGCTAAAAGCAATAATAACAACTACAATATTGCTAACTAGCATTTATATGGTGCCTTAAGTTTTCGAAAGTGTTTTAAAAATATTATCTTATTTTATCTTTACAAAACTCATGGAATATAGGTGTTATTCTTATCCTCATTTTATAGTTGAGAAAATTGGAGTTGAAAGAAGTTAAGTGGTTTACCCTGGATCACACACCTAGAAGTATCTTGAGGCCAGATTTGAACTCAAATCTTTTTGATTTCCAGGATAAGGTTCTTCTCTACCACCTACCTGCTCCTGATGTAGTTGTTTTGCCATGAAGGTGGCCCTAGGTTACTAAAAATTGTGGGATGCAAGTTGAACATAACTTCTGACTGATCCAAATAATTCAGGAAAGCTCAAGGACCAATCTAGCTAAGGAGTAGCCAAACCAATGAAATCACAGAATTGTAGAGAATTAAAGAAGACATTTCATTTAATACAGTAGACATTTATTAAGTGCCTACTATCTGAAAGTATCCTTTATAAGTCTTGGAAAAGATGGAAAGTTTTGATGAAATAGAGCTATTTCTTTGGAAACGATTTTAAGCATAAAAGGGGAATAAAACCATTCCCCCAATAACTCTAATAATAAGTTCATTAGAGAGTTACAAAGTAGAACATTAGGTGATATCTGAATGCAAAATCAATAAATATGCCTCTGGAGGGAAAGGCTGTGCTATTGTCATCCAAGGACTAGCCTAGCTTAGCTTATAGAGATTTATTATCAAAAATTTGGCTACAAGATGATTTTTTTCAGGTACAGTAATTCATAAAAACTATCTCTAAAGATTTGGGTGGCTTGTAACTTGCTTTAATCAGTAAATAAACATTTATCAAGTTTACCTGATACAAGTTTACTATGTTTTTGGAACTGTGTTAAGCACTGAGAGCTCAACAAAAAGTCTTCTGAGAAAGGCTTCCCAGAATTTAGCTGTGATTTGAAGGAAGATAGAGAACTTAGGCAGAGATGAGGGTGGGGCTTAAGAGGAGAAACATTCTATGCATGTAGGACAGACAATAAAATTGCATGGAGTCAGAAGACATGGTATCTTTTTTTGAGAAACATTAAGGAAGCCAATGTCACTGGATGGTAGAGTATAAGGTATAGAAGACTGGAAAGGTGGTTAGGGTACATGCTAAGAAAGGCTTTGACTGGATAGCTTTGATTACTTTGTCCTTTGAGAATTTATCAATTGTGGAATGCCTCATATCTCTATAAATTTGACTCAACTTTGTATATATTTGAGAAATTAGATTTTAACCAGAGAAACTTAGTGTAATTTTTTTTTTCGCAGTAATGATACACTATGTATTTACCTCTATCCTATTCGGCCTCTGTCCTTTCACTCTGTCCATTATCCAACCTGCTTTGCTTCAGATCTTTATCACCCCCAATCTCCTCTCCTTTCCATTAGTTCTCTCTTCTCTTGATGCTTTTGCCCTACTACTTTCTATACGGTAGACAGTAGTGTCCTGAAAAGCTATAGAGGAGAATATAAAATTAAAGAGTGATCAAGGTAAAGAAGAATGAGAATTGAAAAAGTATTTTTAGATCTGAAAATTAAGAGGCATTAATAACTTTGGAGAGTGTAGTTTCAGTTTATTGATGAAGCAAGAAGCTAAACTATAGGATGTCTTGCTCTCTAATACATTTATTTTATGTTAACCTTTTTCTTAACATTTAATAATTTTTTTTGCCAATTACATATAGAAGTAGTTTTCAACATTCATTTTTGTAAGATTTTGAGTTTCAAATTTTTCTGACTCTTCTTCCCTCCACCCTCCCCAAGACAGAAAGCAATCTAATATAGGTTATACACATGTAATGCTATGCATGGACAACTTCCCGAAAGAATGCTACTGTGAACAGCTTTTAAGGTTCTGATTACACAGGATGGTGAACACTCCATTTATTCCATTACAAATCAAGGCAAACATTCACAACAAATCACAATATAATATTCACATTATTACATCTTATCACAAAAAATCACAATATAGTGTTCACAACAGCTTAACATTAGGATGGCCACGTAGTTTTCACTATAGTAGTCATAATATTTAGAACAAAGAACAAAAGAATAATCATCTGGTTTCCCTAAGGAGGTTTGCCTCCTCACTCTGTCATTCAGTCATCTCACCATACAATAATCAATCTTCCATTCATGGGGAAATCATAGATTAAATTAATCAGTCACTTATCTAGCAATCAGTCAATAAGTATCATTAATTACTAAATCCAGTCATTAGAAAATTACACAAACCCTTCACCCCTCCACCCCTGGTAAACTTCAATTTCATCAGAATGTTCAACATCCAAGGAGAGGCCTTTTCTTCATCTTGACTCGGGGTGGTCTCTCAGATTTCCTAGAGCCCCTTCCATGGTCCCAGCTCCTACCTGAATCCACCAAACCATCACCTGGATTCAGAGGCAGACAGCTCCCAGGTCCTTGTCTAGTCCTCCAGGAAGGTCTTGCTGCACACTGAAGTTCACAGGGTCCAGCACATCTCAAAACCTTCACAATTTCTGTTCCCAGGAACTCAAGGATCAACAAAAACTCAAACAAACAACATGTTAGTATCCTAGTCATGCTTCTTCAGTCCTCCAGCAGTTTGGGTGGCCCTAGGACCCAGAAGGAATCTCAGCCTTCCTGGAGGCAGCAACTTCAGCCTTCACCAGATTCTGGTCTCAAGAAAACTCCAACTCAGTTCTCAGTCAGCTTCTAACTGCTATTAACTGCTGAGAGAGAAGCATTCACTTTCTCTGTCTCTGTCTCTGTCTCTCTGTCTCTGTCTCTGTCTCTCTGTCTCTCTCTCTCTCTCTCTCTCTCTCTGTCTCTCTCTCTCTCTGTCTCTGTCTCTCTCTCAGCTGGCTTCAGTCTTCACAATTCTTCCTCCACCAGGAACCAGCCAGGAGGAAAATTCTTGATTCTAATTCTCTGTCCCTGGAACTCTTCTTATACACACACACACACACACACACACACACACACACACACACACACACTGGCTTCCTGTTTCATCCAACCCCCTCCTGCCACATTAGCAGCAGGAGACAGAGTTCACACCCTCTGTCTCTTCACATAGGAGACAGAGTTCACACTCTCTGCTTCTTTCACAGAATTACTTAGCCCTTAGCTACTAAGGACCAAGTACCTGTTAAATTAATTACTGTTACAACAAGTGTAACCATATTAAATATATTTCCACATTAGTCATGTTGTGAAAGAATAATAAATAAATAAATAAATAAATAAATAAATAAATAAATAAAAAGGAAAAACAAAGAAAAGAAAAAAAACAAAAAGCAAAAAAAACCCAAAAACATGAAAATAGTATTCTTTGATCTACATTCAGACTCCATAGTCTTTTCTCTGGATGTAGATAGTATTTTCCATTATGAGTCTTTTGGAATTGTCTTGGATCATTGCATTGCTTAGAAAAGCTAATTCTTTCATAGTTGATCATCACATAATGTTGCTGCTGCTGCATACAATGTTCTCCTAGTTCTGTTCACTTCATCAATCAGTTCATGTAAGTCTTTCCAAGCTTTTCTGAAATCTGCCTTCTCATCACTTCTTTTTTAGTTTTTTTTTACTTTTTGTTTAGTATTTGATTTTCCCCTAGTTGCATCAAAAACAATTTTCAGCATTCATTTTTAAAACTTTGAGTCCTAAGTTCTCTATATTCCTCCCTCCCCACCCCACATACCTCTCATTGAGAAGGTCAGCAATTCAATATAGACTCTACATGTGCAGTCATGGAGAGCATGCCCATAATAGTTATATTGTGGAAGAAAACATAGGAAAAAAAAAAAAAGAATTTTTACTCCTGGTGGAAGAAGATGTTCTGCTGAGAGATCAGGTGAAGGCTGGACTTGGCTGGAGGGCTAAAATGGCTGTGGATGCCTTGAAAGCTGAGATTTCTTCTGGGTCCAAGGGCCAGCTGAACTGTGGCAGGACTGAAGAAGCATGACCAGGATAAGCTTTTGTTTGTTTGTGGCTTGGTGGATCCTTCAGTTTCTGGCAACAGAAGTTGTGAAGGTTTTGAGATGTGCTAGACCCTCTGAACTTCATTGTGTAACAGGAACTGCCCAGAGGACTGGAAGAGAACCTGGGAGCTGTCTGCCTCTGAATCCAGGTGACTGTTTGGTGGATTCAGGTAGGAGCTGGGACCATGGAAGGGGATCCAGGGAATCTGAGAGATGACCCTGAGTCAAGATGAAGAAAAGGCCTCCCCTTGAATATTGAAGGAATGATGAAATTGAAGTTTACTAGATATTGAGGGGTGGAGGGTTTGTGTAATTTTCTAATGATTGTATTTAGTGATTAATGATACTTAGTGACTGATTGTTAGATAAGTAACTGATTAAGTTAATCTATGATTGCCTCATGAGTGGAAGATTGATTATTGTATTGTGAGATGACTGAATGACAGAGTGAGGAGGCAAATCTCCTTAGGGATATAAGATGATTATTCTTTTGTTCTTTGTTCTTAATACTGTGGCCACTTTGGTTTAAACTATTTGGCCACTTTAATGTTAAGCTGTTGTGAACTGTATATTGTGATTTTCTATGATAAGATGTAATGTTGTGAATATCATATTGTGATTTGTTGTGAATGTTTGCCTTGGTTTGTAATGAAATAAAGGAAGTATTCACTATACTGTGTAATCAGAACCTTAAAAGCTGTTCACAGTAGCATTCTTTTGGGAAGCTGCTCGTGCATGGCATTACAAGACCTAGTAATGGTATTGTTAAGTCGGATATGCATTATTTCATAGCCCTTTGGGCATAGTCCCAAATTGTTCTACATAATGGTTGAATCAGTTCACAACTCCACCAGCAGTGTGTTAATGTCTCATTTTTCCCTCATTGCCTCCAACATTTGTCATTAACCTTTTCTCTCCTATTAACCAATCGAAAGACATGTGGTAGTGCTTGAATATTGTTTTAATTCACATTTCTGCAATCAATAGTGAAAGTATTTTTTTTTCATATGGCTATAAATAACTTTGATTACTTCATATGAAAAATTATCATATCTTTTGATCATTTATCAATTGGGGAGTGGCTCTTATTTTTTATGAATTTGACTCAGTCCCCTACATGTTTGAGAAATGAGACCTTTATCAGAGAAACTTAAGCTATCCTATAATACTATAAGTTATATATCAGTTACCAATCTTCATGAATAGAGGAAATCAACCCACCAGGAGTTTCATGTACCAGTCAAATCATTGCTTGTTAAAAGTGCTGATTATTTTATAGGAAAAAATGTATCCCCTAAATCTAGCATTTTTGTTGGCACACACACTTGTCTTGCCACACCACTCTTAATAATTGCTTATTAATGCATTTATTGATTCAGTAGAGGTTCCCAAAGCCAAATTTCAAAACATAAGGCTGTTACTTTGCTCTGAGTGCATGTTGCAGTGACAGACTTGAAGGGGTTAAGATGAACAGGTGCTTCAGTAAGACTTTCTGCTATTATTTCAGAAAGTTTCACATTAGGATAATGTGGTAGTTTCAGGATATAAAATAAACACATATAAGACTTGCATTTCTATGTATTACCAACAAACTTTAGCAGCAGGAGATAGAAAGAAAAATTTCATTTAAAATAACTGTAGGCAACATAAAATACTTTTGTTTCTACCTGCCAAGATAAACTCAAGAACTATATGAACTATATGTACACAACTGCACAAATAAAGTCAGATCTAAACAATTGGAAAAATATCAATCACTCATGGGTAGGGTAAGTCAATATAATAGAAATGACAATTCTACCTAAATTTATTTATTCAGTGCCATACCAATCAAGCTATCAAAAATTATTTTATAGAGCTAGAACAAAATAACAAAATTCATTTAGAATTTACACATGTGATTTACACATGAAGGGTGATACCATAAACAAATTATGAGAGTATAGAATAATTTATGTGTCAGATTTATGAATAGGGGAAGAATTTAGGAATAAAGAAGATATAGAGAACGTTACAAAAGGTAAATTGAATCATTTTGATTATATTAATTTTAAAAGGTTTTGCACAAACAAAATCAATGAAATTAAAATTATAAGGAATGCAGAAAACTGGGAAAATCTTTTGCTATAAGTATCTCTGATATAGGCCTCATTTCTTAAATATATAGAGAACTGAGTCAAATTTACAAAAATAAAAATCAACCCCCAACTGAAAAATGGTAAAAGAAAATTAACAGGCATCTTTCAAACAAAGAAATAAAAATTATCTGTAGTCATATGAAAAAAAAAACGCTCTCAATCACTATTGATCAGAGAAATGAAAATTTAAATAACTATGAGTTACTACCTTATACCTATCAAAATGACTCATAGGACAAAAAGGAATATTTTGGATGCTTCAGGCAATCTGGGGAAACTGGGACATTGAGGGGCATGATAAAAGGGAAAGTGGGTTAAGGAAGGAAGTGATTACAAACAAAATAGAGTTTTGAGAAAAGAAAGGATAAAAAGACAGAGAACAAACAGAAGAAAAGGGATGGAGGGAAATACACAGTTAGTAATCATCACTATGAAAGTGAATGGGATGAGTTCACCAAGAAAACAGAATTATATAGCAGAATGGATTAGAAATCAGAATTCAACAATATATAATTTACAAGAGATAGATTTGGAACAAAAAAATACACCCAGAGTTAAAATAAAGGACCAGATCAGAATCTAATTTACTTCAGCTGAAGTAAAACTGGAAAGAGTAGATATAGTTAAAAGAGATAGTTAAGGAAAGTACATTTTGCTGAAAGGTACCATAGAAAATGGAGTGATATAAAATAATAAAACAAATTTCTCTAAGGCTTCATTTCCCAAATATGTAGTGAATGGAATCAAACTTGTAAAAACAAGTATCTTTCCTTAATTGATAAATAGTTAAATGATAAGAACAAGCAGTTTTCAGAAGAAGAAATGAAAGCTATCTGTATTTATATGAAAAATACTCTAAATCACTCTTGATTAGAGAAATGCAAATTAAAAGAACTCTGAGGGACCACCTTATACCTATCAGAGATGACAAATACTAATGGGAATGAGGGGGGAAAACTGTTCACTAATGAATTGCTGGTGTAGTAATGAACTTGTTTGACCATTCTGGAGAAAAATTTGGAATTACGACAAAGAACTATAAAACATACTCTTTGATACAGCAATACTACTATTCAATCTGTTCCCTGAAGAGCTCAAAGAAAAAAGGACAAATAAAAACAAAAGTATTTATAGCAGCTCTTTGTGTGGAAATTGAAGAATTGAAAATTGAGGGAATACTCATTAATGAGGGAATAGCAGAACAAGTTTTGGCATATAATTATTATGTAGTACTATTATGCTATTGGGAAATTCTGAGAGATGTGGTTTCAGGAGGAAAAAAAAAAGCATGGCAAGACCTATATGAACTGATGCAAAGTGAGGTGAGAAGAACCGAGGAGATCATTGTGCACACTAACAGCTATATTGCAATGATAGCTAACTGTGAAAGATTTGACTAGTGTTATCAGTACAATTATGCAAGACAATTCTGAAGGAATCATGACAAAAAAATGCTATCCACCTCCAATGAGAGAACTCATGAAATCCAGGTGCAAATTGAAATATGATTTTCTCTTTCTCTTCTCCTTCCTTCCTTCCTAGTATGGAAATATGATTTGCATAATTTGACACATATAATTGATTTCATACTGTCTTCTCATTGTTGTGGGGGGAGAAGTTGGAAGAAGAGAATTGGAACTCAAAATTTTCAAAGAAAAGAACATTTAAAACAAACAAATTGCACATTTCATAAAAACAGAGGGGAGTGGGAGAATGAAGCACCTTAATAGTTCCCTCACTTACTTGATAACTATTATTATTCAATTACCTCTTTGCTAAGGATTTGATGACATCTTAAACTTGATTCCCATTCAATATATGTTTATTCTGACCATGTGGCTGTCTGTTTGATTAATTTGGGTTCAATTCAATTCAAAATGTCTACTGTGTGCCAGGAACTATACTAAGCACTGGGGATACAAATGAGAAAAAAAGAGAGATAGTCCCTGTCCTCAAGAAACTTATGATTTGATGGGGGAAGACAACACATAAAAATAATATGATAAAGGTTGAGGGGCATGTCTCCACATGTCTCCACGAGTGCATGAATTCCATAGAATTAAAACCAAGCAGGGTGGCTGATGGAAAATGAAGTTATTTAGAAGTTTTGAGCCAGGAAGCCTTAAGTAGGAGTGTATTGCTCTATCCTCCCACCCTCCAATCTGAGGTGGGAGACAACTGAGGGAGATGAGAGGGTGTTGAGCATCAAAAACTAAGTCAATGTATTTGGTGACAATGTGAGGGAGATATGGTATTCTGTTGAATTGAAATCAAGTAAAACAGCTAATGGAAAATAGAGAGTTTCCTAGTGTCCTGAACTCCATCTCCCTCTTTTTCTGTTCAGAATCAAAGGCAAAACACCCCAAACTCACATTGGTCATGCTCTCAACACTTCACAAAGTCCCTCTTAAAAATCCTGGTGATCGTTCTCATGAAATCAATTCTTGAGGTTCTGTTCCACCCATGGAACTTCAACCTCCTTCAAGCTTTCTCCCGTGTCGTAGATGTATTGGAGTTGCACTTGAGCACTTAAATTGACTGATCTGGAATTTGTCAGCACAGCAAGGAAGGCTGAGCAGCTGAACTGAGCAAAGCAGCAGCTTTGATTAATAGAACCAGCCTCTGTCCTCTGTACAGCACACAGAAGCAAGGAAGCAGGCTTTGCAGTTCTGGTGTTTGAGACTAGCCTCCATGACATTGTTTGTTCAAAGCCTTATAGTGTTAGAGGAGGGAGATGGGGAACAGGTAGAACTTCAACACTGAAAACAGAATGCCTTTGAACTCTTATGTTTCCTGTCAGATAAGCTGAACCATGCTGCCAAATTGCCAAAAGGGATGTGACAGTGACTTGTATGCATCAAAAATTCATCAGCCCTAGTAGTCTTGACAACACCTCTGATCACTTGACTCCAGCCTTGGAATTGTCAGGGACCCATAATGGAAGCTACTTATGTCTCTCTTCATGCCAAATGGCTCATTTTCTATATCCATTCCTTTGTATTGGCCATTCCTCATGCCTGGGATATATTCCTTCCTCACCTTCACTTCATAGACTACATCTCTTAATTTGAAGTGCACATATTCACTAAAGTATCTCATAAGGAGAAAATTCAAGTTCCAGCAGAGTACCTATATATTAATTAACCAATAGGCATTTTGTTAAATACCTCCTGTCAACCATTGAATGACAAAGATAAAACAGATTTTGCCCTGAAGAAGCTTATGTTCTTGAACAAAAATCAATGTGTACACATATAATTATTCACAAAAGAAGTATATGCAAAATGTATTAAAATATAACATTTTGTTAGGATGGTATTTGTTGCTGAGGGAATCAGTAGAGGAATAATAATAATGAGATGATGAAGAAGATGATGATAGCATTTACATACCTCTTTAAAGTTTGAAAAGTTTGCTAGATAGATCATCTCATTTGATACTCAAGAAAACCCTTTGACATAGGCACCATTATTATCTCTATATAATCAGGGAATTGAGGTTGCAAGTCTGTCTCACTCAGGTTCATCCATCTATTAAATGTTTGAGATAGGATTTGAATACACTTCAAATGCAGTGTTCTATCCATAATGCAATCCAGCTGCCTCATGTAGGAAGGATTTTGTATTGAAATGTAAAGTTGATATGATTCTTTTGGGACATACCATAGATAACATGTTTTCACCTTCTTTAGTTATATGCCATTTAGTTTCCATTTCTTCTCACGATGGCATGTAATAATTGCTTAGGAATCTAAAACAGGCTTTGGAAGATCATTCTTTTTAATCAAAAATGACCAGTAATAAACAAGTGGGTAAACTATGTAGATTCATGGGCTCATAGAATCAGATTATGAGCTTAAAAGGACCTCATAGACTAACTGTTCTACCCAACTCATTCTATATAAGAGTCTGGAACTGAGGCTCAGAGAGTTTAAGTGATTTGCCCAAGGTCACACAGATAATTATGAAAGGCAGGACTTGAACCTTCATCTTCTGACTCCATAGCAAACGCCACTGTACCATGTTGTATCATCATCTTTTTTCAGTCATACAAAGTCTTTTTAGTCATTTGGACAGCTAGGATGGCACAGTGGATAGAGTGCCAGGTCTGGAGTCAAGAAGACTCTTCTTCTTTCACACTTTTACTAGCTGTGTGAACCTGAGCAAGTCACTTAACCTTGTTTGCCTCAGTTTTCTTATCTGTAAAATGAGCTTAAGGAGGCAAACCACTCTAGTATCGGCCAATAAAACCCCAAATGGGGTCATGAAGGGTTGGAAACAACTGAAAAGTCTGAACAACAACAAAGGTATTATTATTCCTTATTTTAATTAATTTTTTTTTTTTTTTTTGCTTTTTGGAGGGCAATTGGGTTAAATCACTTGCCCAAGATCACACGGCTAGTTTTTGTGTTAAGTGTCTGAGGTTGGATTTGAACTCACATCCTCCTGACTCCAGTGCCGGTGCTCTATTCACTACACCACCTAGTCACCCCTTATCCCTTATTTTAAGATGGAAAACCTTAAACTCAGAATAGTTAACTGAGTTGTCACACAGCTTGTAACTTTCAGGGTGTATTGTGAACCCAGAGTTTTCTATGTCCAGGTTCAACACACCACTATATACATATTGTCTCTGGGGAAGGCAAGGGTAGGAACTAAACATTTATATAATACCTACTCTGTGACAGACACTGTGCTAAGAGCTTTTTCATAAATATTATAACATTTATCTCTGCTAAGATCTACATGTCCTGGAGAACATAGCTTATTATTAGCAGTTTTCTCTTTCATTTTCTTTGAGTGTTAATATTTAGAGGTTGTGGAAGAGAGGTGGGAAAAATGGTAGATTTTACCTAGTAACTGAATGTGCCAGTGACATAAATGTACTCAATACTATAACATGGCATAATGACAGTAGAATTTGTCCATCTTACTTTTCTTCTGGAGCGCTCTGCCCTCTTGCTATCATGTAGCCTTTGGAGAGACATACTTACTTTTTTAATGGGGATAGTTATCTCCTTATCCAATTGGGTCCCATTTGAGAGCACACTATCTTTGTCAAAATTCAGTTATGGCTTTTTCTTCTGGGCATTGATGGCAATTTGAGGGTGCTTATGGGGTTCAGTGGGTTCAGTCTTACATGTCACCTGTGTCCTATTCAGATAAATTATTATTACCTAGTGCCCTGATGAGCATATAAAGCAACTGGGGAAGCCTCTATTGCCTGTTGCCTGACCCTCCAGGGTCCTTTCATCAATGGATGTGTCATCTATGGTATCTGTGACATTGAGAGAGCCTAAGACCTAAAAATGATGACTACTAGCACTCATCACTGATCACTTCCATGAACAAGAGTGTAAAGTCTAAGGATAATTAGTCTACAGGTAACATGAGAGATTATCATACTCTTCCCTCTGCCTTAAAGCGGAGCTTCACTATAACAATTATGTGAATATTCTATATACATATATGAGTATATATACACACACTATCATTATACATAAACACATAAATATGTTTATATACAATACATAACAGAAATACATACACACAAGCCTCAGTGGAGGCAACACTACATCTTTTGGTAATTCACTCCAAAAATAATTTTGTATGACTGGAATATAGAGCCATGAACTGGTGGGTGACAGGAGGACTCATGGAATCTTATAACTGGGAAGGAGCCTTAGATATGTTATAGTTCAGAGCAACTTACTCTAACTGCAACCCAATCAAGAATAAAATGTAATTGGGAATGTTTAAAAAATTTAAAAAATGTTACAGCATAGATAATATTAATTTGTGTTTTTATAAGTCACTATGTATCCCACAGGGATCTACTTCTGTTTGAGTTCGATACCACTGATTAGTCAAGCTTCCTTACTTTGTAGTAAAGGAGATCATAGAAGTTTAGCAATTTCCCTAAGATCACAGAGATAAATGTAAGACTCAGGATTTAAACACAGATCTTATGAAGTCAAAGTCAACACTTTTTGACTTTCAGGTTTTTGAATGTTAACTAATTAATTCCAAATACTCAGAAGTAACTCAAATTAATTTTGAATATTATTAATTTAAAATTTATTAATTCATTCAACAAACACTGGATGAATGCTTACTATGAACAAGAATAAGTAAAATTTAGTCCCTTCCCTCAAGGAACGTGTAATCCAATATTTTAAAAAGCATACACAAATAATTCCAATTAACAAATGTGTATTGAATACCTGATATGTGTAAGAGACTAGTATGTAGAACAATTGATAGCGACCATACATCACAGTCAGGAGGGCAAGGGTTCAAGTCTAACCTTTTGCACATATTAACTCTGTGACTCTAGACAAGTTGATTAACATGTAAGTATTCTAAGCAACTTCCTAAAACTCCAAGTTACAGATAAGCTACTGACCTACATTGGTAGAGGAAGTTTCTTCATCTGGATCCCATGTCTCAGATCTTTTCTCACTCTGGAACTTCCTTCAGCATCTAGGGCAATGGTTCTCAACCTGTAGGTTGCGGCCCCTTTGGGGGTCGAGCGATCCTTTCACGGGGTCCCCTAAGACCATCAGAAAACACATATTTCTGATGGTCTCAGGAACGAAGACACCACTCCTCTGTCTCCAGGCGGGCTTGCACACATGCAGATATGCCCACATATGAGTATTAAAGGGTCGCGGCATTAGGAAGGTTGAGAACCACTGATCTAAGACCTCTCCCTCTGGCACATCACTCTGCCCTACAGCTCCCCTAGTCCCATGAGTGAGCTCCCTTTTATCACTTGTCGTCATCCATCAGAATGCACAGTCCTTGAGGGCATGGACTGCATTTCTTTTTGCTTTCATTTGTATCCTTTGAGCTTAGCACAGTAAGAGACTAATAAATGATGTGGAGAAATATTATCACATGTCTAGTCTCTATCCCTTTCCTTATACACAAAGCATGGTCTCTGTGATCAAAATAGGATATAAATACTTTAAAGACAGGTATAAAATATATACTATGGGAGTTTATAGAAGATTTCATCAAGGGGATTGCATATGAGTTAAACCTTTAAGAATGGTTATGATTTTAAGGGATTTTCTAGAGAGAAGGCAAGACCATTCCAGGAATAGGGCAAATTATGAGCCCCTGAAGCAAAAGACCTATTTGAGATATGGTGAATAGTACAATTTGGCTGGAGTGTAGTCTATTTGAATGGGACTGGTATGAGAAAGGCAAATCAGAGTCATCTTATAGAAGGCCATCGAAACTAAGAAAAGAGGTTTGAATTTTATCTGATAGGCAAGGGAGAGCAATCGAGTTTTCAAGCATAGAAGAGAGGTTCATTAGGAAGCTGACATCTGGTAGTGGCTTGCAAACTTTGATTGTGGCAGCAGGGAATACTAAAGATAGAGCAAGTGCTAGAGGCATCATAGAGGTGGAATTGATAGCCCTTGGCAATTGATTAGATATGAGGGACTAGGGAGAGGGAAGAGTCAAAAAACATTCCAAATTTTCTAATGTAGGTAACTATGAAGATAGTGGGGCATTAACAGAAGGAAGAAGGAAGAGGATATAATTAACCTATTACTGCTTTGTTTTAACCTGACTTCAAGTATCCACCCATGTAACTGGGGGTAAATCATTCAACCATTCTGACCATGTAACATCTTACATAAAAATTAGGATCTCAAACTAAGTGGCCTTTAAGTATCCTTTGTCCTTTATAAGTTCCTCTTTCATTTCATCTATCTATCTATCTATCTATCTATCTATCTATCTATCTATCTATGTATCTATCTATCTATCTATCTGTCTCTCTGTGTCTGTCTGTCTGTACATATCTTTAAAATTCATATATTATAATAATATTCATAATATTTAACATAATAGAGAAAACCATTTAAGAAGAATATGACTTGAGGAACAATATTTAATGTTCTTTAGTTAGTAATGAGGACATTTTGGAAATCCTATCTATCTAGTTCACAATGCCATAACATTGTTTTGAATGAACCAACCATTCAGTATCCTAAGGTAATGTTTGCTAGGAGGCTCTATGTGCACCTTGAAATTGTATTATACCATAATAAAGCCCTTGTTTACAACAAAGCCTTACTTAAACTGGGACAAATTTTAAAATGGATAAGCAATGCTTCAAGTTTACTGTGGACCTGGATTTAGTCAAGCTTGAATGCTTCTTGACATGTAAATGTCATAATGACAGTGTTCATTTGTGGAAATGGATTTAGTCTTGGCTATAGGAAAGATAGATGGGATAAGGGATGGAGAAAGCCTTTATCAGCTCTACAGTGGAAATGAAATGTCAGCTGTCTACTAGCTTGTCTGTCAATAGTGTAGAGCTGTTAGCATTTTAGATCTGATCAGATTTCATTCAAAATCAACTTAGAAGAATACAGTCTAAATTAACTCTGTTATTAAATGATTACACTTTTCTTTGAAACAAATTAGGTGCTTATTAAGGTTTTAATCAGTGATGTTTTAAATTAATGAGCTATAATCCACATGCATTTCTTAAAATTTAAAGGTCTTACCTTTCTAGATTTTGAACTGAAACCTTTCAGAATGAAATTAGACATACATATGTTTGGGTGTCTTTATTTATTACTCAGTGTACTATGGAAATTTTCTTCCTTGAAATGATTATGTATACTTCATGCCACAGTATCATTTTTATCCATATTTTCTCCTTACAAGGAATTCCACCTCTCTGAAGCAAGTAAGGTCAAGAAATGAAATTATTTCTTAATTATATTTTTTAAAAATTCAAATTGGTATTCAAATTCTAAAAAGAAGGAGAATGTTTTTCCCCCACACATTTTGTGAGCCATAGCATTAAATGATGCGATTAGATTTAACTTCCAATTTTTAGTTTCTTAAGTTTATCTCTTTTTTAATCCTTCTCTGTAAGATATATATAGGTATGTATGCATACATATATATGTATATGTATGTATGTATGTATATGACACTTTTGCCAAGTGATTTCAGATTATTTACTTTGATGATTAGGGACCTTTGAAAGGACATAAAAATGCTCCAAGCATCCTTGAATGTTTCATAATGGGTTAAATGAACAACTACAAATTGTAATGAAGATACTGTGTGCTGTGATCACCACCTGTGCATTTCCAGGTTTTATAGACATAAAAGGAGGTGTTGGTGTTGTGATCAAAATAAAACAGTAGTACCATTGTCTTATTACAATAGTTTCTGACTTAATTTCTTTATGAAATTCATGAAGAAATTAACACTTATAGAAATTAACACTTATACTTCAAAAAATTTATGTCAACTTGATTTAACTATACCAACAAAATGTTAGAAAGACACATAGTAGTTTATCTTTCCTGTGTTCTTTAAAAGAAGCATAGTATGTATTTAGAAAAACTAAGCCAGCTAGATTCAGGTCATTTCAAGAATTCAAAAAATGTAAATCTGGTGAAGGATTTAACAACTTAATGTTTAAAGGAATGTACATAAACTTTAGCAACAGAAAATCAGAGCATCTCCCATCAGAAAACTAGACTTCATGCTTGGAGTCAACTTGGATCCTAATAGATAGGTTTTCCCCTTGGTTTGTACAGATCTAGTTCCCTTCATCATTTCCCTGCTCTCTTCAAATGATGCTTCCTTTAATTTTTTGTCTTCCCTCATTAAAATTTGAAGGCACACTTTTAGTTGTTTTTATTTTTATCCCCAGTGGCACAGCACAATGCTTGGCACATAGTAAGTCCTTAATAAATGCTCTCTCTCTGACTTATGTATTATCTACATATCTATGCATATGCATATATATAGTATACATACACATATGTATATACATACATACATATATAATGAGAGAGAGATACAGATAGAGATACAGTTATAGTGTCATAGATCTAGAGCTGGAAGGGATGAGATATTGAAGACTGTGTAGGCAAGTAGTGTCAAACTCAAATAGAAATGGAGGCCATTGGATCCTACCTAAAGATACCTGCAGTTATATATTGATTGAGAAAACCACATTTTAACATTATCTCTGTTCTATTATATTTTAATTTATTTTGTTTAAACATTTCCCATCAGCATTTTTATCTGCTCTGACAGCAGAGTGTTGCTGACACATGCAACCTGTGTATTTGATACCTCTAATCTGGTACATCCCATTCATTTTATAGCAGAAAAAACCAATGCTCAAGGAAGTTTAGTGATTTGACCAACATCCTATAGAGAGTAAATGGAAAAAAATATGTTTTGAACCCAGATCCACTAATTCAAAACCCAGCACCTAAGAGAACCAGGAGTCCATCTAATCCAAACTTTACCTGAACAGCAATTTCCTCTACTGTATTCCGCAAGTTTTTTTTTTTTTCCCCTCAAGATTAATGTAGCAGAGGTTTGCTGACATGGGAGTGGGAACTGGATAAAAAGAGGTCTTCCCTGTGGGACTCTCTTAAGTTTTTCAAATCTAAGACTAAGCCGTATCAAGCGTCTGTGAAGGCACTGAAGGTAGTAGAATCAGTCATGTAAATCCATGTTATTTAACTACCCATTCTGTAATGCCATAAACAGGTTCAAATCAACTTTGCAAACATACAAATGTTTCCTGCCTCCCCAGATTTGTATTTGTGCCACCTGAATGTACCATTTTACCATTTCCTCATCTATATTATCTCCAAAGAACCTTTTCATCCTTAACCCAATAGAACATTGTTTGCCTGCAGAAAATGAATTCAGATAATATCTATGGGTTGAAAGAATGGATGTGTCATTCTGTACTAGAGTTCTCTGCTGGGCCACCACATAGATGATTGGATGGGAGTAGCAGCCCACAGTGAGGTTTTGCAGATACAACCTATGAGGAAGACATCTTAACAGCTGTAACAAGCACTTGAGCATAATTTTATAAACTTATCAAATATAATATTTTTTGCAACATTTACCACATGAGAGTGTTATGTGATCAAATGAGATGATCAATCAGACATTTATCGAGCATCTATAATTTGCCAAATGCTGTGTTAAATGATTTTGGAGGTACAAAGGTGAAAGCAAAGCTACCCCTCTTTGTGTGTACATATTATACACACACACACACACACACACACACACACACACACATATATGCAAAACACATGCAAAACAGGTACAAGGTAACCTTATAAAGTGAAGCAACTAGCAACTTGGGATGGGTGCACAATAATGGATACAAGTTACTCTGAAGACCCTATAGCACAGCAGTTCTCAACCTGTGGGTGGCGACCCTTTCACAGGAGTCACAGGGGTCACCTAAGACCACCAGGAAACACATATTTTTGATGGTCTTAGGAACTGAGACACCACTCCTCTATCCATCTCCAGGCAGGTTAGCCCACATGCAGATACGCCCACATACGAGTATTAAAGGGTCGTGGCATTAGGAAGGTTGAGAACCACTGCTATAGCACTATAGAAACACTAGTCGATATCTAATAAAGAATTATTTTATATCTATACATACATACATACGTACACACATACATATACATATTTTGTGTCTAATGGTAGCCATGCCATCTTCAGGGCAGGGGGGAAGGAAAAAAGGAAACAAAAAGATATTTCCATGATAACTTTACTATATATTTTAAAGGAATAGCAAGTTATAAATAATAGATTTGCAGTATCATGTTCACCCATCCTTTTTTATTATACTATATTATGAAAATGTTTGTTTTATTCCACAAGTTAAAAATATAATAAATAAAAATAATAAAAAAGAAATGTCAGTTGATGTGACCAATTATTGCATTTTCTAAATTTTGTGTAAGGTGACTACATTTTGAATCCCCTCCATGGGAATTTAATTGCCATGTTATTCTAATAAAGCATTATCCGTGATGATTAATCAACATAAATGAACCCTAAGAACAATAGAGAGTCTACATAAAAGGTTTGAAAACATTCTCCCTCTAGAATTGTGTGGAGGGAGACTTCAATATGTCCAGTATCTCAACAATGTTGCAGCCCTTTGTTTCCACTGAGCACCCACAACCTGGCTTTGGAAATCTTGCTTGAGAAACCATTGCTATGTGTGGAACTATTACCTGGTCATCCCTCCTCCATTGAGTCTTCTGAGGAAAAAAGACAATTCCTCTACCCCCTATCACACCAAAGCCCACAAAAACCAGGCATCTTGTTCCATGACCCTCAGACTCTCCCACCCAAGGTTTCATGCTGAAATAAGGTCTCAGACACATGCTGAGCAGGAACATGGTGAGCATTTCAAAATCAGGAAATCTTCTGAATGTGAAGAATCCTCCTCCATCTTGAAATGAAAAGAAGTAAGTAGTGGGGAATAGGAATTTAGTCAGTTCTGGGGAACCAGTAACAAAGCATTAGTTGATCTTAAATCCCAACACAATTTTCCCTTCCCTCTGTTATTTGAGGATAAAACTGAGACTGCCCTCCACTCTGATGTAGGAAGCACCAGTGGGAGCACCAGTCAACTGATGCTTCTTGGTGTGGCAAATGAACCCCCACTTCCTTCTTCCTTAGCATTCTCTCATATCACAGCTTCCTAACCTTCCACCTCTCCCTCTGCCTCATTTTTCCTCATTCTTTTTTTTTTTAACCTCACCAAAGGCTGTATTTACTATACTCCTCCCTGATGGTTTTATTCCATCAAACCTGCTCTGATATAATTTTCCTTCTTTTCCTAATCTTGGACAAATAGTTAAGTAGTACAAACCTCCACAGTCCTCTGTCCTTTAATTCTTTGTTCCCTTATTCTATTGCTGCTCACACCTTACCAAACCCCAAGCCTGGGTTACCCTTCCTAGCCACTGCCTTTGTTCTTTTTAACATGTCACCACACACTAATGTAGTAAGTCATACCACTATGCTGACTGCATCCAATGAGTTTGAATCTAGTCTCTAACCTGCATTACTCTGGACAAGTCTTTTAATCTTTCTGGGCCTCAGTTTCTTCATTTGAAAAAGAAGGGGTTGAATTAGATGAATTCTAAGGTATTTTCCAGCTTTAAATCTATGATTTCTGTAACCACCGTTCAATTCTCAGTTGAAAATCATGATCAATACCACCTTCTCCAAGCCTACAAAAAGATTGAATCCTTGGAAATTCTCAACTCCACTCAAATGATTCTGTAATCTCAATAGTTTGGATGTTTCTGCCAGTGATGCAGATTCCAATTCAGTGATCTGAATCCATCTTGAGTAATTTTTATCACTGTCCTACCATAAGTTCATCACAGGATGTTCACCCAAAGTAAAGGAAACTTTTGTTGCTTTCAGCTTATAGAAGGAGGGTATCAAAGAGGTTACATCATTTTCCCTCACCATATAATCAGTTGTCTTTCCATTATTACATATTGTCTTGAAGACATGTTTCATTCCTTTTCTTCAAAATTCCTTGTTATCTTAAGAATCTAATATATCCTCTTTTGTTTAGCATTTAAAACCTTTCACAGCATGGCTCCAACCTATAGTGTCTGTCTTATTGTGTATTACACCCCTCCAAGCAAACTATAGTCTAGACAAGCTAACCTTGTTGTTTCACATTCATAGCATACCGTCTACAGACTCTTTCCTTCTCCTCTGGTCCCCAGCATCCTCTGTTCCCTAGCATCCTCTGTTCCTATAATGCCATCTTTCTCATCTCCATCATTTGGAATACTCAGTTTCACTCAAGAGTCACAAAAAGAACATAAGTGAATTAAAGAAAGAGTTTTGAAAAGGATGGATGAGATATACTTCTTTCATATCTATGCTTTTATTTAGCTTCAAAGCAGGAAATGGTTTGGCTATTTTTCCGCCCACCCCCTCAACATCACTCAGCTTTCTTGTCTTTGTTACAGTGACACTGTCAGTGAAGCAGAACATTTTTAAAAATTCTACTACTTCTTACATAACTAAAAGGGATACCAATTAGTGCTAATTGTGATGGCACTTCTAGGGATGTGGACACCTCTCCATTAGGAATGTTACCAGCAACTTATTGCTCATAGATCACTAAGCAGCTGTCAGATGATAGCAGCTTCCAATCAATATCCACCTGGATTTGATTTAGCTGAGGGACCTACAGGACAGGCTCCACATGTGATTAGCAATCCCCTGAGCATGCAGTCCCCCAGAAAAGGGCTCCCAAGTGCCCAAATTCTCAACATAGACATTTACCATGGCTTAAAACTACTCTTTTTCATGAGAATGTGTGACATGTGCAGTTTTGTAGACAAATTTGCTCATCAATTTTGATATTAATTTATATAAGCTTAAATGGGCTAGTCTATTTCCTTTTGGTAGTTCATGTACTTTCTTATGTTTGTGTATATTTTTATGGTGTTGTCTTCCTATTGTTAGGTAGTAATTAGCAGATTTTAGGATGAATGGTGAAGAATCAAAGAGGAGGATATGATATGATATGGACAGAAGAATACAGAGTAATAGAGAAAGAGAGCAAAACTTTTACAAATGGAGATCTCTCTCTCTCCCTCTATATACATATATATATATGCATACATACACATACACATGTACACATGTATAATATGCCTACACATATACGTAATTGATTGTATAAATGTGTGTGTGTGTATGAATGAGCATTGTGCCCATGTAATTTATATGTCTGCATGGATCTGTCTAGATGTGGTATCCAAGTTGAGATAGATTGAAAGAGAGGAAGATTATATATATATATATATTTATATATATATACATATATGTATATATATACATATGTGTGTGTGTGAGAACACATGTGTGTGTATGTGTGTATAATGTATGTGTATACATACATATATATGTATGTATATTTATATGGAGGGAGAGAGAGAGAGAGACAGAGACAGAGAGAGAGAGAGAGAGAGAGAGGGAGAGACTCTGACCCATCTTATCCAAAGGGAAACTTTCCCAAGCTCTGCTATGGAAAACTAGGAATAGGAATACTATCACTTATACAGTACTTTAGGCTGTGCACAGCACTTTACTCATATTATTTCATTTTATCCTTGCAACATTTCGAACTAAATACTTTATTGCCTTCAATTTAGAGACGATAAAAGAACAAAACAAAACCTGACATTGAAAGAAGTTGACTAGGATTACACAGAGACACAGACAATGTCTGAGGCAGGATTCAAACTCAGGTCTTCTTGACTCCAAGTCTATCCAGCACTCTATTCACAACTTAAAGTCATTGTCACCTTGTTTTTGATCAGCATTTATGGGTAATTTTGGTCTGTAATTTTCTTTTTGCCTATTATGTTAGACATATTTAGGGTAACTTATCACATTTATGAAGATAAATTCTCATCTTTTTAACAAATAGAAATTATAGAAGATTTCATGATGTGGCTCAACATCATCTTCAGGATCAAATATAAAATCCTCTCATTGGCTTTCTAAGCCCTTTATACACTGATTCCTTCTTATCTTTCCAGTCTTTTTACAGCTCACTTCCTTCTGTACTCTTTCATTGAGTGACATCACCCTCTTCGCTTTGACTCAAATCTGATACCCCATTTCCTGACACAAAACATGGTTACTGGCTCTCCCTCATCTCCATCTTCTGGCTTCCCCACCTTCCTTCACATATCTCCTAAAGTCACATGTTGTTTCAAAGCCTTCCCCAATCATTAATATTATGCCCCTTCACTATGAGATTCTACCCAATCTATTCTGTGTCTCTTGTCCGTAGATAAATATTTGTACATTGTACACAAAAAGATTGTGAGCTCCTTGAGAGCAGGTACCCCCTACCCCTTTGTATTCCCAGCACTTAGCACAATTCTTAACACAAAGAAAGTACTTAAAAATGCTTGTTGCATAACTGAAAGTATATTTTTAAAAGTTATTTTTCTTCAGAACAGGAAAACATTGTATTCCAAATAAAATATAAATCAACCGATCTGAATAAAAAATGTATGACAATTAAAATATATAAAGAATCCAAAGAGGTTTGGGACGTATGACCACAATTGCCTCGTTACATTAGTTAGAATCTCATATTTATCCGTATTTCAAAACAATTTATTTGCTATAGGAATT
Organism: Pseudochirops corinnae; assembly: GCA_028646515.1. Lineage (NCBI taxonomy): Eukaryota > Metazoa > Chordata > Mammalia > Diprotodontia > Pseudocheiridae > Pseudochirops > Pseudochirops corinnae. The sequence continues at coordinate 194,119,121 of CM053590.1, read as the reverse complement.
ATTTAATTATTTTTGTGTGGTTGAATATATCTGTCTTACTGCTTTTTTACATGGTAGTTCATTATGTTCCACTTAATGTCCAATTTGAGACTGGTTGATATACTTTCTGTTTCGGAAATCTGGATATTTTATATTTAAAAAAATCAACTTCCTTGTTCTTTCTCATTTTCTGTCTCCTTTTCCCTCTCTCTGCCTCCCTCTTTCCCCATTCCCTCTCTCTCCTTCTGCTCCTCTATTTCCCTCTCCCTCTCACTGTTGGCCAGGCGCTACAGGCAGTCGGCAGCAGCGTGTCCTCCTCCTCTTCGTTGCTGGGATGCAGTCCATACCTTAGGATCCCTGCCCTGCCGAGTATCTGTCTCAAGTATCTGGGTCCCATTTTGTTGGGTCAGATAAGGACATCCTGAAGTTAGCCCTTTATTTGGACAAATTGTTAAGAGAGAAAGGAAGAGGTGAGGAACCCAGCCAGTTGTGTTTTGAAGATACCTTGGCCAGAACAAGGCATACCTTTGCATCATCATGCCCTAGTTTTTTACTGTGATTACTGCGATACTTACTTCACTCATGATTCTCCATCTGTGAGGAAGACACACTGCAGCGGGAGGAAGCACAAAGAGAATGAGAGAGACTATTATCAAAAATGGATGGAAGAACAAGCCCAGAGCCTGACTGATAAAACAACCACTGCATTTCAGCAAGGAAGAATTCCTCCCTCCTCCTCCCTTCATCTCCCTTTCCGACTGCTCATCCTTACCCTTTTTCCCCTTCTTTGTCCCCTTCCCTTTCCTTCTCCCTCTCCTCCTTCCCCTCCCTCCTTCCCCTTCCCCATCCTTCGCTCCATCCTTTCTCCTTCCTCTCTTGGCCGGCCTAGACGATGCTCTGGTGGAGACAGCCGAGGAGGCCACAAAGCCCGCCGAGGCGGACATCACCGGGCTGTGCCAGGACATATTCTCCAAAATGGCCACGTACCTGACGGGAGAGCTGACAGCCACCAGTGAAGATTATAAACTTCTGGAAAATATGAACAAACTGACTAACTTGAAGTATCTAGAAATGAAAGATATTACAGTAAATATAAGTAGAAACCTAAAGTACTTAAACCAGAAATATGCAGCACTTCAGCCTTATCTGGATCGGATCACTTTAATTGAGGAGCAAGTAGCAGCTCTTGAGCAGGCAGCTTACAAGTTGGATGCATATTCAAAGAAACTAGAAGCAAAGTACAAGAAGTTAGAAAGGCAATGAAAGAATTCTTTAGCACAGATTCTAACTACAAGAATGTTTCGTTAAGAAACATGTGTGATGGAACTAGGCTTCAGTTCCTAAAAGGAAGTGGTGTTGCTGATACAAGGAGATTCCCAGGCCCACCTCTGGCTGGATGTGCAACTGGCTACCTCTGTGTTTTCCTCACCCTGTACCCCTGGAACCCCATCTTATTGTGTGCTTCCTTGTGTGCCCTGCACCAAGGCTCAGAAATCAGAATCAACTCCGTCTGGAGCAGGTGCAGATGAGCTTGAGAAGCTCTCGGCTCCCTGTCTCCTCCCTTGCCCCCCACCCTCCTCGTTACCTGTTCTTCAACTTAAATAATAAATGCCAATGTATGACACTTAAAAAAAAAAAGAATTCCTCCCAACTTGTTTTCTGCTCCTCCCCCAGGAGGGCGTATGATCTCACCGCCTCACCCTAGCATGATGGGGCCCCCACCTCCTGGAATGATGCCTGTGGGGCCGCCTCCTGGCATGAGGATGCCCATGGGAGGCCACATGCCTATGATGCCTGGCCCTCCAATGATGAGACCCCTTCCTCATCCCATGATGGTACCCATCAGCAATGCCCAGACCTGACAGATAAAATGGAAAGAATATAAAGAAACCCATTTCTCAATTTTCTATTCTCAATCTTCTATTCCACCACAACATCATGGTGCTGGGTCTCAGACATGGGTTTTTATTTCCCCCCTTCCCCTTTTAAAATGTTGGCACTCTTTTACATCACTGTCACTTTCCCATGATTCCCCTCTCCTCCCCTAATATATCCCTCCCTCCCTCCATCATTGTATCGCCCCTCAGTGTACCCCTTCGCTGTGATAAACAAGCACAGTGAAAAAAAAACAAACAAACATCAATTTCATGTATGTTCTCATTGTTGGGGAATAAAAATGTGTACACTAATCTATGATGTCTTTCTTACTTTCTTTGACTTATTTGTGAATAATTAAATTAGTTATTTTTGTTCTCATTTCTGATTTTAGTAGTTTATTTAGTTACTTCTTTTTATTAAAGTAGCTATTTATCAATTTTTATTTCTCCTTTGACTTTACCAATATCATTCCTTCTATTTTCTTTGGCTCTATATATTGTTTTTCTATTCCTTTAATTGCAAACTTATTTTTCTTCTTTTTTTATCACTCTAGTTAATATAAAGATTCAAGGACACCATTTGGTATTGGAATTTGCTTTGCCATAATTTAGAAATATTGTAGTTATGTTTTCAATTTATTTAACATGATATCATTGTGTATATAGATTGCTTTTTAATCTAGGTTTTATTCAATGTCATTTTAAACATCCCATATATGCTTCTCTCTTTGGAGCATATTCTCTTTATTGTTTGCTAGTTTATCTCTTTATGATATTTAACTGCTTTAATTTATTGCATTTCAGCAAATTGTATTTTAATTATTGTATATATAAAGCTTCAATTCAATTTAATTAAACTCATTAAATATTTATTAAGTACATAAGAGATAGGAGGTCCCATTTTAAACACTGAAGAATCAGAGAAAAACACAAAACAAATACTTCCTTCACTTCCATTCCTTTTGCTTTCTTGGTAAAAAGTCTTCCAGAGTAGCTTTGGCCAAGAAATTAATTTTTCTCAGATCAACTTCTAAAGTTGGCTAGGTGTAAAGCCAATGCATGAGCAGCTTCCCAAAAGAATGCTTCTGTGAACAGCTTTTAAGGTTCTGATTACACATTATAGTGAACACTCTATTCAAAAACAAATGAAAGGAAAACATTCACAACAAATAAAGATACAATATATACAACATTACATCTTACCACAGAATATCACAATATACTGTTCACAACAGCTTATCATTAGAATGGCCACATAGTTTTCACCAAAGGGGTCACAATATTTAGAACAAAGAACAAAAGAACAATCATCTGGTATCCTTAAGGAGGTTTGCCTCCTTACTCAGTCATTCAATCATTTCACAATACAAGTCAGCCTTCCACTCATGGGGCAGTTAGATTAACTTAATCAGTCACTTATTTAGCAATCAGTTACTAAGTAATGTTTTTTTTTTTGTTACTAAGTATTGTTAATGAGTAAATACAATCATTAGAAAATTACATAAACCCCCCACCCCTCAGCCTCTGGTAAACTTCAATTTCATCAGAGCATTCAACATCCAAGGAGAGGCCTTTTCTTCATCTTGATTTGGGGTGGTCTCTCAGATTCCCTAGATCCCCTTCCATGGTCCCAGCTCTTACCTGAATCCACCAAACATTCACCTGGATTCAGAGGCAAACATCTCCCAGGTCTTTGTCCAGTCCTCTGGGCAGTTCCTTCTATACAGTGAAGTTCACAGGGTCCAGTACATCTCAAAATCTCTACAACTTCTGTTTCTGGGAACTCAAGGATCAATCAAGCCACAAACAAAGTGTTAGCATCCTGGTCATGTTTCTTCAGTCCTCCAGCAGTTCAGCTGTTCCTAGGATCCAGAAGAAATCTGGCAGTAGCCACTTCAGCCTTCCAGGCAGCTGTCTCAGCAGCAAAAACTCCAACTCAGTTCTCAGTCCAATAGTAACAGCCCAGCTTCCAGAAGCTGCAAGAGAAACTCTCTCACTCTCTCTCTCTCTCTCTCTCTCTGTCTCTGTCTCTCTGTCTCTCTGTCTCTGTCTCTCTCTTTCTCTTTCTCTTTCTCTCTCTCGCTCTTTCTCTTCTGGTTACAGTCTCCACAATTTTTCCTCCACCAGGAGCCCACCAGGAGTAAAATTCTGATTCTGCCTCTCTGGCCTTTTCTTATATACACACATACAGCATTGGCTTCCTGTTTCAGCCAAACCCTTCCTGTTAACGTCAGCAACAGGAGACAGAGTTCACACCCTCTGCCTTTTTCACAGAGGCTTGACTAAGGGCTAAGTACCTGTTTACTTGATATAACAAAAGGGGATCTTAAAATTTAAATTAAGTACCATTACAGAGGGAAGGTCCAGAATCAAGTAGAAGTTCAATTTCAAAGTGAAGAAAATGCTTGCAAACAGAAGTCCAACTTCTTGAGAAGAAGGGCTTATGGCTTATAGAAGGGGTAGGACTTTTATACATGAAAACCACAAGAAGGCAGGACCTTACACAATCTTGAATAAATAGTTCCCATCACTGATGATCCTTTGGACAATACAGACATTTTTGGGTCCTGTGGGAACAGTCTCTGAGTTAGTAGAATTATTCAGCTTTGTGATTGTCTGAAGTCAACAGGGTCATTGAGCCTTGTGATCATTCAGCTGGGTACAGTCCCAGAGTTAGTATGTTAGGAATGGGACTGAAGCATCTGGTTTGTTTCACTTAGGAGTTATAAACATGAAGACTCAAGAATTGTTAGCATGTCAGGAAATTTTGATTGATCACTTTCTGCTGCAGCTGCAGGCTAAAGTACCAGCTCACTTGATATCCTCTGGGAAATAGGTATCAAAGAAGTGCAAAAAATTATATGATTTTGCCAATGGGTGAGATCATCAAGAGAGTAATCACAAATGATTGTTGTTATACAAAGATCATGCCACAGCCTTCTTTTTGTTGGGCCTTTGATCTGGAAAACAGGGTGTTTCCTAATATCTTGACTATATCAGGGCAGTTTTCCTAGATAAATTCTTGAAAGATGATCGTTAGGCTCTTTTTTGATCATAGTTTTCAAGTAATTCAATAATTTTTACATTATCTCAGTTGGATCTATTTTCCATGCCAGTTGTTTTTCCAATAAGATATTTCCATTGTCTTTTATTTTTTTTTTCATTCATTTGGTTTTGTTTTGTTGTTTCTTGATACCTTATAAAGTCAGCTTTCATTTATTTAGTTTTAGTTCTTTGGTCACCTTTTGTACCTTATTTTTCATTCAGCCAATTATACCTTTTAAAGAGCTGTTTTTTTTTCTTCCCTTCAGTGAATTTTTGTGCTTCTTTCTCCATTTTGCCATTTTAGATTTTCAATGCATTCTTCTCCTCATTGACTTTTTGTACTTCTTTTCCCATTTGGCTATTTTATTTTTTAAGATTTTTAGTTTCTTCACTATTTTTGTGTCTCTTTTATTAAATTGTTGACTCCTTTTTCATGACTTTCTTGCATCACTCTCATTTCTCTTCCCAATTTTTCTTCTACCTCTCTTCCTGGATTTTCAAAATCTTTTTTGACCCCTTTCATGTCCTGAGATCAATTTTCTGTTATTCCTGGAGGCTTTGGATATTGGTACTTTGACTTTGCTATTTTCTTTTGAATGTGTGTTTTGATCATCTTTGTCACAATAGTAACTTTCTATGGTAAAAAAATAATTTTCAGTCATTTGCTCATTTCTTCAGTCTACTTCCTGACATTTAACTCTTTGTTAAATTAGGGCTCTGCTTGCAGGGTAAAGCTCACATTTTCTCAAGTTTCAGGTTTTTTGTGTGGTTGTTTTCTTAGATACTTCTAGGGCCTTCTAGTAAGTTTTCAATTTTTCCAAAGTGGTTTGATCTAAAGGGAGGTGTGTTTGCTGCTCTCTTGACCTGTTTTCTGGTACCTGACTAACTCTTTTCTGCCCTGGAGCTGTGAGAAGGGTCTTTGCTCTACCATAGCTACAAATTCTGGTGTGCTTATACTACTCCTTGACCTGGGATTGCCACTCAAGAGTACAAGTCAGACCTGAGTAGAGACAAAGCAATAGAATTCTGCCCTCCAGTGTGTAATTATAATTAATTTAAGTTTGAAAACCTCTTTTTGTTATGTTCAGTAAGCAGGTACTTAGCCCTTAGTAACTAATCAAACCTTTGTGGCTAAGAGGCAGAGGGTATGAATTCTGTCTCCTGTTGCTGACATAACAGAAAGGGTTTGGCTGCAGGAAGCCTATGCTTTGTGTGTATATAAGAAGAGCCCCAGGGAGAGACAGAATCATAATTTTTCTCCTGGTGGGCTCATGGTGGAGGAGAGAGAGAGTTTCTCTCAGTGAGCATCTGGAAGCTGACTGAGAAGTGAGAGAAGATTTCCTTGAGACCAGAATCTGGTAAAGGCTGAAGTTGCTGCTGAGAAGACCACCTAGAAGACTGAGATTTCTTCTGAGTCTCAGGCCGGCCAATCAGCTGGAGGATGATTGAACTATATCATGAAGAAGCATGCCTAGGATACTAACACTTTGTTTGTTTGAGGTTTGGTTAATCCTTGAGTTCCTGGGAACAGAAATTGTGAAGGTTTTGAGATGTGTTAGACCCTGTGAACTTCAGTGTGCAGCAGGAACTGCCTGGAGGACTGGACAAGGCCCTGGGAGCTGTCTGCCTCTGAATCCAGGTGATTGATGTATTCAGGTAGGAGCCAAGACCATGAAAGGGGCTCAAGGGAATCTGAGAGACCACCCCGAGTCAAGATGAAGAAAAGGCCTCTCCTTGGACATTGAATGCTCTGATGAAATTGAAATTAACTAGGGGTCGACGGGTGGAAGGTTTGTGTAGTTTTCTAATGATTGTATTTAGTGATTAATAATACTTAGTGACTGATTGCTAGATAAGTGACTGATTAAGTTAACCTTGCCCCATGATTGGAAGACTGACTATTGTATTTTGAGAGAACCGAATGACTGAGTAAGGAAGAAAACCTCCTTAGGGAAACCAGATGATTGTTCTTTTATTCTTTGTTATAAACACTGTGAACACTTTGGTGAAAACTATGTTGTGATTTTCTGTGATAAGATGTAATGTTGTGAATATTATAATGTGATTTGTTGTGAATGTTTGCTTTGATTTGTTCTTGAATAAATAGAGTGTTCACTAAATGGCGTAATCAGAATCTTAAAAGCTGTTCATAGCAACATTCTTTTGGGAAGCTGCTCATGCACGACATTACACAGTGCCATCAAAGAGATCCATACAGGAGTCTGATCAGTTGTTTTCAGCTCTGTGGACTGAAAGCTCTGTTAGCAGAAGCTGCTGCTGCTCCTGCTGCTGCTGATTGAGGGGCTTCCAAGGTCTCCTCTTGGTTTTCTATGGCATACTCTGCGTGCTGGGCTGTGCTTCACTCTTACCCCAGTGTGAAAGATTTTCCTGCTGGCCTTATAAGTTGTCTTTGACAGGACAATTACTTTATCCCATCCTTTTGTGTGTTCTGCTGCTGCTGGAATTGTTTTATGGCATTATTTAAAGGTATCGAGAAGGGGTTTGACACAGCTTTCTTTTGTTAGCTCCTTTAGCCATGTCTCTAACCTTCACAGCCCTGGGACCTTTATTCTTTGTCTCTAAATATCCCATCAGCAGTACTAGAATTTGCAAGAACTAGACGGTGATGCAGAGATTTCATGGCTCTGGGGAGGGATATAGTTCAAGAATAAGTGCATGTTCATCCCAGTGCGATTCTAATCCCCCAGGGCCTCATCAAGTATTCTGAGGATCATGTCACAGGCAAGGACCCAATTGTCTTGAGAACATAAAATTGCACACCTTATTTCCCCCTCCCACTAGAAAATAAGCTTGTTAAGGGCTAAAGAAAGGTTTTTTATTTTGATATTATTGGGTCCTGGTATATTACATATGCTTAATAAATATTTGATTATTTGTCCCCATTCTTGTGGAAGCCTCCAAAGTTTTAAGTAATGTGATCTGAATAGCCAAGTATATAAACTCGAAGTTAAACAATCTTTCTGTAGAAATTTAAAATACATTATTAGTTATATTGCTCAACACAATTCATTTTGGCAACTACAATATAATACTTTGGTTGTCAAAAAGTGATATTTTTATTACATATTTAAGATCTGTATATTATTATAAAATTACAATGGGCACGTAGGAGGTATAATGAATAGAGTGCTGGGACTGGAGTTAGGAAGACTTGTCTTCCTGAATTCAAATTTGGTCTAAGACCCTGAACAAATCACTTAACGCTATTTGCCTCAGTTTTCCTCATGTGTAAAATGAACTGGAAAAGGAAATGGCGAACCATTCCAACCATTCTCTGCCAAGAAAAGCCCAAATGAGATTACAAAGAGTCAGACAAGACTCAGAAAATGACCATATTAAGTTACAATAAAACTTTTTCATTTGATTTGAATTATGTATGCCCTAAGAAAATTGTTTCTTGTTAGAGGTCATACTCTTTTTTAAAAGGGAAAATAGAGAAATAGTTTGTTAACCTCTGCTTTACAGATTTAAAATCCAGTTTTCCTGCCAATTTATTTAATCCTGTAATAGAACGTTTTTGGAGACTCCAAGGAATCATGGAAAAGGAAAAATAATTCATAGAGAGGGGCTATATAAAACTTGGTTACAGTTGTCACTAGTTAAAAGTGAGCCTTCATGTCATTGAAGAAGGAAGAAGTCAAGAATTGCATTTTGGGAGCCTATGCCAAAGATTTGGCATTTTAATATATCAAGCTCATGCTACTAATATAATTTCTTATTTGAACTCTCAATATTTTCTAATTTGAATTGAGTTTTGATGCATATTGTCACCAAAACACTGCATTTGCTATAGTTAGATATACATTTTTTATCCATTACACATTCTTAAGACTGAATAATTTCTCATACTAATAATTTTTATTAGACTACTTTTGTCCTTCCTTTTTCCTCAACACTTTGTACAGCACCTGGAACAGAGTAGCTGCTGATTGTTTCTGACTTATTACAGCAGGCAACACATTATTTGCTTGATTGTTTTTCTTCTTAATTCTCTTGACTTTTTAAAAATTTTCATAAGGGAATTTAATTTATTTACATTCAAGGTTACAATTATTATGACATCCTAGTTTAATTTTTTTCCAAAATAAATGAAATCTTCCTTATCTAATGGCAATCTTTTCCCAAACTTAATACATTTCCTAAATTTTCTTTTTTAATTTCATTATTCCCATATTGAAGGTCAGAGTTTTACTTTTGGAATGATGCCTACCACCTCTTACTTCCCTCCCTCTCATAGTACAATAACTTTCTTTTTTGCTATTCTCTACCTTTTTTTGTAATGTCCTTGCTCAGTTCAATTGTTTTTCTTTCTCTTTCCATTTCCTTCAACTCCAACAGGGTCATTTGCTATTTGATGAAAATATTTCTAGCTTTGTTTTTCTCCTCTGTGGCTAAGCAGTCTTATTTGCAAATTATTTCTTCGTTCTACCACTTAGTTTGATAGAACTATTCCCTCCCACAGATTTTATGTTACTAGTAGTTTCCATTACCAAAATGACTGTTCATTTGTCCTTCTGTCCATGAATTGTTCGACATCTTCTTGACTTCTTTTTCCAATGTTTGCTTATAAGAAATTTTACATTTGTTGGGAATTTGATTTTGTGATAAAGTCACAGATTTCTTACTCCGAGCAAATCATATACTAATTTTTTCTTCATTTTTCATTTTATAGAAAAAAATCTCATGAAATTTGAATTGATGATTGTATACATCCAAGACCATTCTTGTCAGTTAATAAGATTATTTCCTTGTTACTCTTGCTAAATAGATGGACAATTTTATGTCCAAGTGAATTTGATTTTATGTTATTCCACATGATTGTTCTATGAATTCTGTGTATTTGCAATTGATCTTTTGTTTTCAACATATCTGAGAATTTTAATGATTGCCTGAAAAAGAATAGTCAGATTTCTTTCTTCTTTATGTTTTAGGAATTTGATTAATAAATTGTTTCTTCTTTTTCTGTCCATCTTCCCCTTTTATGAATTGATTCTAATGTTGTTTTCCCCTCTCAATTAGGAATTTGGTCGAGGCTTTATGAGTGGAGTGAAGTTGTTTTTCTGTTTCTGCTGTTTCCCCATTCCCCCTCCCCCCAATGCTTCTTTTGGCAATTGATTATTTTTTAAAATAATTTACATAGATAGTTCTTTTTAAAATTAATTTGTTTATTTACTTTTAGTTTACAACATTCAGTTCCAAAATCCCTTGAGCTTCCAATTTTCTTCCCCTCCCTTTGATCCCCACCCCAACCCTCCATGACAGCACGTAGGCAAATATAGGATCTACAAAGATCTCCACATTAAACATTAGACAGGTTGTAAAGAAGAATTATAAGCAATGGAATGAACAAAGGGAAAGAGGAAACAAAACAAAACAAGAAAAAGAAAGAGAGCAAGTAGTTTGTTTCAATATGCATTCAGACTCCATAGTTCTTGCTCTGGATGTGGACTTCTCTTTCCATCATGAGTCCTTTGGAGTTGTCTTATAACATTACATTGTTGGTGGGCAGAGCAATGATGGCCACATAAAAGCAGGGAAAGTCCAAGAGCTCCCCCCATAACCCACATCAAATACCTATGAAATATGACCCTAAACAAATTTTAGAACTACAGAACTCACAAAGTGACAGAAAGAAACAAATCTCCCATTGAAGGCATCCTGGCAGGCCAGCAGGAAGGATCCATCTCAGTGCACTGGGAGCAAAGCCCAGACCCACTTGAGCCTGGGGTTTTAGCTTCAGGGCAGCCCCAATCAGCTGAGGCTGGAGGGACTACTGGAGAGTAGATCGCCAGTAGCTGTGGCAGTTCAACCCATAAATGACAAAGGCAAAGTAAAAGGTTGGTGTGGACTTTGGGAATGCAGGGACCAAGAGTGTGCTCCAGCCTCTGCCCCTGGAGCAAAAAGTGGCTGAGGTGCAGCAGCCACAATTGTGAGGGGTAATGGCTCTTGCTTTAACCTACTTGGATCTAGATTACAGTCTTGGGTGGAGGTCCTGGGGTGTGTGACCAGGTAGCAGAGCCTGTGGAGGCTTCAGAGAGGGCACCCAACTAATAGCTCTGGCAGCTGTGAAAACCCCAGCAATTTGGGACAAAGCCTTGTTCTCTGGAAGCAGAGTTCTACTGTGACAAAGAGCTCTAAAGTTAAGTAATTGAGTGGCAAGATGAGCAAGCAAAGGAAGCAAAGTAGACACAGCAATCCAACTTTAGATTCTTTTTTGAGGGGACAAAAAGGATAAAAGCAAGGAACAGCAGAAAGACAATGAAGTCAGAACTCCTGCACCAAAAGCTTCCAAGAAAGATATGAACTGATTACAGACCATAGAGGAGCTTAAGAAGGATTTGAAAACCAAATAAGAGAAGTGGAGGAAAAATTGGAAAGAGAAATGAGAATGATGCAAGAAAATCGGTGAAAGAGAGTGAACAACTTGACTGGAGAAAATAACACCTTAAAAAATAGACTAACACAAATGGCAAAAGGGGCTCAAAAACCAATGAGGAGAAGAATGCCTTAAAAAGCCAAATTTGCCAGATGGAAAAAGAATCTTAGGGGTGACTAGGTGGCACAGTGAATAGAGCACTGGCCCTGGAGTCAGGAGGACCTGAGTTCAAATCCAGCCTCAGACACTTGACACACTTACTAGCCATGTGACTTAGGGCAGGTCACTTAACCCCAACTGCCCTCCAAAAAGCAAAAAAAATAAAAGAAAAAAGAAAAGAAAAAGAAAAAGAATCTCAAAAGCTCACTGAAGAGAACAATTCCTTCAGAAATAGATTGGAGCAAATGGAAGCTAATAACTTTATGAAAAATCAAGATACTATTAAACAGATCAAAACAAATGAAAAAAAAATAGAAGGCAATGTGAAATATCTAATTGGAAAAACCACTGACCTGGAAAATAGATCCAGAAGACACAAATTTAAAATTATTGGACTATCTGGAAGCCATGATCAAAGAAAGAAACTGGAAATCATCCTTCAAGAAATTCTCAGGGGAAATTGCCCTGATGTTTTAGAACCAGAGGGCTAAATATAAATTGAAAGAATTCACCAATCACCTTTTGAAAAAGATCCTAAAAAGAAAAATCATAGGAATATTATAGCCAGGTTCTGGAGTTCCCAGATCAAGGAGAAAATATTACAAGCAGCCAAGGAGAAACAATTTGAATATTGTGGAAACACAATCAGGATATCACAGGATCTGGCAGCTTCTACATTGAGGGATCAACAGGCTTAGAATATGATAATCTGGAGGTCAAAGGAACTGGAATTAAAATCAAGAATCACCTACCTAGAAAAACTGAGTATAATGTTTCAGGGGAAAATATGGTCATTCAATGTGATAGAAGACTTTCAAGCATTCTTTGTTGTCTTTTGTCTTTTTTTTTTTTTTTTTTTTGCTTTTTTTTGGAAGGGAGAAGGTAGGGCAATTGGAGTTAAGTAACTTGCCCAAGGCCACATGGCTAATTTTTGTGTTAAGTGTCTGAGGTCAGATTTGAACTCAGGTCCTCCTGACTCCAGGGCTTGTGTTCTATTCACTGCACCAACTAGCTATCCCCTTTCAAGCATTCTTGATGAAAAAAAAAAACCAGAGTTGAATAGAAAATTTGACACTCACATTCAAGTAGCAAGAAAAGCATGAGAAGGTAAAGAGGGAAAATAAATCATAAGGAACTTATCAAAGTTGAACTATTGACATTCTACATGGAAAAACAATAATTGGAACTTATGAACTTTTCTCAGTATGAGTATAGTTTAAGGGAATATAAATGTGTGTGTGTGTGTGTGTGTGTATATATATATATATATATATATATATATATACATACATATATATGTCTATATAGGAGGGTATATGGGCATACAAATACATATGCGAGTGTTTGTATATATGTGTACATGTACACCTAGACAGAGGGTACAAGATCAACTGAATAGGAAGGGATGAAATTGAGGTGAAATTGAGAGGGGAGAGAGGAAAATAATGAGAGGAGATGGGGTGAGAGTGAATGGGGTAAATTATCTCATAGAAGAGGCAAGGGAACTGTTACAATGGAGGGGAAAAACAGGAAGGCAAAAGGGAATGGGGTCAACCTTACTCTCATTGAATTTGGCTTAGGGAGGGAATGACATACACACTAAATAGGGTATCTTGCTCTACAGGAGGGTAGAGGGGGAGGGGATGAGAGGGGGGATGATGGAGGGGTGGGCAAGTTGGGGGGGGTAGTTAGAAGCACATGCTTTTGAAAAGGGGAAGGGGCAAAGTAGAGAAAAGAACAAGTTGGGTGTGGGATAGGATGGAGGGAACTGTCAATCTTTCATAATATATCTGCTATGGAGATGTTTCACGTGGGTACACATGTACAACCTATATTGAATTGCTTATGTTCCCAGTAAGGGTGGGTGATAAGGCAGGAAGGTAAAGGATGTGGAATTCGAAGTTTTAAAATCAATTGTTTGAAATAATAATAATAATATTATTATTTTTTACATACAACTGGGAAATAAGATATACAGGCATTAGGGTATGGACATCCATCTTGTCCTACAGGAAAGTCAGAGAGGGTATGGGGGAGGATATAGTAGAGAGCAGATTGGGGAAGGGTGTATACAGTGGGATCACTGTTTTGGGGTAGTAGGTAGAGGAAAGAGAAAATTTGTATCTCAAAATCTTGTGGAAATGAATCTTGTAAGCTAAAAATAAACATAAAATTTAATTTAAAAAATAACCTTACATTGCTGAGAACAGTCCAGTCTATCAAGGTTAGTCATCACACATACATTGTGTTTGTAAATTGTGTAAAAATTTCTCTTGATTCTGCTCTTTTTACTCAACATCAGTTTATATAAGTCTCTCCAGGTTGTTATGAAGTCTGTCTGCCCCTCATTTCTTATAGCACAATAGTGTTCCATTACATTCATATACTACAACTTGTTCAGCCATTCCCTAATTGATGGGCATCCTCTTGATTTCTAATTTTTTCCCACCACGAAAAGAGCTGCTATAAATATTTTTGTACATATGAGTCTTCCTCCCACTTCTATGATCTCTTTGGGATACAGTCTTTTGGATACAACTCTAGAAATGGTATTGCTGGGTCAAGGAATATATACTTATTTATAATCCTTTGGGCATAGCTACAATTTGCTCTCCAGAATGGTTGAATCAGTTCACAACTCCACCAACAATGCATTAGTGTTCCAATTTTTCTACATCTTCTCCAGCATTTATCATTTTCCTGTTTTGTCATCTTAGTCAATCTGGCCAGTTGGATGTGGTACCTCAGAGTTGTTTTGATTTGCTTTTCTCTAATCAGTAGTGATTTAGAGCATTTTTTAATATGCTTATACATATCTTTAATTTCATCCTCTGAAAACTTCCTGTTCATATCCTTTGACCATTTATCAATTGGGGAATAACTTGCATTCTTATAGATTTCACTCAATTCTTTGTATATTTTACGTATGAGGCCTTTATCAGAGACACTGGTTGTGAAAATTCCTTCCCAATTTTCCACTTTCCTCTTAATCTTGGTTACATTGGGTTTATTTCAATTAATGTAATCAAAATTATCCATTTTTGCATTTTATAATGCTCTCTAACTCGTTTCATCATAAAATCTTCCCTTCTCCATAAATCTGACAAACTATTCCTTGCTCTCTCAGATTGCTTCAGTATCAGCCTTTAGTATCTAGATCGTGCACCCAATTCAACTTGATTTTGGTATACAGTGTTAGATATTGGTCTATGCCCATTTTCTGCCATACTATATTCCAGTTTTCCCAGCAGTTTTTGTCAAATAGTGAGTTATCTCCAAAACTGGTGTCTTTCACTTTATCAAATAGTAGATTACTATAGTCATTGACTGCTGAGCCTTGTGTATACAACCTATTTCATTAATCCACTACTCAGTTCCTCAGCCAGTACCAAGTAGTTTTGATGACTTCTGCTTTATAATACAGATTAAAATCTAGTATAGGTAGACCACCTTCTCTAGCATTTCTTTTCATTAATTCCCTTGATATTCTGGACCTTTTGTTCTTCCAAATAAATTTTGCTACTATTTTTTCTAGCTCTATAAAGTAATTTTTCAGTAGATTGATTGGGATGGCACTAAATAGGTAATTTAATTTAGGTAAAATTGTCATTTTCATTATATTAGCTTGACCCAGCCAAGAGCAACTGATGTTTTTCTAATTAGTTAGATCTGACTTTATTTGTGTGAAAAGTGTTTTGTAATTGTGTTCCTATAGGTCCTGGGTTTCATTGTTAGTTCTAAACTATAAAATTTCATCATGATTTTGTCCCAAGACTCCTTATTCGTGTCACGTAGAATCTCTTCATCTTAGGTTACTTTTGCTAATTTGTCTAATTCTTTTATTCATTTAATTTTTGTCTTGAAAAATATTGATGTAATTTATTTTGTCATTGCTAATATACAATTAATTATTTCTGTTGAGGTGGGGGCTCTGCCCACCCAAACACTTTTGGGACTTCATGCTGTGTTTTGGTGAAACTGCCTCATAGAATTCAGTCAGACCACCTCTAATCCAAGTATAGGCATTTATTGAGATTGATGCCTCTCGTGAAGCAGGCTAAGTTACAAGAGGAACCAACAGCTTCAGAGAAAGCAAGATGGATTTTTATAGGGTAAAGGTGCAATTATATAATGAAAATTTACATAGAATCAAGGAACATAACTAATCTTAAAAAAGGCAAGAGGAATGTGTTAAGGGGTTAGGTAATGGAAGAGGAGGTCCCATCTATGGTTGGTGGTTAAACATTCTTGTTTTGTGGCCCTGCAATTGGCTAGCTATTATGCTCCTGTCTGGTAAAGATAGTTAGGTACTGTGGTCCTTCCTTAGGCTATATGGATGATGTGATTTTCATTGAATACAAGAACACACCTGTTTCTGTGGGAATGGGTCTGGGGGCAGTGACTAGGTAAAGATTCTTGCCACATAGACACACATGCTGTTTCTGTGGCAGCTAAGAGTTCACGGACACAGTTGCTGTTCTAGTGAGCAGTGAGGCATATAGGAAGAAGTTAAGACTTTGGCAGGGAGGCTAGATGGGTACAAAGGGGCCTATAATGAAGTTGGAATATTGGAGAAAACTTTAATAGGATTCCATCACTTCTATTTCTTTGTTTCTGTATTTTTTTCATTGAGTGAGAACTCTTACTTTCTTTGTGTTGATTTTTAAATTTTCTTTTCAGATTTTCTGAGAGGTTTTCTCCTTTTAAGTGTACTATTGCTGTTTGAAGAGGATGTTGAAGACACTGGTTGTTTTGAGACATGCTATTCTATGTTGTTCATGGAAGTTCACTAAACTCCTTATTTTATTAATGAAAAAGAGAAGAATAGAGAGATTGAGGGCTATACACAAAGTCACAAGGAAATTAGTAGCAAAGATAAAATTAAAATCTAGTTCTTTAGTGTTCTTACCACTATGTAAACTAGTTCTAGTTTGGAGTTACACCTTGAAAATTTTTGAAGGGATGACCCAAGTGTCTATATTATACTCAATGGGGAGCCAGAGAAGGTTTAAAAAAACAACAAAACTGTTGCTTTGCAGAGGAATGAGGTTGGTCAGCCTATGTATTGGGGAATTATTTGTTTAGCTCAGTGAAGAATTAAATAGCACAGAGAAAGCCTGAAAGCCGTAGTTCAAAGGAGAGGTCCAAGGTCCTAAAATAGAATGTTGGCAGTGGGATAAATGAAGAGGGAATAGATGTTAGAAAAATTATGAAAGCAAAATTTACAGGATTGAGCAAATAATTTGATATAATTGATGAGGTTAAGAGAATAACAAAAGATGATTATAAACATTTGAAGCTAACTTACTGGGTGGAAGGAGAGTGTTACAATAGACAGGACATAGACAAGGAATCCTATAGAAGAAGCATGATTAGGAAGAGAGAAGATTATGAATTCATTTTAAAGCATTTTAAATTTTAATGGCTTATTGATGACCTAGATTGAGAAATCTAGTGTGCATTTTAGATACAGGACTGAATCTCTTGGGGGAAGATTAGATAGTGGTAGATTTAGGGTTTTTCTGTATAAGTGTAATAAATGAAACAATAGGTATTAGTGAGAATACCAAGGAAAGAATGTATTGTAGATACAGAAAAGAATGCTAAGATCAAAGTCTTGATGGGTACATAACCTTACAATGCAGGATTAAGATTCAATCTGAGAATGAAACCAAGAAGAAAAGTATTGATAGTAGGTAAAGCAGGAGAAAGCAATGCCAAAAGGAAACAATATTTAGAAGTTATTTTTGGTTAAAAATGATCCCCCAAAATGGGGGAGGATAAGAATAATAAAAAAAAATGTCAATGAATTTGACACTTGAAAGAGGTGACTAGGGGTGGCTAGGTGGCACAGTGAATAGAGCACTGGCCCTGGAGTCAGGAGGACCTGAGTTCAAATATGGCCTCAGACACTTGACACACTTACTAGACATGTGACTTTGGGCAAGTCATTTAACCCCAATTGCCCTCCAAAAAGCAAAAAAAAGAAAAAAAAAGTAAAAGAAAAAAGAAAAAAGAGGTGACTAGTAACTTTGTTGAGAACTGTTTAACTGGCTGTTTAATTAGAATTGTTTTAACCAGTGTTTGGGGCAAAAGCTAGATTTCAGGGTTCTGAGGGGTAAAAGCAATGAGTATCAACTACTCTTTCTAGAATTTTAACACTGAAGGCAAAGAAGTTTAATGAGTTTATGCAGATTGAATTTATGAGTTTAATGCATATTGAAGTGTTTTTCTTTCTTTCTTTTTTATTTTAGTACATGGGAGGTAAGAGTATGTTTGTTGATAGAGGAAGAAAATAATCAAGTCGAGAGAAAGAGATTGAACATGATTCAATGCAAAGAAAGAAGGAAACTAGTCTATTGAGAGAGTGAAGATTGAATTCAGAGGTTATGTTTTCAGTCCTACATCTCTAGGTTCTACTCATGTGATCTTGCTCAAAGTATGACTTGCTATCTTTTACTCTCAGTTTCCTCATCTGTAAAATGAAAGGGTTGATGTAAAGTCAAGCAGGAGCAACTCTCCAGAATACTGCTGCTGTGAATAGCTTTAAGATTCTTATCACATAGTACAGTGAATCCTCTATTCAGCAGTAAACTAAAGCAAAATATTCACTCAAACCAAAGTACAGCATCCACAGTATTATAACATAACAACTTATCACTAAAGTGGTCACAGGATTTTAAACAAAAGATATCGTTCGATAAGTCCTTAACTCAATCATCCTTAATGAGTAATCCTCTTTAAGGGATACAAAGTACAAAGGTCTCCTACTCCAGGTCACATTAAAGAATTAATCTTGTCAGTCAGAAAATCTTCTTTCTTCTTGACTGGAGACTAGCTTCCTATCATCCTTAACTCAGTCATCCTTAAGGGGTACAAGGTATAAAGTACAAATTTCTCCCACCCCTAGGCCACAGTAAATCAAGATCTTGTCAGTCAGCACTAAGTACCCAAGGAGAGGTATTTTCATCTTGGCTCAAGGCTGGCTCTCAAATTCCATGGTTCCTCTTCCATGGGTCCAGCTCTTGCCTGAATTCATCAAACTGTCATCTGGATTCACAGGCAGGCAGCTCTCAGCTCCTTGTCCAGCTCCTCATCCAGCTTCTCATTCAGTTCCCATTCCATATTGAAGCTCACAGTGTCCAGTCTATCTCAAGTCCTTCACTGCTTCTGTTTCTGGGAAGACAAAGCTTAACAGAGACAAAACAACATTCATGCACATTACCAGCACCATCATGAATTCACTATCTGCCTGTGAAATCAACACAGACCCACAAACAAGGTCTGAGAAATCAACACAGACCCACAAACAAAGTCTGAGAAATCAACAAACATCATGAGTTTAGTCACAGGACCTCTGAATCCCTCCTCCAGTACTTCTGTAAACAAACAACAAGAAAATCCTCTTTCAGGGCTTCTTAACCAGCAGTAAGGTCCCAGGGCTTCTGTACAAAATATCACAAACACAAATCAACACAGAACAGACAGAGTGCTGGCTATCACAAGTTTTCTCCTTCTCAGTTCCGCTCAGTCTAAGCTTGTGCTCCTCCTTTTATATGGTGGTTCTCCTTGTCCCACCCTTCCTGTTGTATCATCAAGTTTCTCCCACTTTCAAATCACAAAGAGCCCAAACAAGGTGCTAAATACTTAAGTAGCTGAAACAAGGTGCTAAGTGCTTCTTTGCTTACCATTAAAGTTGATGAGATGACTTTCAAAGTTCCTCTCCCCTCTCTAAACTATAATCCTATAAGAAAGAGAAAATAACCAAAGAAGAAAGTTCCTAGAAGAGATGACAAAGAAGGCACAAAGCTTTGGTTATCCTTGGAAAGGGTGGCTCACCTCATCTTTGAGACTACATCAATGGAAAACAATGTGGCAAGTACATAAAAAAAGATTTTAAAGTCTTGAGGATGCAAGATACAAGAGCTCACAACAAATGACTTCATTCCTTTTGGGAAAGTAGATAAAGTAAAGAGTCAGGGAAGAGGAAGATGTAGTGAAGATGAATCTAAGAAAGGTAACTCTGATGAGTCAATAGGATCCTTACTCATCAAGTGAGGTACAGATCAGTGCTGAGGGCATGCTGTTACTCAGAACCAGAGAATGAAAGGGACATTAATAAATGAGAATGCAAAGATAGTAGACTGACAAGAACTCTGGGAATTGATGCAAGGTATAAAATACCTTGGTTCTCATTTACCTTTAAACAGTAAAGGATAATAAGAGAATACAATTGAGTAAGAAGGTAGAAGTGATTTTTCTACTGTTTTAGCTATGACCTTTGAAATTTAAGACAAAAGTCTATTCTGTCATCCATTTGAACTTTAACCTTTAAAATTTCAGATTTTTATCCTCTAGATCATAGGAATGATTAGCACATCTTGCTTAGGATTTGGTAACTTATTAGATATACGGGAGGGAACAGGTAGAGGAAGAACATACAGGAACAGCTATGTTAAATGTAACTGATGTTTCAAGCATTAACCAATTTCTTAGATTTGCTATCTGCAATCTCATTTTACGTTAAAACAAGCCAAAAAAAGCCAAGTAATTCTTTTCTCAGGAAGAAAGATAACTTTTGTCTTTTGGCTAGCATTGGACATCATAGGCCATACTGCTAAAACAAATACTGGGGATTATATAAGTTTCTGTAAGTTAGTTCTTTTTCTATAATATCTGAGAAAAAGTCAGCTTACCCTAGGATAACAAGCAGATGCACAGTTATCTTCTAGGAATGTTATCACATATTTGAGTAGGCTAAAAATAATATAGAATTCCCAGATATAGAATTTTAAGATAGACTTGAGGGGATTCTGAGTATCTGTTTTTAGGAACTTTTCTAGGATCTAACCATTTATCCCATAATATAGACTTTTTAGTAGAAAAGTGCTCATGCCTTCATATATAGTACTTTTCATACAATTTAACAAAAATATTAACATTTACAGCTGACATTTATATAGCCCTTTTGCAAAGAGCTGTATGCATATTATTTCTTTTGGGCCCCACATGAACCCTGTAAGATAGATGCTATTATTATTCCCATTTTCAAATGAGTCAACTGAGGCTGAGTAGCTAAATGATTTATTCACAGTCACACGGCTAATAATCATCTGATTCAGGAACTTAGCATTCTACTTACTATGCCATCCAACTGCCATAAATCACCTTGTAGTCATTTGTATCATTTTATGCTCATTGTTCTGAAATATTCAATATTTTTAAATAACAGGAAAAAGAATCATAGAATCATAGTATCCAGGGGCTATAAAGGACCACAGAACCCCTCTAAGTCAATACACAACTCACCAATAAAACTTCCTAGATCAATGAAAACAAATGGTCACCTACTCTTTTATTTTTTTTTTTACAGACTTCCATTAAAGAGAAATACCTCTTTCCACATACAAATAGTACAAAAATAGCCCTTTACAAATAGCCCTTTCCACTTTTGAAAAGCTGTAGATATTAGGAAATTTTTCCTTCCTTCACTGTTAAGTAACTTTTCATTTATTGCTCCTAGTTGTGCCCTCTGGCACCAGTCAACAACTTTTTAAAAATCTTTTTTCTATGTGCCTGGAGTACTCTACCTCCTCATCTCTGCCTCCTGGCTTCCATGGCTTCCTTCAAGTTCCAGCTAAAGTTCTATATTTTATGAGAAGTTTTTTCCAATCTCCATTTATGCTAGTACCTTTCCTCTATTTATTATCTCCACTTTATTCTGTTTCTACATAGTCGTTTGCATGTCTCCTCTTTCATTAGACTGTTATCTCCTTGTGAATAGGGCCTGTCCTTTGAATTTCTCTGTTTACTTAACACTTGGATAACTATCTGAAACAAAGAAGGCACTTGAAAAATACTTACTAAGTGATATGACAAGTTTTCAAAAAATTAAAGATTGTAATCATGCCCTTTCTGTGCTTATCTCCAGAATAAAATCTTCCATTCATTTCAACTAATCTTTGTATGGCAAGTTTTCTAAGGTCTTTTATTATGTTGTTTACCCTCTTCAAGATAAAATCCAGTCTAGATTAATCTTTCTTGTGTCAGAGACTTCTTTGACAGTTTAGTGAAGCTAAGGACTCCCTTTAAATATTGTTTTTAAATAATTTAAGGAAATGCTAAATTTCAGTTGGAGTTTAATGAAAATAAAGATGTATTTTTCCCATTCAGATTATAGATCTCCAATAATCTGTCCATGAGTTTCTTGGTAGTCTATGGACACCAGATTAAGAGACTATGTTGTAGGTTACACATATTTTTCTTAAAATATGACCAGAACTGAATGCAAGACTCCAGGAGTAGTCTGAGCAAAGCAGAACATAGCTAAATGATCAGCTTCATTATTCTGGATACTATGATTCTCTTAATGCAATCTAGATAAGCAATAACTTTTTGGGGGTTGTCAAGTCACCTTACTGTCTCACATTAAGTTTACAAACCACCAAAATTTTCATGTCTTTTCCACAGGGAGTGATAAATGTCCTTCATTCATTTCACATTTATGAGGTTGATTTTTTGAACCTATGTATAAGACTTTACATTTATCCTCATTGAACTTCATTCTGTTTGATTAGAGTTATTGTTCTTATCTGGTATGATATTGCCATACTCTTTTTAGATTCTCCCTCTGCCATCCAATATGCTAATATTTCCTTATTGTTTCACGTTTTCTGCAAATTTGCTAGGCATGCTTTCATTCATGTTGTAGATAAAAATGTTAAATAGCACTAGACCAGGGATAAAACATTACTTATTCAAATTGAATTTTAATTTTTGTAGTTCTATTTGTGAAGAATAATAAATGGTTATAGCCTATGTCTTCTAAGGAATTATTTTTTTTGAAGTTGTGCTAAATCCTATAATCTACAAAAAATTAGATAAACTTCCCCAGCCTCGAATCAATTATGTATTTAATCCTTTCAAACATCCTGCAAATATTAGAATGAATAAAAGCACATTTATTGTTGCTGAATTGTTTCAGTTGTGTCTAACTCTTTGAGATCCCATTTAGGGTTTTCCTGCCAAAGATACTGAAGTGATTTTCCTTTTCTTCTTCTTCTTCTTCTTCTTCTTCTTCTTCTTCTTCTTCTTCTTCTTTTTAACAGATGAAGATGATGAGATAAATAGGTTTAAGTGAGTTCCCTGGGGCAGTACAACTAGTGTGTGAGGCCAGATTTGAGCTCAAGAAGATGTCTTCCTGACACTCTATCCATTGCATCATCTAGATACCCCTATGCATACACATATACATATGCATTTATCTATCTATCTATCTATCTATCTATCTATCTATCTATCTATTTTATATTCATAAGTATGGAGAATATCCAGTTTTAATTTTTTTTTTAGTTTGTGTTTTTCTGTCTCTCCCAGGCAGGAGGTATAACAGTAGAGTTCAATTCCAATGAGTTTAATGAGTTCAATTCCATTACCAAATTGCATATAAGCTTTGACTGGCTACATTTCTGTTCTGGGCTAGTTTACTACCAATTAAATAGTCTGATGGCTCCATATTCCAAGGATTTACCATATTGATGCCAGATGATGGAGAAAACTGATTATGTTTAGAACACTTTATAACTCCCAAATTTTAGTTGTTCACAGGCATCAGCCTTTCATGTAGTAAAGACTATATACAATATTTCATCAGCTTAGCATATACCCACATAAAATAGTTGTATATTACACACATTTGTTATATATGAGCATATTAAACACATATATAAATGTATGGAATTTCAGCAATATTGTTTTATTGATAGATAGTAATGAATTAAAGGGCCTAAATTCCAAGGCAAGGAATGATTATATTTTACAACATAAATGCGGACATGATCCTGATTAGTTTTTCTAATTCAAAATTAGTGACCTATCCTCTTTTTATAGTCATTAGCCCAAGTTCTTTTTTATGCCAAAGCACAAATATTGCAAAAGAATAGATTCAATTTCATAAGAAATTTGAAAGAGTATTAAATTCTTAACCAAAGATATATCTTATGTAATAATTTAACTTATTAAAATATTATTTTACCATTGCTCTATCATGGCTTGAAAATAATTAAGTTGATGAAACAACACAATTGGATATACAACTAATAAGTTGGAAGGGTTAGATATATAGTTGCATTGGGGCTAGGGGGTTTTAGCTAATTCTTTGTATGTTATCATACCTAGCATATTTTGGTACCAAATGAACATTAATAACAATGATAGTAACAATTTCAATTTAGTTTTCAGTATAGAATACATATGTAGCAAAAATTTCTGCTGAGTTCTTTCTCCTAATGCAGATTCTGTGTATTATTTCCAATTTATCCATTTTATTGACTCATTCTATGTCCATGAGCTAGTCATTTAATATCTCTACACCTATGATTCCATCTATAAAATGGGGATAATAATACGGACCTATTTAATTATTTAGATCTTTAGAATGCTGAAAAGCTATATTCAAGTTAATTATATGAAAGGTACTTCAAGTTCACTCCATTATTAAACTTATTTATCTGATTTCTTTACAATATAACCTAACCAATTATACATGGTACTGTACTACACAGAGAGATAAAAATATAATGAATGGGAGAGAGTTGAATAGCAGATGACTAGTAATGGAAGGGTATCTTGTTTAAAGTAATAAAAGGATTATTCAAATTGGCTAGATATGCTCATTTAGATGAGAAAAGAAGGAATGTCTCAGGACAACCTCTCCTTAATAAGTTTTAAATGCAATTTCTCATAAATATCTTATTTTTCCCTATGATTCCTAAAATTTGAAGTCCATATATACATTTAGAGCAAAGTATGGCTTATAAAATATCTTTAGAGTGCATATTTGAACCACTGGCTAATTTTTTTTCTCCACATAGCAGATACTTACATTAAGAAAACTCCATTTGAAAAGTAAAGCTATCCCCCTGAATAAAGATTTCACATTGAAGTGATATAGGTGATAAATATGATTTCTTTCTTTTTTAATTAGTAACTCAAATATTGTCTGATTCCATAAACACATGATAACATACACATACCATATCTCTCTGGCACACACATATCCTATCACACATATTTCTGTCACACACTGATTCTCTCTGTCATATACTTTCCTGCCATTCATTATCTCTCTTACCTAATCCTGTTTTCATACAAAACACTGTCTTTCTTCTACACAATCAGCTATAGCAATATGAGTGCAGCCAAATTAGACTGGACAAAAAAAAATTGGCCCATCCAATTTTCTATAACATCCATATACTCATGCCATATGGCAAGGCCCCAGAAGCATCATCTTGCTTCTTGCACACAATTAAAATAACCCTGAGCAAAATCAGATTCAGAAAAATAGCATTTTATGTTCTTTCAACTTTATAAATCACCTCACCCATATAAACTTATCTCAACACTGCTCCAAAGATAGCCTCTGACAACATCAAGGTCAAACTATGAGGCAATTATCAACATTTATTAATCACCTTTTTTAGGAGCACTGATAAGTTATCTATATGAAAAATTAAAACTTCCATCATAGAGATTGCCCAAATGATTTACCTTTAAAAGCCACAGGGCTCCCTGTTTAAAAATAATTTCCTGTCAATATACTACAACAGACTAAGAGCAAGAGTACTGAAGATACAGAATTTACGTATGACATTAGGTTTGCAAGACATGGTGCCATTTTCAACTAGTCAAGTTGACTGATAATGACTGAGTCTTGTTTTAAATATGAACACTAATTAAACTGATTTAGTTTAGCAGGATACTATCTAAACCACAAGACAAGATGGGAAGCCAAGGGACCACTGTTGAGCTTTCCAAACTGGCTAGAATATTGAGTGCAGTTCTTTAACAGGATCATCTTTTAGGAAATCTGTCACTTCCACTAGCCTTATTGTTAGCAAAGCTTCATAAGACCCACTTGACTTCTTTCTCCAGGAAATCTGGTTCTAGACTAGTAACTGTGCCACAGTGATGTTAGAATCTTTCTTGTATAGTTCCATATATTCTTGCCACCTCTTTTTAATCCCTTCTACTTCTGTTAAGTCCATAATGTATTTTCTTAAACCTCTAGTTACTCATCTATTAAATGGGAATGAAAAAAAAAATTAGTACTTAATATATGGGGGTGTTTTGAGGATTGAATGGCCTGATGCCTCTTTACAAAATCTTTACAGTAGATGAATCTCAATTAAATCCAAATGAAAATTGTGAGATTATTTAGAATAAAATCAGCAAATGAAACTTCAAAATCAAATTAAAAAATAAGTCTCTGAAAAACATGCTGACATATTCAAAGTGTTGTTGGTGATTTAGAGGTTATGTCTTAAAAGGTTTGGATGATGGGAACAGAAAGTCAAAAATAGAAACTCCAGAATGATTTTTAAACCAAAACAGGAGGAAAGAAACAGAACAGCAGCCTTTAAAATCCCATCCCTGAAGGCATAAGAAAAGGAAAATACTTAAAATAGAGACCTAAAATTGAGAACTTAGCACCATACAGAGAATCTCTAAAAGAGACTTTTGACTAGCTTGTGACTCTTAGCTTATGACTCTTTGAATAATGATGAGCATCTCTATCCTTCCTATAAATTAAGAAAGAAGATGTGACAGGGCACTTTTGAAATGCCCATTTACAAATAGACATTTCAGTTTGTTCAATATAGACCTAACTGCCACTGTTTTCTCATCAGTAGGTTTAGCATATCAGTCTTTTGACCTAATTGTTTGCTTATGGCATACTTAGAGTACTTTGTTCAGTGAAATTCTCAGGCCTTCAATTATATTCATGGCAAAAACCTAAATATTAAATTATGTATGTAAGTAAATAAAATATGCACATTCTAAGAAATGAACTTGTATTAGGCACAATTTCCAACATTTGGCATTCGTTATAGCTTATGTGCTCACCAAAATCATAAAGTCTATGAACTATTATCACTCGTGTCTCCAAGTCTCATAGTCACTTAGATGCCAAGACTCTGGCACCTTAATGGTTAGATATGTGTTTCACATCCTTGGGGACCTTTAGAGTTTAACCAGAGATCTAGTGTTTTCTGGGCTCCAGAAATCTGACCAGTTTTCTTCTTGATGACAGGATTCAGGGAAGATTTTCTCATTTGGTTATTATAGGCCTGGACTGGGAAAAGTATTCTGGAAAAAATGAAAACAGTAACAACAACAACAACAAAAAAAAAACTTTGTAAGACTTAAAAACTTTGATCCACGCTATCAACAGTAATAATTCCGGGGGACAGATGACGAATGCTCTCTACCTCCTGACAGAAAGTAAGGACTTCAATATGAAGAATGAGGCACACAGTTTTAGACATGGCCTATGTGCTTAACTTAATTATGTGCATTTGTAACGTATTTTTTCCTCTCTCCTTTGGTAGAGGAAAGTGGGAGGAAGAAAAACTTAAATGTTTGTTAATTGAAAAAAATAAAATACTAAAGCAAAGACACACAAAAAGGCAAACTTAGGCACAGAAAATGTTCATAAGTCGACCAGGTAAATGGAAGTGAGAACAATTCCTCATGCTTCTTTTTATGGATTTTTAAAACAATGTTTTCAATCTTTCAGGAAACCTGTTGAATCTTAATGATTTTATCTTTTTCCTACTGGGATGTCACTAGGGAAGACTTTCTTATCAATAGATAATCATTTATTAAATGTCTACTATGTGACAAATATTATTCTCTGGAAACACAAAGTAAAAAAATGAACTGTCCTCAATATCAAACTTTTATTTTGTCAGGAAAAACAACATGTAGACATATGAATATAAACAAAATAGATACAAATTAAGTATTAAGTGATTATCAGGAACAAGGGCAGGTCCTAGCATTTGCATAGATCAGTTATGACCTCATTCAGTAGGCAGAGCTAGAACTGACCTTTAATATAAGATTAATCTTCTAAGGGAACACCTGGTTTGGTTGATTGGCTGATTTTTGACAAATTTTCTCATCTCCATGTGTAGTGATGCTGTATTCTGTGGACAGTACTACCTTACACATGCCACATATTGGAGTACTTAACTGTTTTTGATACAGTGAATACTGTAGGTATTGTGTTGTGTGAACAGCGACCTTTCTGAAATATCCAATTGGATGCCCCAATGGCCTTTCAAACTTAACAGATATGAAAAAATAACCCATTTAATCTCCCCTCTTCTACTACCTTCACAACTTTGCTATCACTGTTGAGGACATCAACCTTGTCCAAAAATGTAGTTGTATGATCCAAACATACTGGAGAGCAATATCTGGAATTATGCCTAAGGGGTTATAAAATTGTGCATATCTTTTGATCCAGCAATACCACTACTATGTCAGTATCCCAAAGGAATTTTTTTTAAAAAAGATAAAAGGAACTACTGACAACAAAAATATTTAAAGCTTTTCTTTTTGTTGTGGCAAAGAACTGGAAATTCAGGGGAGATCTATCAACTGGACAATGACTAAATGACTTGTGGTATATTATTGTATTTTGTAGCTATTTTTCACTCGTGTCTAGTTCCTTGTGATCACATTTGGGGTTTTCTTGGCAGGAATACGAGAGTAGTTTGATATTTTCTTTTCCAGTTCATTTTATAGATGGGCAAACTAAGGAAAACTAGGTTAAGTGACTTACCCAGTGTCCCACAGCTAATAAATGCCTGACACTGGATTTGAATTGAGGTCTTCTTCACTCTAGGCCCATTGCTATTTTCATTGTAGCACCTAGTTGCGCTAGGGCAGCAGTTCTCAACCTGTGGGTTGCGATCCCTTTGGGGGTCAAAGGACCCATTCACAGGGGTTGCCTAAGACCATTGGAAAGCACATATTTCCAATGGTCTTAGGAACCGAGACACCACTCCTCTATCCATCTCCAGGCGGGTCTGCCCAACTACTGATATGTCCACACAGGAGTATTAAAGGGTCACAGCATTAGGAAGGTTGAAAACCACTGCCCTAGGGAAGTAAGGCAAATATTATTTCTAATTCATGTGTGAGGAAATGGAGGTTTAAAGAGATGCCATAATCATATAAGACTTCACAACAAATTGTTGTCAGAACCAAGTCTCAATCCACAGGTCTAGCTCTGTCATCATAGTACTAAAATCAGATTTAGAGTTGAAAGGATCTTCAGTGGCTATCTTCAAGTGCTCGTTTTTACAGATAAAAATATTGAGGCCCCAAAGGGGAAATTACTTGCCCAAAGCCATGTTGGTGGTACATAACCTGCACAGATGGAATTAGAATTCAAATTTTATTACCACAAATCTTATGCTTATTTCATCTGTACAACACAGGACCGGTGTGCTTTTTATTACCATCTGTGACTGTCCAACTGATATTGAATGAGGTAATAGCAGCCTTAATTGTGAAAGGCATCCTGGAAGAGGTGGGACTTTGTCAGAGTTTTGAAGTAGTGGTATGTGCCCTAGAAGGATTGGGGTGGGGCAGGGTAATATGGATTAAGAGAAGATGCAGCCACAAGGGAGTTATGGTTATTCTTTCAACAGCTATACTACAGGGATGTGGGAGTGTGATCAAGGAAGGCTAGTACCTCTGGCGTGAGGGCTACCAACCCCTTTTCAAGGCTGCTTTGGTATCTACCTTATTCACTTGCCTTTCATCTTTGGCTGCAAGAAGCTGTAGCATGTGTAGCAGCCACACCCAGGTAAACCATTTTGTCAGACAGACTAAACAATGTTGAGGGTAGCCAAGGGGTCTCAAATCCATTGGTGAGTTAGGGGGGTGTCTAATCCAAGCATGTGAAGACTTCTCCTGGTGGAATGGGCAGATTAGAACAAATTGTTCCAATGGCCATGAAGATAGCTGAAGCGGGAGCTATGGAACACTTAGAGCTTGGTTAGACAGAGAAGACACAAAGGTCATTCACTGCATCTTGAGACATAACCAGTTGTCATGACTCTGTCCTGCCACTGGGCTGTGACAGTTCTGGAAAAGAGAGTGAGATCAACAACTTCATGCAACACTATCTCATTTAAATCCAATTTACACAGAAATCAAAAGACATCACCCATACCATTTGACCATTTTTGCCTATCTCAAAATCATGTCATGACAGGCAAGTGATGAAGCAGCAGGTGCATATACACTGGGAGCTGTAGTCACAACCTTGCACACAGGTAGCCTAGGCAATAGGGTTATTTTCTCACTGGAAGCAGCAGTGAGATTCAGCAGTCCTCTGGGTGTCTGAATAGCCTTTGCTCACCTACTGGTGTGATAAAGGGGCTAGGAAAGGGGCCCTAAACATTGTCTGCTTACCTAACCCTCGTCTGTTTACTGCAGCAGTGGGGAATCCCATCATGTGGTCCAAACACACACAAAAAAATTAGCAAAAACTTCTGCAAAGATGACCCCACTCACCATTGCTCCATAATATGTGTGCACACTTATAGACAACACAAAGTTCATTACACCTGACAAGAGGAACAGATCTTGTTGCAAGAGAACTCTGCAGTTATTTGTAATGCCAATGCAATATTTACAGGGCCAACAATCACAATAAAGACTGTGACTGTAAATATTTCTCCATGGCTCTGTTTGATCACCAAGTATAACCAACTCTCCATATACAGGAAGAAGAAAAGCATTTATTTAGACACCAGAAAACTGAATCCCAAAACCAGCCAGTGAATTCTATCAGAGTAGTAAAGAAATTAACAAGCCATAACAACACAGAGAGCCATAGCATCCTTTAGCCTTCCAACAAACCAATATAAGAGAAATATTTACTCACAAGCCTATTTGACTCTTGTCCTGAAAGTCCTCTCCCCCAGCCATCTAGTCTAGTTCTTACTCCCAGCTTCCTGTGACTCTGCTGGACCTTCAGCAGACTCCTCCAACCACAGGTTCCATGTGGCTGTATTTAGTTTATTAGGGGGCAAAGTTTATCTTCAAAGCAGGGAAGCAAACTTCAGCAAACTCCTCTCATCACAGGCTCCATGTAATTGTATTCAGCTTATTAAGGGACAGAGTGTATTTTCAATGAGGGGAAGGTCTTCAAATTCCCCCTAGGCCTATTAAGGAGCAGGGAAGATCTTCAAATTCCCATTCCTATTACAGTATCATGTCCAAATTAAGCTGGACACATTTTTTTTTCTGGAGCAGCCGATTAAGAAAAGTGTCATGAAGCTGGTGAAGATTTTCCAATCAAAACTAATTTAGTCAACAAGCTTGTATACCTAGAAAAAGGAAGGAAAGACAGACTCATACCAATGCAATTGCCACTTGCAGGAAAATGCCACACCATCATCATCAGTGCCTGTATTCCCACCATGATGAACCCTGATGAGGTCAAAGAAAAATTCTTTGGAACCTGGAGACCCTTGTCATCAATGAACCAAAAGAGTTCAAGCTTATAATTTTGGGTGACTTTAATGATAGAGTAGGCTCAAACTACCCAACATGGCAGGGATTCCTTGAGGGAAATGGAGCTAGAGATAACAGCAATGATCACTTTCTACTGAAGACTTGTGCATCTCATGACTTTCTCATCACCAACAATGTCTTTCATTTACTTGAATGAAATAAAACTTTGTAGATGCACCCTTGCAGCAAATATTGACATTTAATAGAATATGTGATTGTAAGAGAAGGGATAGACAGGATGTGAATGACAAAGGCAATGTAGAGGGGGAAAGTGCTGGACTGAGTATAGACTTATTCTCTCCAAGTTAAATATTTGAATTTAACAAAAGAGGTGGCCCCAACACAAAATCATTACTAGAAAACTTAATTTCAATAGATTAGAGCTCTTTTCTGGAGGGAACAATTTTTTGCTAATTTGGAGGGAAAGTTGAACCAATACATTGTTGGCAACAGTAGAGCAGAAAAGGAGTGGGCAGAGACTTGGTGTACAGCACTGCATTCACTTATCTGGGTAAAAACACTTAAAAAAGTCAAGGACTAGTTTGATAAAAATGATGGAGAAATTCAGAAACTGCTAAGTGAAAATGAAAACTCTACACATTTTACCAGTAGGACAGTTCATCCACCTCTAAGGAGGCAACATTTAACTCCATCAAAAGTAAAGTGGAGACAAAACTTAGAAAGACACAGAATTCTTTGCTCAGTAAGAAGGCAGATAAAATTCAGTTTAATGCCGATGGTAACAATCTAAAGTGCTTTTATGATGCCCTAAAGGCTATTTATGGGCCAAAGACCTATGGTTTATCTCAACTACATGGTGCTGATGGAACCACATTGATTATTTTTTTTTTTCTGGAAACAAAAAATGTATTTTATTGTAAATAAGAAATATACAGGACAAAGCTCTCCAGGAATCTGAGTAGCATAAATAAAAGGTCATATAAGCATCTTTTTTCCATCCATAAAAATGTCATACTCACATGGCATGCACACATTTAACAGGTTTGGTTACTTGCTGGCCTTTCGACACAGCCTTCCTTTTTAAGTACAGTCTATAGTAATCCTGACCCAGGAAGCCTGTTGACTCCATCATAACAGCTGATATCAGAGCCTGGTTGTGGCATCACGAGAGGATAAGGAAGAAGGTTCAAAGCTCACCCTGGGTAAGGTTCTTGATTTTGTTCGTGTTGTGATCAATGGCACTTGAGAGAAACTGGATCCAGTTTTCTTCTTCATGGGGATACACAGGACTTGCGTTTGTGATTTCAAGAACCGTTTTCAACACAGATGCAAGTTTTGCAGCAATGAGTTGCACAGCCATCTGATTCAAAGGTGGATACATGCTTAGTGCCAACTCATCCACACTAGGGATGATCTCATTGGAAGTATCTACAATGTCACCTAGCTGGGCAACCTGATCTGAGACAACTGTCTTTCCATGGCTTTCCACTGATGACTTGACCTTCTTGAGACAAGCTTTTGAGCCTTTCATTAGATGGTTTCTTCTCACCTCCCAGGTAGTTCCCCAAAACCAGTAAAATCATAGATTTGGAAAAATGTTTGGAAACTTTGCAAACCTGGATGTTTTTTAGGTAAAATGGTGACTACACTTAGAGAAATGCCAGATAAATGAAATTAGTAGGATCATGAGATCATAGTTTCCAGTTGGATGTGGGCAATAAGCCAGAAAAATAATACAACCAGTCTCTTTGTTTCAAGAGACTTCTTATCTAACACAAGGATTACACATATATCTTAAGTGCACTCACTATGTGTTATAGTTATCTTTGTATCATATTAATTTACTAGATTGTAAACTCTATGAGGGCAGGGATTATGTCTTATTTCTAAGTTGTATTTTTACCAACAATTAACCCAGTTGCCTGCATGGCGAGTGCATAGTAAATGCTTCTTAAATTGAATTGAGTTGTGTCAAATAGATTCAGTTTTCTAAGTTAGGCCTATAGCTGAGAGCATCCAATATTTCTAGAACTTCAGATTTTTTTCTTGTAGTCTTTTCCCTCATGTGATTTTTCATATACTGCCTTAACTACAAAAAAATCACAAGATTTGTAGTTGTTACCTATATGTCTCTCTTCCCAATATCTTGAAATAGTCATGACTAACATTAGAAAAACCACCCAAAGGTCCATGTTTGCTTCAAGCTCTTTTAATTATGTAAATGTCATACTCATTCCTCATATTTAGGCTTTAAGCATATTGTACACTCAGACTTGCCCAGTCACTTTCAGATGTCACCATCTCCTTCTTTGGGCAGCTCCTTGAGGCTAGGAATGGTTCACTATTATTATTATACTTACAATGTGTAATATATGTATTTTGTGCTTCATAAATGATTGTTAAATTGACTGTACATCCAGAGTTATAACCAATCTTGGTATTAAGTATTCCTTTCTTCAAATTCCCTTTCCCTTCTACATTTTATCATATTTTGTTGTACCCTGTCATTCTTTTGAAATCCTATTAATGGAGAAGTATTATATAGGCTGTCCCAAGAATATGACTGCATTTCTAATTTTAAATTTAAATTTAAAGTAAAATTTTTGGGAAACGTATATTGTACTGCTTAAATCTCTTCTTGTGGGTAGAATATGGGCCCTATTTTAAATATTGCCTACTGAAATAACTAACTAGAAAGCATGAGAGGCCATTGGATAGTGCTTTCAACCCCAAGTGTGTTAATGAATGTAACGATACTGGGATTTGAAGATCTTCCATGCCCCTTGAGCTTGCTGAAGTAGCAGGAAGGGGTGGAGCAAGAGAACGCTGGAACCAAGCTAGTCTCCATGCGGTGCTGACTGGAAGCAGTGTCAGAGGCAGTGGCTATGGTTGCGAACTCCTTTTGCTTTGAGCAGGGAAGAATCTCTGCTAAGGACTCCTGCTGAGGACTGCCTGGGGCAGGAACTGCCAGGGGCCGGAGCTGCTGGGACC
>CM053590.1:194064855-194084829 GCA_028646515.1 Pseudochirops corinnae | reverse complement strand
GTTGCAGGAAAATCATGAAAAGAGAGTCAGCAGTATGACTGAAGAAATCAACACCCTAAAAAATAGATTAACTCAAATGACAAAAGAGGCCCAAAAAGCCAATGAGGAGAAGAATGCCTTCAAAAGTCACCTGTGCCAGATGAAAACTGCCTGTTTATATCCTTTGACCATTTATTAATTTGAGGATGACTTGTATTCTTATTAATTTGACTCAGTTCTTTATATAATTTAGAAATGATGCCTTTATCACAAATATTGGCTGTAATATTTGTTTCCCATCTATCTGCTTTCCTTCCAAAATTGTTTGGGTTCGTTTTGTTTGGATAAACCCTTTTAAATTTAATATAATCAAAATCCATTTTGCACTTCCTAATCTTCTCTATTATTTGTTTAATCACAAATTCTTCCCTTCTCCATAGATCTGACAGGAAAACTATTCAATACTCTCATAATTTGCTTATTGTATCACCCTTTCTTCTAAATCATGTAGTTGATCTTATCTTGGTCTATGGTGTGAGATGCTGGTTTATGCCTAGTTTCTGTCATACAATTTTCCAGTTTTCCCAGCAGTTGTTGCAAATAGTGAATTCTTATCCCAGAAGCTGGATTCTTTGAATTCATGAAACAATACGTTACTATGATCATTTGATACTGTTGTGCCCAAACCCAAATCCCAGGTCACTACATACCACTTGATTTGTGGCCTATCATTAAGCCCTCTATATTTTGTCTTTATCCTACACCCTTAATAGCTTGAAACAGCTTAATGCATAGTCCTGGGTAAATTACCCTAGGCATAGTCCCTTAACCCCCTCCTTCCTGAATCAGCATTTCTGTATATTCTCCTTGAATTAGCATAGTGCACAAGGATCAGCCTAGGGTTATGATACAAGACTATCTTATGTACAAACCACTCTGTTCTGTTCTGCTGACCAAGCAGCTTCCCCACATCCTTCAACCAAAACATGACCCTGGTCTATTCTGGGGAATCGACTGTTATCCACTCCCCCTTACCTAATGACCCTCCACCCTATTCTGGGAAGCTGAACATGACCCTCTACCCTATGACCTCCACCCTGTTCTAGGAGGAACCCCCATGTTCCAGGAAGGTTGCACCCTTGTAACCTTGTGCCATATTCCCAAATTAGCCCTGAGCTATAGATCCAACCAATGGCTGTTCTTGGCTTCTGTACATCATTGCTTCTGCTAGCTCCCCTCCCTGATTGTGGTTTTTGTGATTTTAGCATTTTTAAACACTGCTCATACCTTCAATCATGGCTACCTAATTTGGGTGCATACCCTAGTTAGCCGCATATTTGATCAATAAATCCACACCTAAATTTACCTTGAACCCAGGTCTCGGCTCACTCTTATTCTCTGCACAACAATACCGTGTTTTGTGTACCTAATCTACTCCAGTGATCCACCACTCTATTTCTTAGTGAGTGCCAAATAATTTTGATTATTCCTGCTTTCTAATATAGTTTTTTTTGGTAACTCTATAAAATAATTTTTTGTAGTTTGATTGGTATGGCACTGAAGAAGTAAATTAATTTTTGGTAGAATTTTGTCATTTTTATTATATTAGCTTGGCTTACACATAAGCAACTTATGTTTTAGAATTATTTACATCTGACTTTATTTGTGTGAAAAATGCTTTGTAATTGTGTTCTTATAGTTCCTGGGTTTGTCTTGGCAAGTAGAGTTGCAACTATTTTATATTGTGTACAGTTATTTTAAATGGAATTTCTCTTTCTCTCCTACTGTTAAACTTTGTTGGTAATTTGTAGAAATGCTGATGGTTTATGTGGTTTATATCTTATAACTTTGTTAAGTTGCTAATTATTTCAAGTAGATTTTAGTTGATTCTCTGGGATTCTCTAAGTACACAATCATATCATCTTCACGAGTGATAGTTTTGTTTGCTCATTGCCTAGTCTAATTCTTCAATTTCTTTTTCTTCTCATATTAATAAAACTAACATTTCTAGCATAATACTGAATGATAGTGGTGATAATGTATATTCTTGTTTCCCTCTGATGGTACTGGAAATACTTCCAGCTTCTCCTCATTATATATAATGCTTGCTGATGGTTATTAGATAGATGCTAGCTGTCATTTTAAGAAACATTCCATTTATTCCTGCGCTCTCTAGTGTTTTTAATAGGAATGGGTGCTATATTTTTTTATCAATGCCTTTTTCTGCAACTATTAAGATAATCCTATAATTTATGCTTCTTTTGTTGTTGATATAATCTATTATTCTAATAGTTTTCCCAATATTGAACCCTGCATTGCTGGCATAAATCCCACCTAAGCATAATGTATTATTCTGGTGATAAATTGCTATAATCTCTTTGCTAATATTATATTTTAAATGTTTGCATCAATATTCATTAGGAAAGTTGTCTATCATTTTTCTTCTCTCTTCTGGCTCTTCCCACTTTAGGCATCAGCGTAATAATTGTGTTATCTAAGAAATTTGGTAGAACTCCTTATTCACCTAAATTTCCAAATAGTTAAATAGTGTAGTAGTGTATAGTATTGGGATTATTTGTTGTTTAAATGTTCTCTAGAATTTACTTATAAATCCATTTGACCCTGGAAATTTTTTTCTTTTTGCAGTTCATGGATGGTTTGTTCAATTTCTTTTTTTATAAAATATGGCTATACTTTATTTACTCTTCTGTTAATCTGTTTAATTTATATTTTCATAAACAGTCATCCATTTCACTTAGATTGTCTGATTTATTGGAATATAGCTGGGCAAAAAAGTTCTGAATTATTACTTAAATTTCCTCTTCATTGGTGGTGAATTCACTCTTTTGACTTTTGATACTGATAATTTGTTTTTTTTTTTAAATCTAACTCACCAAAGGTTTACCTATTACATATATTTTTTCATAGAACAAGCTCTTAGTTTAGTAGTTTTCTTATTTTCAATTTTATTAATCTCTCCTTTAAGTTTCAAAATTTCTAACCTGGTATTTAATTGGGCATTTTTTGCTTGTTTGTTTTTCAAGCTTTTTAAATTGCATGCCCAATTCATTGATGTGCTTTTCCTCTATTTTATTCATGTAAGCTTTTAGAGATATAAAATTTCCCCTAAGACATGATTTGGCTGCGTCTAATAAGTTTAGGTATGTTGTCTCATAATTGTCATTCTCTTGGATGAAATTATTGATTTTTTTCTGTGATTTGTTGTTTCACCCACTGATTCCTTAGGATTAGATTGTATGTTTCCAATTAATTTTAATCTGTCTTTCCATTACTTTATTTATTGCATGTAATTTTTATTGTAATATAATCTGGAAAAATACATTTAACACTTCTGCTTTTCTGCACTTGATTTTCAGGTTTTTATAACCCTAATACATGGTCATTTTTTGTGAAGGTGCCATGTATTTATATGAAAAAGGTATATTCCATTTTGTCTATTGTTTTCATTCTCTATGTCTCTCTGTTTCAAATGTGTTTCTTGTAAACAACTTATTGCAGGATTCTGTTTTTTTTTTTAATTCCTTCTGATATTCACTCTGATTTTATGAGAGTGTTCATCCCATTAACTTTTACAGTTATGATTACTGTGTTTTCCCCTTTATCCTCTTTCCCCCTTTTTATGTTTTTTCTCTCTCTTTTCATCATGTTCCTCCTCACCAGTGTTTTGCTTCTGACTACTGCCTCCTCCAATCTTCCCTTCTTTCTATCAGTCTCCCTCCCTTTCCCCTCTTTCCTCTCCTACTTCTAACTTCCCTTCTATGCATCTTTCCCTTTTCTTTCCAGTTTCTCTTCATACTTCCCTATAGTGTAGGATTGATTACTCTACTCAACTTAGTGTCTATGTTATTCTCTCTTTGAGCCAAATTCAATGAGAGTAAGGTTTAAACAATGCTCACCCCTTCCTTTCATTCTCTCTACTGTATTATGTCTTTGTGCCTTTTCCTGTTATATAATTTACTCCAGTCTGTCTCCCCCTGCCCTATTCTCCTAGTACAATCTTTTTTCACTCTTTTATTAATCTTTTATCATCACATCAAGTTATACTTGAATCCTCTAAGTATACTCTTTCTAACTTCCTAATAAAGATATAGCTCTTAAGAGTTACAAGTATCATCTTCCCATGTAAAGATGTAAACAGTTTAACTTTTTTGAAAACCATGATAAAAAAAAAATTTCCTTCAAATTTACCTTTGTATGCTTCTCTTGAGTCCTGCATTTGAAAATCAAATTTTCTGTCCAGCAATGGTCTTTTCATTAGGAAAGATTGAAAATACACTAATTCATTGTATTTCTATCTTTTCCTCAGAAAAATTACACTCAGTTTTGCTGGATAGTTGATTCTTGGTTGTAAGTTAAGTTCTTTTGCCTTCT
The DNA here is from genome assembly GCA_028646515.1 of Pseudochirops corinnae. Lineage (NCBI taxonomy): Eukaryota > Metazoa > Chordata > Mammalia > Diprotodontia > Pseudocheiridae > Pseudochirops > Pseudochirops corinnae. The sequence continues at coordinate 194,080,458 of CM053590.1, read as the reverse complement.
GGAATATCATATTCCAACCCCTCTTTTCCTTTAACATAGAAGCTGCTATGTCCTGTTTAATACTGACTGTGGTTCCAAGATATTTAAGTTGTTTCTGTCTGCCTGCAGTATTTTCTCCTTGATCTGGGAGCTATGGAATTTGGCTACATTATTCCTTTCAATTTTCATTCTGGGATCTCTTTCAGGAGGTGATCGTTGGATTTTTTCAATTTCTATTTTACCCTCTGGTTCTAAGATATCAGAGCAGTTTTCATTGATGATTTCTTGAAAGATGCTGTCCAGATGTATCAACAGTGCAATATTTACAATGCCTATAGTAACTATAAATATGCCGATAAGGTTATTAATCACAGCATCTTTCTTTTTTTGATCATGGCTTTCAGGTAGACCAATAATTCTTAAATTATCTCTTTGGGATCTATTTTCCAGATCACTTTTTTCCCAATGAGGTTTGCTATATTTTCTTCTATTGTGTGATTCTTTTCATTTTGTTTAAATGATTCTTGATGTATCATAGAGTCATTAATTTTCCATTGGCAATTCTAATTTTAAAGGAATCATTTTCTTCAGTTAACTTTTTGTAGCCGCTTTTCCATTTGGCCAATTCTACTTTCAAAGTAATTGTTTTCTGCAGTGGAATTTTTTTCATTTTGGCTAATAACATTTTTTTTAGTAGTTGTTTTTTTCAGTCAGTTTTTTGTTACTCATTTACCAAGCTGTTGACTCTTTTTTCATAATTCTTTTTCATACCTCTCGTTTCCTCTCCTAATTTTTCTTACTTTTACCTATTTTTTAAAATAATTAATTGATTTGTTTTTAGTTTACAACATTAAGTTCCACAAGCTTTTGAGTTCCAAATATTCTTCCCCTCCCTAAGACGGCATGCAATCTGATATAGGCTCTACATATATATTTACATTAAAAAATATTTTCACAGTAGTAATGTTCTAAAGAAGAATTATAACCAAAGGAAGGAACCATGAGAAAGAAGAAACAAAATAAAACAAAACAAAAAGAGAGAGAGCAAATAATATGCTTTGATCTACATTCAGACTCCAAAATTCTTTCCCTGGATATGGTTATCATTTTCCATCATAAGCCTTTTGGAGTTCTTTTAGAACCTTGCTTTGCTGAGAAGAGCCAAGTCTATCAGTTAGTCATTGCATAGTGTGACTGTAACAGTGTGCAGGGTTCTCCTGATTCTGCTTCCCTCGACCAGAATCAATTCATATTAATCTTTCCTGATTTTTCTGCATTCCATCTGCTCATCATTTTTTATAGCACAATAGTATTCCATTGTCTTCATATACCATAACTTGTTCAACTATTCCCAAATTGATGGGCAACCCCTCAATTTCCAGTTCTTGGGCACCACAAAAAGAGCTGCTCTAAATATTTTTGTATGTATGGGTTCCCCTTCCCCCCCAAGCCTCCACCATTTATATAATCTCTTTGGGATACAGCCCCTAGAAGTGGTATTGAAGGGTCAAAGGGTATGCACATTTTTACTATCCTTTGGGCATATTTCCAAATTTCTCTCCAGAATGGCTGGATCAGTTCACAGCTCCACCAATAATGTATTAGTGTTCCAATTTTCCCACATCTCTTCTCGCATTTATACTTTTCCTATTTTGTCATATTAACGAATCTTATAAGTGTGATATGATACCTAAGAGTGATTTTGATTTACATTTCTCTAATCAATAGTAATTTAGAGCATTTTTTTCATATGACTATAACTATCTTTAATTTCTTCTTCTAAAAACTGCCTGTTCATATCCTTTGACCATTTATCAATTGAGAAATGACTTGTAATCTTATAAATTTGATGCTGTTCTCTGTATATTTTAGAAATGAGACTTTCATCAGAGACATTGGTTGTAAAAATTCTTTCCTTGTTTTCTTCTTCCTTCCTAATCTTGTTTGCATTGACTTTGTTTGTACAAAACCTTTTCAATTTAATGTAATGAAAATTATCCATTTTGCATTTCATAATGTTCTCTATCTCTTGTTTGGTCATAAATTCTTTAGTTCTTCATAAATATGACAGGTAAACTATTCCTTGCTTTCCTAGTTTGCTTGTAGAATCAGCCTTTATATCTAAATCGTGTACCCATTTGGACTTTATTTTGGTATATTGTGTCATACGTTGGTCTGTCCCCAGTTTCTATTTTACTATTTTCTAGTTTTCTTAGCAGATTTTTTGTGAAATAGTAAGTTCTTATCCCAGAAGCTGGAGTCTTTGTGTTTACCAAACAGGAGATTACTACAGTCAGTGACTATTGTGTCTTATGTCCCTAACTTATTCCACTGATCCACCGCAATATTTATTAGCCAGTACCAAGTAGTTGTGATGATTGCTGATTTATAATACAATTTAGGATGTGGTATGACAAGGCCACTTTCCCTAGCATTTCTTTTCATTAATTCTCTGGATATTCTGGACCTTTTGTTGTTCCAGATGAGTTTTGTTATCATTTTTTCTTCTCTATAAAATGATTTTTAGTAATTTGAATGGTATGACACTGAATAATTTAATTAACTTAGGTGGACTTGTCATTTTTATTATATTAGCTTAGCCTTCCCATGAACAACTCATGTTTTTCCAATTATTTACATATGACTTTATTTTTGTGAAAAGTGTTTCGTAATTGTGTTCATATAGTCCCTGTGGTTGTTTTGGCAGATAGACTCTCGAATATTTTTTAATGTGTACAGTAACTTAAATGGAATTTCTCCTTAAATTTCTTGCCATTGGTCTTTGTTAGTGATATATGCATATGGTGAAGATTTATGTGTGTTTATTTTATATCCTACAACTTTGTCAAAGTTATTTATTATTATTTATTATATTTTATTATTTATTATTTATTATTCCATTATTAGTTTTTTACTTGATTCTCTAGTATTCTTTAAGTGTATCATCATATAATCTGCCGAGAGTGGTGTCTTTGTTTCTTTTTGTGCCTATTCTAATTCCTTCAATTTCTTTTTTCTTCTCTTATAACTAAAACAAGCATTTCTGGTACCATATTGAATAAAAGTACTGATCATGGACATCCTTATTTCACCTCCAATCTTATTGAAAATGCTTGTAGCTTATCCCCATTACATATATTTGCTAATGGTTTTTCATAGATGCTAATTATCATTTTAAGGAAGAGTCCATTTATTCCTATGCTCTCTAGTGTTTTTAATAGGAAAGGCTGCTGTATTTTGTCACAAGCTTTTTCTGTATCTGTTAAGATAATCGTATAATTTCTGTTAGTTTTCTTGTGATATGATCAATTTTGCTGATTGTTTTCCTCATATTGAACCAGTTTTGCATTGCTGGAATAAATTCTACCTGTATATTATATACAGTATATAGTATATAGCATATTATTCTCCTGATAATTTGCTTTAATATTTTTGCTAATATTTTCTTTAAAATTTTTGTGTCTATATTCATTAGGGAAATTGGTCTAAAATTTTGTTTCTTTGTTTTGACTCTTCCTGGTTTAAGTATGAATGCCATATTTGTATCATAAAAACAACATGGTAGGACTCCTTCTTTGCCTATTTTCCCAAATAGTCTCTATAGACTTGGAATGAATTGTTCTTTAAATGTTTGATAGAATTCCCTTGCAAATCCATCTGTCCCTGGAGATTATTTCCTAGGGAGTTCATTGATGGCTTGTTGTAATGGTAATGAAATTTGAACCCCACAATGGGATGGACTTGTTGATGTGATGAGAAGGGGCTGAACTGGGAGGAGCTGTTTGCTGTGAATAGAGAGAGGCCCAAGCAGAGAGAGGCCAGAAGAAGCATCTGGAGGCTGCTGCTACTGCTGGAGAGAGATAAATGAGAACTGAGGGCTGAACTGGAGGAAGCATGACTGTGGTGCAGATATTTGGTCTGTCTGTTTTTATGTTACTTTGTCAGATTCTTCTGCTGATGGAGAATGTTGCTGTTGTTGCAGAAGTCCTGGGACCTTGTTGTTGGTTCAGAAGCCCTGAAAGAGGGTTTTCTTGTTGTATGTTTACAGAAATCCAGGAGGAGGGTCTTGTTGATGTTTTCAGGTGTCCTGGGACTGTACTGATGATTTATGCTAATTCCTCAGACCTTGTTGTTGGGTCTAGGTTGATTTCACAGGCAGAGAGTGAATTGAAGATTCCAGCAGTGCATATCTATGTTGGGTCTTTGTTAAGCCTTGCCTTCCCAGGAACAGAATCTGCTGAGAACTTGGCAAAGTATTTCCTTTTAACTTCCTTTTTATCTCAATGCTTAGAATATGAATTAGTGAAGAATATGGAACAATTTTACCTTGTTTAGGATTTAGTTATCCCTTCATCTTTAGAGTGGACAAAGCCAGATCTCTGACTTTGATCTGATACTTCTGATTAAATTACCAAATCCAGCAATGTGCAGTCAAAGCGTTCTCCCTTCCCCCTCTCCCACTTTTGTTATTTTATTGAACTGTAATCAGCAAGTAGGCCTGCCCTTCCCATTCCATCTTGATAGGTAATAATCACCACTCACTCTAGACTCTAGAGAATTCTGGAAGTCTTCACAACAGTGATTGTACTCACTAAAATAGAGACTTTTTTTTTTTTAGGTTATACATGTGTATGATCTAATGAAAAAAACATTTCCATAGTAGTCATATTGTGAAAGACTAACTATATTTTCCTCCATCCTATCCTACTCCCCACTTATTCTGTTTTCTCCTTTGACCCTGTCCCTTTTCAAAAGTGTTTGCTTCTCTGTGAGGCAGAAAGCCCTTGGCTGTGGGCACTTTCAGGAGGCTGGAGGCTTGGCTTTGGTTTCAGGCTTGAGGGAAAAACTGAAGATATGGGGCAAGAGGCACCATTTTCTGTACCCCAGGGCTAGAGGTGACTACAAATAACAAAGCTATCACCACAAAAAATGCACAAGCAAAGGAGAAAGAATTCAATGGTAATACAGATGACAGAGGACTCATCTTCAGAAGAGGAAATTGAAGTAAAGAAATCCCCAAAGAGTAATGTCAAATGGTCACCTGCCCCAAAACAATTTGCAGAAGACCTTAAAACAAAGACTTTAAAAATCAAATGACAGAAATGGAGGAAAAACTAAAAAAGAAAATAAGAACAGTCCAAGAAAAAAAAAGGAGTATAAAAAGAAAGTCAGCCAACTAGAAGAGGAGATCCAGAACCTTAAGGAAGAAACTGACACCTTGAAAATTAGAATTAGGCAAAGTGAAGCCAGTGAAATTACAAGATATCAAGAAACAATTAAAAATATGAATAATGAAAAAATAGAAGAGAAAGTGAAACATATTATTAGAAAAACAACAGATATGGAGAATAGATAAAGAAGAAAAAATATAAAAGTAATTGGACTAACTGAAAGTTATGATCAAAAAGACAATCTTGATACAATAATACAAAAAATAAGTAAGAAAATTGTCCTGAAGCATTAGAACAAGGGGGGAAAGTAGACATAGAAAAAAATCCATTGATCACCACTTAAAAGAGATCCTATGAGGAAAATTCATAGGAATATTATAGTCAAATGCTGAAACCCCCAACTCAAGGAAAATATTAAAAGCATCAAGATTAAAACAATTTAAATACTATGGTGCCACTATTAGAATTACACAAGACCTAGCAGCAGAGACATTAAAGGACTGCAGGTCTTGGAACAGAGCATATTGAAGAGCAAAAGAAGTGGGACTTGAGCCAAAAATATCATACCCTGCAAAGTTAACTATTATCCTGAATGAAAAAAAAATGGACATTTGATAACCTCTTAAATTTTCAGGACTTTATTATAAAAATAACAAACAAACCCCAAACTTAACAGACAATTTGACCAACAAGAACCAATATAAATATAAGGTACATAACAAAGACTGATTATCAGGGATCCATAAGGACAGTTTAATTTTTATATATGTAAAACTTATGTCTAAGATTCTTATTAATTATAAGGTAGTTCATAAGAAAGATTGGGGAAAACCTGGGTATTGTATAAATTTAAAAAGTAAAACCTTTTAGGAACACCTAAAAAGAATAATTATTTTATACAGATGTGGTGCAAGAAGAATTGATACATAAGAATTAGATGAAGGAGGAAGGCTGGTAGTTCTGCTAACCTACTTTTGTCAGGAATAGGTTTAAGAGGGAAGAACACATATTTAAAAGAGTATAGAAGTCTTCTAAATTCAAAAGAAATAAAATGGTAGGGACATAGGGAGCGGGGAGAGGACAAGGAAGAGTTCTTTAGAGTGGAGGGTGAGAGAATGGGAAAATAGGGATATAGAAGGGTGTTTAGATTTATGAGGATGGGAGGATAGGAGAGGGATCTTTGGAGTGGGGTAGGCAAGTCATAGGAGTACAATTTACCCATTAGGGTAAAAGCAAAGTAGAGGACGTAGGAGGGATAGGAAACAAAAGATATGCATATACATAAAAACAAAGATCAGGAGTAGAATAGGTTTGGAAATGTATATGTCTGTATTTATATATGTATATGAGTATGTATATATCTATAGCTATGGAGAAACATATATAAACTTTATTACAGGCTTCTGGTGGGGGTGAGAGAGCATATGTATATATTTATAGCTATAGAGAAACATATTTAAACTTTATTGTGGCCTTTGGGGGGGTTGGGAAGAAGAAAAAAAGAACAAACTAAAAAAGTGCACACCAGAGAACAAAAGAAAACTCACAAGGAAGCAAAGAAAAGTTAGACAATTCTAAACACAATGCATAATGTTTATCATATAAATTTCTTGGAATGTAAATTTATTATTATATATTTTGAATCATCTCGTCTTTTGCTATACACATGACATCTTTTATTTCTTTCTAACTTTGTATTTAAGTTCCAATATTTAAGTTTATGATGTGTTTTTGTTTCTTTTCTCTGTTCTCTATTTGTCTTCTGGCATTTGAGTTTAAAATAAAATTTTAGGAAAAAAAAATAAAGAAAAAGAAACCCAGAAATGTTTGCTTCTGACTACTCCCTCCCCCAATATGACCTCCCTTCTATCATTCTCCCCTCCATTAACTCCTTCCCCCTTACTTTCCTGTAGGGTAAGATACCAATTGAGTGTGTATGTTATTACTTCTTAAAGTAAAATTCAATGAGAATAAGGTTCACTCATTCCCTTTCACCTCTCCTGTATTCCCCTACGTTGTAAAAGTTTTTTCTTGCCTCTGTTATGTGGGATAATTTACCTTATACTATCTCTTCCTTTGTCCTTCTCCCAATATATTCTGCTCTCACCCCTTATTTTTTTTTAGTTATCCATCCCTTCATATTCAACTCGCCCTGTACTTTCTATCTATGTATATGTAATTCCATGCAAGAGCAGCTTTCCAGAAGAATGCTACTGTGAACAGCTTTTAAGGTTCTGATTACACAGTATAGTGAACACTCTATTCCATAACAAATCAAAGCAAAACATTCACAGTAAATCAAGTTATACCATTTACAATATTACAACTTATCATAGAAAAATCACAATATAGTTTTCACAACAGCTTATCATTAAAATGGCCACATAGTTTCCACCATAGTGGCCACAAAATTTTGAACAAAGAACAATCATCTGGTATCCCTAAGGAGGTTTGCCTCCGTTATTCAGTCATCTCAAAGTACAATAGTCAAAGTCTTCCACTCATGGGGCAGCTAAGTTAACACAATCAGTCACTTATTCAGCAATCAGTTACTAAGTATCATTAATCACTAAGTACAATCATTAGAAAATACACAGACCCTCCACTGGTGGTCACTAGTAAATTGTAATCTTCTTAGTAGTCAGTATCCAAGTAAATTTTTTTTTCAGCTTCACTTGAGGTGGTTTCTTAGATTCCCTGGATCCCCTTCTATGGTCCCAGATCTTACCTGGATTCACCATATTGTCACCTGGGTTCAAGGGCAGATAAGCTCCCAGGTCCTTGTCCAGCTCTCCATGTAGGTCCTGCTCCACACTGAAGTTCACAGGGCCTAGTCCATCTCAAATCCTTCACAATTTCTGTTCCTGGGAATTCAAGGCTCAACCAAACCATAAACAGACAAAGTATTAGCATCCTGGTCATGCTTCTGCAGTTGGTTCAAAAAATCAGAATCACCTTATCTAGCCTCGAGGGGAGGGGGTCCTGGGTTCCTGCGCTCCCGAGCTCCTGGGCTCCTCTTCAACCTCCTGGACTCTTCTTCAGAAGAAGCTCCACCACCACAAGTTCTCAGGAAATTCTGACTGTGCCTCTCTGGGGCTTTTCTTATATGCATACAGCATTAGCATCCAGTTTCAGCCAACACCTTCCTGTTATGTCAGCAACAAGAGACAGTAGTTCATACCTTCTATTTCACCAACAGTGGCTTGATCAATTCCTAAGTGCTAAGTGCCTGCTACCTTTGCTTAACTTGAAAAAAGTTGTTAAGTACCTGCTTACTCGCCAATACCAAAAAGGGTCTTCAGATTCAAATGAATTACCAATAGGTGTGTATACACACACATACATACATACATGTACATACATACACACACACACATACATATATACATATTCCCTTCAACTATCCTAACGGTGGCAAAGTCTCAAGAGTTACAAATATCATCTTTCCATGTAGGAATGTCAACAATTCAACTTTAATAAGTCCATTATAATTTCTCTTTCCTGTTTACCTTTTCATGCTTCTCTTTATTCTTGTATTTGAAAATCAAATTTTCTGTTCAGCTCTTGTCTTTTCATCAAGAATGCTTGAAAGTCCTCTATTTCATTGAATGTCCATATTTTTCCCTGTAGCAGTATACTCAGTTTAGCTGGGTAGGTGATTCTTGTTATTAAACCTAGCTCCTTTGACCTGTGGAATATCATATTCCAAGGCCATCAGTCCCTAAATGTTGAAGCTGCTAGATCTTGTGTTAACTTGATTATGTTTCCACAATACTTGAATTGTTTCTTTCTATCTGCTTGCAATATTTTCTCCTTGACCTGGGAACTTAAGAATTTGGCTACAATATTCCTAGGAATTTTCTTTTTGGGTTATTTTTCAAGAGCAGTGGATTCTTTCAACGTCTATTGTCCCCTCTGGCTCTAGAATATCAGAGCAGTTTTCCTTGATAATTTCTTGAAATATGATGTCTAGGATCTTTTCATTTGATCATGACATTCAGGTAGTTCAACAATTTTTCAATCATCTCTGCTGAATCTGTTTTCCAGATCAGTGGATTTTTGAGTGAGACATTTCACATTGTCTTTTATTTTTTTCATTCTTTTGCTTCTGTTTTATAATTTCTCAATTTCTCAATAAGTTCTCAGCTTCCATTTTACTTCATCCTAATTTTTAAGGAATTATTATTATTTTTTTTAGTGAACTTTTGTATATCCTTTTCCATTTGGCCAATTTTGCCTTTTAAAGCATTCTCTTAATTGGCTTTTTGGACCTTTGCCATTGTGATTAATCTATTTTTAAGGTCTTGCTTTCTTCATTATTTTTGGGGTCTCCTTTAGCAAGCTATTGATTCATTTTTTATGTTTTTCTTGCATCAATCTCATTCCAAAATTTTTCCTCTACTTCTCTTACTTGATTTTCAAGATCTTTTTTGAGCTCCTCCATGGCCTATGACCAATTCACATTTTTCTTGGAGGCTGTGGATGTAGAAACTTTGACTTTGTTTTCTTCTGGTTGTCTGTCTTGATCTTTGTCACCAAAGTAGATTCTACAGTTTGAATTTTCTATGCTGTTTGCTCATATTGCCAGACAATAATCTGACTTTTGAACTCTTTGTCAAAGTAGGACTCTGCTTTCAAAGTGGAGAGTGCTCTCTCCCAATTATCAGGGGTTTTGTGCAGTTATTGTCAGAGCTACTTCTAGGCATGGGTAAATTTTCAGTTCTTCTAAAGTATTAGGATCAGAGGAGATGGGTTTACTACTCTCCTGGTCTGTACTCTGGTCTGTGAGTGACTCCAAGCACTCTTTTCTTACTTGGAACTGTAAGGAGCATGCCCTCCCCACAGCCACCTCCAGCTCTGTCATGCCAGTGCTCCTTTTCACCCCAGGACTGGCAACTCAGATTCAAGCAGGGCCAAGCAAGAGAATCCTGGCTCAGCACCAGAAAGGAGATTTCTAGAATCACCCTCTGATCAGCTGCTTGATCCACCCAGCTTCTGTATGTCTGAAGCTCCAGAAACAGGTACTGCAGCTGCTGCTATTGCTGCCATCACTACCACCTCTACTGCCTTGGGGTTGGAGGCAGACCATGATTTTTCCGAGTCTGACAGAGTTTCCCCATCGACCTTCTACTTTATCTTTGGCATTTGTGGGTTGAAAAGTCTAGAAACTGCCACCACTGCCAGGGATTCAGTCCCCTGAGGACTGTTGCACCCTGGTCTGTGCCAACGTTGACCATACCGGACTGCTTCCTGTTGGCCTTCTGGGTTTTCTTGGGTTGGAGATGGGTTTCACTCTGTCATTTTTTGGGTTCTGTAGCTCCAGAATTTGCTTTGAATAATTTTTCACAGAAATTTGGAGGGATTTGGGGGAGAGCTCAAGCAATTCCCTGTTTTTCCTCTGCCATCTTGTCTCCACTCCCCAACATAGACTTTTTAACTTAGTAAAGGCGCTGTTAACTTTGTCAAATGTTTGCTTTTTCATATAAATGACTTTGATCAATACAGTGTTCTTCATACTCTGTCTGTGACTATTGCTTTTTCCTCATAGAGTTTTCATCAGATCATCATTTCTTGACATAACTTCTATCAGTGCCAATTATACCTAGCTCACCAAATAGCTTTATGTTCTAGACGGACAATTTTTTCAATGTAATTGATCAGAGTGATCAAATGATCATAGCATCATAGATTTAGAACAGGAGGGTAACAGGGGTTATATAAATTAGAACTGACAGATAATAATAAGAGCAGCTAACATTTATGTAGCTCTTACTATGTGCCAAAGACTGTGCCAAGCACTTTACAATTAATATTTCAGTTGATTCTCATGACAGTACTGGGACATATGTGCTATTACCACCTCCATTTTTCATTGGAGAAAACTGAGGCAAGTAAAGGTTAAGTAATTTTGTCAAGGTCACACAGCTTTTTTCCTTTCTATACTTCCAAACCACACTCTCCCTTTTGCCTGTCAAAAGAGCACTTTGCTCCATAATTTACTGAAAATATTGACAACCTTCAAATTAAATTTCCTTGTGTCTGCTACTCTCCATCTATACTTCATTCATATCTTCCTTGAAATGAACCCAACACCTTCACTGTTTTCTCCTTTAATCTTCTTTATAATGAATAGACACTCAATCTCCTTGATAAGGTGAACTCATCTCTTGGTACCCTACCTCTCTTCTTCTTCGTTTAGGTGCATCTCATCTAATAGACTGAGCCACAAACATTCCACCCCTCCTGATCTTTAATCTCTTTCCATCTATTGACTTTCTAGCTATCAAAAAAACATTATAATGTCTTCCCAAACTTACCCTCCAAAAAAGAAAAGCAACTTTAATTTCACCCTGACATCTTCTCAGATAAGCTTATCCTTGTTGACTGAACTTACATTCTTCTCAATCACTTATCTGCCCTTTTCAGTGTGACTTACAATCTCATTAGTCTTCTGGATATTTTTTTTCGAAGTTATCATTAGTGTGGTCTCTTCTCAGCCTTTTTACTTCTTAGTTTCTTTACAGCATTTGATGGTTTTAACCACTCTGTCTTGTAAACACCTTCTTTCTTCTAAGTGAATGGATACCTTCTCATTAGTGTAAATACAGTTATCATATCTTTGTAACAAAGACTCATAGCTGGAAGGGACATTACAGGATATCTAGTCCACTTTTCTCATTTTTGTAGAAAGTGAGACTCAGATAGATTAGTTTGGCCAAGATGGGACAGGTAAAGATTGGCAGATCTGGGATATGAATTCACATTTTCTAACTCAAAAATCAGCCTTCATTCCATTGTATCAACCTGTCTCTCCTTTTTTTAAAAAGAGTAATATATGGGACAATACAGGACTACTTTGTATAGTTGGATGATATAGAGGAATTAAATAAATGAGAGTCTAGGGGTTCTAAAATCATGTTTCCTCTATTTCATAATTTTGCCTGGCTAAAGTTGTATATCCTTCATCCAGAGAATAAAGAAAGGCAGTGTTTGTGTATTTGTCTGTGTGTGTGTGTGTGTGTGTGTGTGTGTGTGTGAGAGAGAGAGAGAGAGAGAGAGAGAGAGAGAGAGAGAGAGAGAGAGAGAGAGAAAATATTATAGTCCACTGGGGATTGAATAAACTCTCAGGAAACAGAAACATGCTTTTATATATAAATGATATCTGTGAGCAGAGAATGAAGAGGAAGTGAGCGTCTACAATGCATGCATTTGAAGTTGTGTCGGATTTTATGAAGTGGATTGAATGAAAATTACTGTTAAAATGGGTACTATCTCTTTATTAGAAGAGAAAGGATGACATTTCTATCCTTTCTTAATTGCTGTGACCTATTCTCAGTGTGGGAGAATCATACTCAGCAACCAAAGACTATAGGGCTGACTTGCCATTTTTAAGGGGGTTCAGTGCCTAATACATAGTTTCCATTTTACTGAGACTCTTCAACACAGTGGCTGATTTAGACCCATCATAAACTGCACTGTATCATATGCATGTGCATAGGTAGGGATCCATAAGGTTACTGAACTCTCATCAAAGCCATTCAGAGTTTGGAGTGCCATTCAGCTTGAGTATTGGCCCTTACAAAGGATACCGGTGGAGAGTAGCATTCTTGTTAAATTATTTGTGTTCTTTACAATAGACACTGTGCTTTGCAAACACAGATTTTTACAGATTTTAGTTTCTGATAATAAATTGTTTGACCCTCTGCACAGCACCCCTCTTGTCAGCCACTCTCCATGGAAAACCACTTCAGTTATATTTCTGCAATTTAGAAACATAGTTTGTTTTTTTTATTTGACATTGTTTCAAAATAGGACATTATGATTTAATATCAAGCTTCATGGCAAAAGAGGGACATTTTGTTTCCTAAACTGATGTAGAGGGGCAATAGAGTGTAGTGAATGGAGTGTTGGCCTTGCGATCAAGACTACCTGGCCTCAGGTTTTCTCTATAATACATATGTAAACATGTGTGCCCCTGGGGAAGTCACTTAACTACTGGCAACTCCAGCAACCAAGATTAAAAGTTGCAGAAAGGAGACTGATCTGCATTAATAGAGGAACTTTTGACATTAGGAGTTCCTAAGACTTATGAAAGTACCAGTCTCATAAAATACAAAGCACAAAAAACCAAAGAGAAAACATCAAAATCTGTTGTATATGAATGTAGGGCACAATGTTTTAATGTCCAAGTCACCTTTAATTTTAGAAAGTTGTTTCCACCTTACTGGAGAATTTTCAGTACAAAAGCTTCCTGATTGACTTCTAGAAATCAAGGGCCTTACCTTGAATCAACATTAACCTCCTTTACAGAAGGATAAAGTGTTTTGTATCAATTGTTTAGAAACACTCACTTAAAAGAAATCATATAGGCTTAATAAAATTAATTTTCTGTGGTTATGTAAAATTATTCAAAATGTCTATTAGGTTAAAGAAATACAAGGCTATTGGAAATGGAGACTAACATTGCTAACTGATAACACTGACAAATCATTGAAAAACCTAGATGTTGGGATCAAAGTTGAAACAAAGGAATCATCACCTCACTTTTTAATCTTAATATTATTCTTTCTTCAAAGGAAAACATTACTTTATTCACCTTAAAAGATTACAAATCATTGACTCTTCCTAAATCCAACCTTCAGTTTATTACTTTAATGACCTGATTTACTATTTTCAATAGAATGAATTTCATTTCTACTATACATTGGAATAATACATTCTGCAAATCAGTAGGCCCCTTCTGTTCCATTGTGACCACCATTAATAAATGAATTTTAATATTTAAGAAATGTTTCCTTCCCTTCTTCCTTCCCTTTCCTTCCCACCCCTCTTTTCTCCTTTCCTCATTCATACTCTATCTGTGGTTATCACTTTCTCTTTATACATTTCTTCTTTTAATGTTTTGCTGGGTTGGCATTCATACCACCACAATGATAGCATTTATTTAAAAAGTGATCATCAAGCTGACAAATTGATTATTATGCTTTGCTTCAAGAGACTTCAGAGTATCCAAATGAAGTGAGGAAGAGTCAGTTGGGCCGGTGGGAAAGGGTAAGTAGCCATAATGAAGCTAACTGACCCAAGAAACACAAGTTTAGTCATATCTATCCATTTTTATGTCTAAGACAAGTAATATAAAACATATTCAAGATGGGAGGTGGATAATGTACCCTCAAATCATCTTCTTAACACTTGTACTCCTTTTGTAAGGGGTGAGGAAGGTTGAAGATGGGTCTGAGCTAGGAAGGAGTTTACCTGGGTATTGGTATGAGAAAGGAAGAAGCTGCAGTCTAGAAGCTGCCTATTTTTTTTTCTATTTCTATAACTAACTAGATTTCTAAGGAGAAGCACAGTTGTTTCTGTGTTGTCTAATGACTATAAGCACTGTCAACATCCCTTAAGTTTTACACAATTGGATAAAGATCCTATTACCATGCCTTAGATATGATTCTTCACAAATTGTTGTTAGGAACCTGAATTGAAATTTAAGTTCTAGGAGAATGATGACCTATTATAATGTTCCGTAGGTGAGAAGTCAGCATATGAGAATATACTGGAGGTGATGAGAACTAGAGCTTTATTCTGGTCTTATGCTCTTAAGACCAAGCTTATCCTGGAAAGATATGATCCCAGTGAAATTTGTTGCCCTCATTTCAATACATGTCAATGGACAGCAAGTGTGTAAACAAAGTTCACCAGAAACTATTTCAATTATTCATTAAAGCACTTACAACAAAAACCCATTCCAAAATGCTATATAATATTTGTCATCTCTAGCTTTCTCTCCAATGTGTCTAAATTCTTTTAAAGTGTATGTAAAATGGGTAGAGTGCCAAGCCTTGACTCAGGAGGATCTGAGTTCAAATCAGACCTCAGATACTTACTAGTTGTGTGACCCTGGGCAAATCACTTCACCTGTTTGTCTTAGTGTCTGTATTTGTAAAATGGTAATAATAATTGCATCTACCCCTCACAGAGTTATTGTGAGGATCAAATGAGGAAAGAATTATTAAAGATGTTAAATGAGATAATGTTAAATTCCTTAATATGTTTATGTTGTTAGTGCTATTTAAGTGTTACCCATTATTATTATTATTGTCTAAAACAAAGAGCAAACACATAAAGAATGCTCAATCCAGTTATTGGCACTGACCAGACTGAATTGGTTGAGGCACAAGTGAGAAAAGAGAGATGTGGTTATACTAAATTTGGGTCAAGTGTGTGAGCAAAGCAAGTGTGTGGACAAGTCATTAAAACTCTGTTCCTCAGTTACCTTAGCTCTAAAATGATATTTCTCTAGATGACTTCTAATGCTTGGTAGCTCTAAATCATAGGATACAATAAAGAGCAATAAGAATCCTCTTCTCCACCTTTGCAAGAAAGACAGTCTCACCATTCAACCTGGAAACCTTATCAAGGATAATGTCTTAGTAAATCTTTTATAGTGGCAGTT
>CM053590.1:194048981-194064355 GCA_028646515.1 Pseudochirops corinnae | reverse complement strand
CAGTGATTTCCAAGCCTGGGGCTGTTTACTCTAATGCAAGAATGTACTCTAGGTGGGGCTTTTACCTCTTGATTTTTTTGTGTGTCAGGGAGGGGGATGAGAGCCCCTAGATTTCATTCCTCCATCCCAACTTCTGAAAGTCTGGGCATGTAGCTTCAAAAATCCAGGCCACAGGTTGCTAGCCCCAGGAAAAACCACTGACCCTGCTATGCGCCCTGAGTTCCCTCCTACCCAGTTCCGTTGGTCCTCACCTTGGCTGTGGGAGGGCTGCAGAAGCTTCCAGCTGGGTGAGTCTGCTGGGTGGGGCTTCCCAGTCTGCTGCACTCTGCTCCGAGGTCTGCGCTGGTGCCACTTCTGCGTGCTCCGTTCTCCCTGTCCCAACCTGTGTAGGCACTTCTCTGGGCTGGGAATCTGTCACTCTCCGTATCCCAATGGGTTCTGTCACTCTTAAATCTGCTCAAATTTACTTTTTAGTTCCCAAGGACAAAATTCTTGGGGAGCTTGGAGAAGCCACTGCTTACTCTCCGCCATCTTAGCTCCGCCTCTACTTAACATTTTTATGATCTGAGGGAAAGCATTTCTCCAGACATCAGTTTCTTCACCTATCAATAAAAAAGGAATGAAAGGAAGGAAGGAAGGAAGGATGGAAGAAAAAGAAGAAAGAAAGAAAGAAAGAAAGAAAGAAAGAAAGAAAGAAAGAAAGAAAGAAAGAAAGAAAGAAAGAAAGAAAGAAAGAAAGAGAGGATGGGGGTAAAATAAGTTAAATGACCCCAGAAATCCCTTTCAGTTCTAGATACTACAAAAGTAATAGCATTTTATATGTCCTTGAAGGAATGTAGCTTTTCCCTAAATCAAATTGACCTGCCTTGAACAAATTAGAGAGATCTTATTGTTGCTCTAAAAAGATTATTTAAAAAATCATTTCACTCTTATGGAGAAAGGTTAAAAATGGTTTTAATGTACTTTTCCTATTATTTGTTTTACTTTATTTAAAATGAATAAGTGCTAAGAGCTTTTTCCTGTAAATTGAGGGCGATAATACTTCCAAAAGTTTCAGTGATAAATAAGTGCAATTTATTGTTAGCAAAAGCATATTATAGGAGATAGGAAGCCAACAATCCAGGAAGATCAGTTCTTCTACATACTGTTTATGTGACCCTAGGCAAGTCATTCAAACTGTCAGTAATCTAGGCAACTCCCTAAACTTATAAATTGCAGCAAAAAGTATCAACTTGCATTGGTAGAGAGAGTTTCCCAGTCAATGAATTGCCCATACCGATGAAATCAAAGGTACCTTTCCCCTTCACTATTGCTAAGCATAGTGATAATCACATTGACTGAAGTGAAGGGGGAAAAACATTATTTTGAAAACCACCTTTAAGAAAATTTAGTAACTCTATAAGAGTTAATACATATGCATACCATATGAATTGCTGTGTTTACCTGGTAACAATAAGAATCCATAATTTCATTGGAGTAATTAATCATTCCTGCCATTTAAGCAATTAACTCCACATACCTGATTGTTATATTTGAGTCAATTTTCAAATATGTATGCTTAAATAAATAATGTGAGAAAATTAAACAATATAGTAGATAAATATATTTTTCAACTTTATCCAATTGACTAAATCCTTTCTTATAAGTTCAATGAAGGGCTGAAACTCACACCTCTGGACTAGACCAAGGAAGATGGTCTTTCTGATTACCTCCCAGATTCCCTACTTCAGCCAGATTTAAATGCATAGAAAATCAAGATTTAACCAGCTACCTTATTATGGGATATTGTGAGAAACACACTCAATGGGATGCTGGATAGTTCCTGGAACTAAAACAGACATTGTTGTTCAATTGTTTTGGTCATGTCTGACTGTGACTCATTTGGAGTTTTCCTGGCAAGAATATTGGAGTGGTTTGCCATTTCCTTCTTCACCTTATTTTACAGGTGAGGAAATTGAAGCAAACAAGATCAATTGACTTGCCCAGGATCACACAGCTAAAAAGTGTCTAAGGCCAGATTTAAACTCAGGAAGTCTTCCAGACTTCAGACATTCTATCCACTGTGCCATCTAGCTGCCAAAGTAGGTATAGGTCTCATCCTGGGCAATCACTTAGGAACACAGATTGTCTGAGATATTGGCAGGATGTGAATCCAATTCAGATATACATAAGGTGCAGACATTTTTTCCTGGCATAGTGTTTATTTCAATATTTCAATGGGTCCATAATTTCTTCATTGTGGACACTTAGCAGATCATAATTCCTCCATACCTTAGTTGATGGTCTTCATGTGTTTTCATAACCTTCCAAATTCATCACCTAGTAGCTAGTCTTCCAGTAATAAGGCTGTCTGAACACATCATTGCTTGTCTTAAGACTAAGAGAAATTTTTGTTCCATCACTATCACTGATCCTTTTCCTACTTGGCAGAACCAGACAGGGCTTAATAGTAGGTGTAGCAGCAAACACTCTAGCATACCCAGGATGGCTGCTAGCACAGGTTCTTAGATCTGCTTTTCTAAGGGAAAGCAACTCAAGACGGGAAGACTTCTCTCCTTGTCCATGCATCCAAGAAGTAGGAGCTACAAAACAAGCTTCTTGGTATGGAACACCCCCTTAACACCACTCATATTGTTTCTTCTCAAATAACTCTGAAAAAAAATGGAAAATCTTCCACATTCTTCCTCCCAGATTTTTTTTTCTTTTTACTGCACAACAAGATCATATCTCTAAGAATTGTGAATTTTGAAGAAGAATTGACTTAGAGCACTATCACCATTTCCAGAATCTGATTCTGACAATGCAGGTACAACATTCATACTACCTGAAGTATTTACTTTGCATGATTGTTGTGAAACTTTATTGGGATAATATATGTAAGGCAATACATAAAGTCAGTTATAAGAATCATTAAATAAAAAACATTTCCTTAGCCTGGTGTACAATTACTTTCACAATCTGGCTCTCATTCCCGATTAATGTGGTAGTTTCCTAGATTTTCAACAGCCAACATATCTCACTTCCTGGCTTCCTGTCAAATATAATGACTAAAGAAATTGTTATTAATTACCAGAAGCCCAGAAACGATCTTCATATTATCCATCCATTGATTGGCCCATACTTTGGTTACAGCCCAACAGGAAGCATTATCTCAACTTTCCTCCATCAGATTCATATTTGGAGCCTAGAGCTTCATGGGGCATGTATTCACTTTCCATCAAAGTATCTCTCTTACATTTGCAAGAGTCATTTCTAATATTTTCACCAATTGAATTTTTTCCCCCTGTCAAGGTCCAACACAGATGCCTCCACCTCACTGAGGAGCATCCCTATCTAACTACCTTTAATAAAAAGAGCTGTTTCTATTCCTGAATGCTTCATATCAATTCAATTAAACTCATGAATATGAATGCCTCCTATGTACTTATTGAAATATAATTTCTATTACAGTTATCCATAATAGCTAGTAAGAGTTAGCATCTATATAGAGTTTTAAGTTTGGCAGAGCCCTTTACAAAAAAAATCTCATTTTATCCTCCTAAGAAATCTTGGAAGTAGGTGTTATTGTTATCAATATTTTGCAGATGATAAAACTGAGGCAGACAGAGTTGAAATGACTTCCCAGAGTCACACAGATAGAAATCACCTAAAGTGGAATTTGGATTTAGATCTTCCTGCCTCCAGGTTCATCATTCCAGCCACTACACCACCCAACTACCAGTGTGTTGAATATATCTTAATAACTAGCATAATGCCAGTTAATCGAGGGTTTATACATTGTGAGACTGTATAGTTATTTATACATTCACAGAATGTCAACAATGTAAGGGACCTCAGAGGCTTTCTAATCCAACCTGTACCTGGATAGAAATGCACTCTTCAAAATATCTGGCAACTGATCATCTAGCCTTTGGTAGGAAAATTTCTAATGAGAACAGTACTCCTACTGAAGCCCATTCTACTTTTGTATAATTGTAATTGTAAGGAAACATTTTCCTTATATCAAGTTGAAATATCTGCACTGTCTTCTCCCTTCACACAAATCTTCTCTTACACAGATTAAACAATCTCAACTAATCCTCATATAGTGTTATTGCATTCTTTACTATATTGGTTGCTGAGCTCTACAAAACAGTCTTCCACTTTTTAAGGCCAATCTTAAAATATGTTTCCCAGATCTGAATACAAAGTTCCAGATGTGGTCCAGGTGCTAGTTAACTAAATGTCTATTGCTGCTGTTCATCCTTCATTCTTGAAGAGGATCAATGACATCAGCAGAGTGATGCCTTGACTTACAAATGAATTGGATTTAAGTGAGACAGTACTATGCAAAGTCATCAGCCTCACTCTCTCCTCTGGGCTCATCTGAGTCCAGGGGTAAGACACAGATCAGGATGATTGGCGATGGCTCCAGATGCAGTGGGAGACCTTAGCCTTTTTAAACTAACATCTTTCCCAGGTCTCAGTTTGTCTGAGACAATGTCCATGCAGTAACTAAAGCCTAGGTAGGAAATGAGGGGAAAATGGCCTAGTTTTCCATCACAAAATAACTTGTCTAGGAGGAGAAGACCCTTAGAGTATCTGGTCAGAATAGAAACAATTGCTATTTCCACTCACTCTGAGTCATCAAAACCCAAACAAGGAGCGAATGAGGTTTGATCTGTATTGGCCAATAAGCAAAAACCAGAGTGATTGGGGTTTGAAGGCATAGTCAAGTAGCTCCATTTGAATCATAATGTGCTTTAATAAAACCTGGTTTCCCAGAGCTTTATTGCAAGAAATCATAAATGAAAACTACATGAGACAAAGGAGTTAATTGTCACAGTTTTAAAAAACGATGATAAAATAAATAGGGAGAAAAAAAAATCTAGCCCCCAAACCGCAAGATCTCTTGCAAAGTATAAGCAATAAAAATTTATATTCCTTTGGACAGAGCACCCACATGCAAGGTTATGAGAAGGATGAGTAGGAGGAAGGAGAGGAAAAGGAAGAAGAGGGGGAAATGAGAAAAAATATCACCCTGCTGATGTCAGTGGTACTCTTCAAAAATGAAGGACAAACAACAATCTGTGAGTACTAGTAACTGCCTTCTGGGGACCCAATTAGCCAGTTCCCAAGATTTTATTGTAGTTTAAATTGGAATCTTATTTCATAATCGAAAGGGTGCTGGATTTGGAGTCAGAGGTTTTGAGTTTGAATCCCGACTCTTCCCTTTTACTCCCTGTTTGAACATGGGCAAATTACTCCAATTCCCTTAACCTTAGTTTCTTCATCTATAAAATGTGGAGGCTGGAATAAATGTCTTCTTAAATCCTTTCCAGCTTTAAATCTCTTGCCCAATGTTCTTGTGCAAAGTTCTTCATAGCTGTAAACAGCATAACAAAAAAGGAAAAAATTCAGCACACTTTACTGCCATTGTAAGAAAGCTTCAGTATACTTTCCTGACTACATTTAACATAACTTAGAGTCAAGTACCTACTGACCATTTTCAAGAGCTGTAAAGAGAAAGACTTCTTTGTAGGTACTTATCTAAGAGAACTTATATTCAGTAAGCTAGGAATCACAGTGCATAGGCATGTGCATCATAAAAAGGTCCAATTCAAATGAACCCTTCATGAACTAAATGGTTCATGGTTATTGATGCATAATGCACATTTTGTTCATATGAAATATCACATAAAGCACTTTCCAAACCTGAAAGTATTATATAAATGCTATGATTACTTTATCACATGGACTGAATGACGTATTTTTATTACCATCTATAAATACTAATACTGTACTTTTAAATTTTAATATCATTTATATCTAATTTTGGGTAAGTTGAAAGTCAATCAACAGGTATTTATTAAGCACCTACTATGTGCCATGTATCCTGTTAAAAGCTAGAGATATGAAGAAAGGGGAAAAACAGTCCTTGTTTAATGGGGAAGACAACGGGAAAATAATTGTAGTCAATTCCACTGTAATACTTGTTTTGAAATATATTCGTTCTAGCTCAATTGATTAGGGAATGTTTTTGGTTTTTTTTTTTTTGGTTTTTTGTTTCTGGTTTTTGCTTTTTGGGGTGGGCAGGCAGAGCAATTGGGGTTAAGTGACTTGCCCAAGGTCACATGGCTATCAAGTATTAAGTGTCCAAGGTTGGATTTGAACTCAGGTCCTCCTGACTCCAGGGCTGGTGCTTAATTCACTAGCTGCCCCAATTAGGGAATGTTTTGAGTATCAAGCTTGATTATGTGTGACTCTTCCCATGAGAAATATCAAGGATGCAGAAAACTGAACTACTTCTGAAAAACTTAAAAGTTGCACCCCTCCTGATGCCCACTTCCAAAAGCAAATTTCAAGTTTTTGTCATGTAAAGTGCCATGTTTATTCTTCTGGTGCAATAGGAGCTGTAGAAAGAGAAAGGCTGGTCCCTGTCTTCTCTCCCAATTTTCTGTCATGGCCTTCATTCCTGTGACCTGAAGTTGTGTCCTTCCCTAAATTAGGGAAGACTTTGCCAGCCTCCCTGTGAGAATTGGGGGTCAGTTAGATCAGGAGCTAGAAGCTGCAGAAAGCATGAAGCTGTGAACTTTATGATAATTTGTTGTGATATTTTAATGTCTTAACTATTTAACATGTACAGTAATGCATTACCATTTTCATTAGATTCCTATCTTTTTTTTTAATGCATCTTTGATGAAGGCTTTGAATGTTGTGTCCCAGTCATCTTTTCCCCATAAGCCTTATGATTGTGTGCGTGTGTGTGTGCGCACGTGTGTGTGTGTGTGTGTGTGTGATTTTGCACAGAGTAACTGTTTTGGGGGGAAAGTATCTATCTAGTTACCTCAGAACCGACTACATGTGTAATCCAGACAATAGTCAGGTTGAATTAGAGCTCATCTTAGAGGGAAGGTATTCATGGTTGGAGAATCTGGAAAGGCTCCCTGCAGAAGACAGAATTTAGGTGGGACCTAAAGGAAGCTAGGTAATTCCTGACATGGAGATGAGGAGGGAGAGGGGGTGATAGCTAGTGAAAAGGTGGTGAGTTAGAAAATGCAGTCTCTTATGTAAGGAACAATTTTCTAACAGAGGAACTGAAACTTATTCATCTTGACATCTTTATTATACATGAAGCTACAAAATAAAAGATATGTACTCAGTAAAGTATGTGACTCAGTCATACAATGTGAGAGACATTGGAAGAACAGCCTGTGTGGTACATTGGTATGACAAAGATAAAACAAGAATGAGAACTGATGGTAAGAGTTCATACCAGCAAAATTGTAACTCTTTTAAGGGATTATAGCTAAGTGAATTTATTAGTTGATCATGTTCTCCCTCAATTTATAGGGTGCTAAGATCTGGTTCCAAAATGGGAAATTTGCAAAAATATGAAAGACATAGCACAGAGAAAAGGAACAGGAGGGTATTGAAAACAAAAGACACTAATATTCTGCTTAGCATATCAAAGAGGGCAATCAAAATGGTAAAGGATCTTGAGATGATGCTTTGTGAAGAACCATTGAAAGAACTGTAAAAGAGAGGTCTTGCTGGAGTGTATTCAATTATAGGATCATAGAGCTTGAGTTGAAAGGAATCACAGACTCCATATTTTATAAATGGGGAAACTGAGGTCCATGGGACTAATGTGATATATCTGAGATCATAATAGCAGTGAGTATTATAACAAAGATTTGAATATTGGTCCTCTATCTCCAAAGCAAGTGCTTTTCCTACTGTACTATGACTTCATAGTTGGCTTTAGGAACTAGTAGATATTATAATAAAAAGACATAATCAGGGCAACTAGGTGGCACAGTGAGTAGAGCACTGGCCCTGGAGTCAGGAGGACCTGAGTTAGAGTCTGGCCTCAGACACTTGGCACTTACCAGCCACGTGATCTTGAGCAAGTCACTTAACCCCAATTACCCTGCCTTCCTCCTCCAAAAGAAAAAAAAAAGGCACAATCACATGTAGACAATAGAGTTGGCCTCTGTTTCAAGATATGAGTTCAAGTCTAACCTCTGACAATGCAGAAGTATGATGCTGCAGAGATACTGAGCAACTTGCTAAGGTTAGAGTTTGCAGAACAAGTGCTAATCTGAAAGGGAGAAAGGAGTTTTTCAATGTTGGCTCCCTATAGTAGTAAAATCTTAATTCCAGTTTAAACAAAATCAGACATTAATGCATAATCATATTTATCTTGGCCCCAGAGTAAAGAAAACTCCCAGTCATTGGAAATTACAAAAAGAAAGGCAAATTTAAATTTGAAGTAAGGGAACATTTTCTACTAATAACAGTTATCAAAAATTAGAATTAGCTCTGTGGAAGGCAGTGGATACCACTCATTGCAAATCTTTAAGCAAAAGTTATCATTGTCAGCCATGGTGTATTGCATGCTTTTTCAAGTACGGATTGCATTAGATGGCCTTTGGAGACCCTTCCAACTCAGGGATGCTATGATTTCTTGATAAACCCAATTCACGCTTTTTTTTCTTCTCAGTGAGTTAATTTCTCCCACTAAAATCCTACTTCAATATCTCATTGTAGTGCAGACGTGATTGTGAACTTTTGGAAGCCTTGACAATGATGTATAAATCCTAGCAGGTTCTACAAAGCTGAAACACTCTGAGAACAGATTTGGTGCTTGAACTATGTGTCTGCTATACTAAATATGAAACAAACCATTATCAGAGCATCTATAACTCGTAGCAGGGAATTAAACAATCCTCCATGGTTCATAAATTGTTGATTTATGAACACAGTACTATTTCTTCCTATGTGACTGTTCTGAGAAAGCATACTTTTAGACCTTGGAGTGGAATGAAGGGCAAGTTTCAACAAAAAGAATGAGTTTTCAAATATCAGGATTTCTCAACATATTGCTCTAAAAGTAACATGAACTGAGGGTTGCTTTTCCCCAAGAAAAAATGTTATTAGGATAATAAAGATTTGAGGAACATTTTATTCAACCAGCTAACACTTATTGATGACTGTTATGCAAGATAGAAGAGAAATTTGAAGATGTTTTGAGTCCAAAGAAACTCACCTATCTTGGACGCATATTCAATGACTGCCAAATTCAACCTGCTTTAGTTGGCTAGGCCTCAGTTTCTTCTTATTTAAAATGACAGCATCAGATTACATAATCTCTGCAGTTTCATTCAGAACACATGTCATGATTTGCTGATATCATTTCCCCAATCCTCCTTCAACATCCAAGCTTTATATCCTACAAAAGCAAAAAAAAAAAAAAAAAAAATCATCGTTCCAATTTTTGCTTCACTAAGGAAATAAGGTATAGCCTTTTGAGTTTACCTAGAGGCCACTAAGCCATAGGAAAGGAGTGCTCAGCTCAGCAGAAGATAGGTAGCAATCCTGGAATACAGCTGGATGGGCAGGACATACTGCAGTAATTACCAGAGAGTGAGAGAGAATGAATACCAAATTAAGTGATGCAAAGACCAAGGCATTGGGTATTAAGTTTTCAGCTACAATTAACATAAATCAAGAGATAAAATTTGGTTTGGCCTGAATTGAAACTAGGGCTCATTTCTAAGTCTTATTCAGGCTAAGAGATGCACTGTTATATAATGGATAGAGAGGCAACTTTTGAGTCTTAAAGATCTGGGTTCAATTTCTCCCTCTGACATATAGAAGCACAGTATTTATAACTAAGCAAACTACTTAAACTTTTGGTGTCCCATGCAACTGTCTAAGTTTATTAGTTGCAGAATACTACTGATCTCCATCAGTCCCTGCATTGGGAGTAACCCCTACCAATAAAATCATAGGTTTAGACTGAAAAGTAAAAAAAGAATCATTTAAAAAATCAAAACTTCACCCTTCTGCAAGTTCAATCACTTCTTGGTGACTTGGGCACTATTTTCCATTGTAATTATTTCTGTCATTCTTACTATTACTATCATTAATGTGTCTATTAGTAGTAATCATAATAATTCCTTTTTTATAGCAGTTTTCTTCTCAAGGATTTAGGGTACCATGGAATGAACTTTAAAACTACGTGAATAACGTTTTGATAATAAGCACTTCGGAATGTCAAGACAGCAAGGTGTGTGTGGTAACAAAAGGGTCAGAAGGGGAAAACAAAGAAATAAAGGAACTGGAACAAGAGATCAGGAAAGCATTGTGCCCTCGAAATAGCAAGTAAACATCTCAGACTATCTTTTGTTCTAAAGATAGTTGAAGCTTGGCTTTTTCTAGTGAGACTTACATCTTCCCTGTCAGTCACATTTCAATACTACCTTCCAAGAGTGTTGAAAATTAAAAAGACTGATATCATCCTCACATTCCCCCAGTTCAAGCACTAAGCTTAGATTTAGTCTTACAGGCACCATGGCACGTGGGGTAGGCTTGGAGGGAATTGAGCACTGGGATGTCTCACAGGAAGATGAAACAGATGACTAAAAAAAGATTAAAAAGATGGAAAGAGAACAGTTCTTTTGAAGAAACAGCCTCATCAGCTTTTTTATTTCCCTTACATTTTTTCCCAGCCATCATTTATCTTCTATTAGTTGGGACTGATACAGTAGCAGTCCCGAAGAATAGAGTATCTCGCAATTCCCCAGCTTGCCTGAATTTTTTTTTCCATCCCTTTCTGTGGGTTTTTGAATGTTATAAACAAGATTGCTAGGAATTGTGGGACAACACAGAGTTGTGGTTTTATTGCATATTGTGTCATGAAGAAAATAACTTATGACAAAAATAACTACGACTCTCCATCCCACAAAGAAATCTGAAAGTGTTCCCACTGAAGGATCTCAAGAGTACCTTTTTGCTCCTCCACAAGCTGTCTTTTACAGATATTTACTCCTCCTTCCCTCTGTCTTTTGCAACCCTTTCACATCACATCATGTGCCATAGCTGTATGAGTTCCAACCCATCACTCTGAATTATACTGTGTCACATCAAGTCCTGAGGTTACACTCCATCATATCACACTCTTGAAAATAACAAAATCAATGTTTTCCCAAACCAGATAGTGGCAAACAAAATAAAAGCCCCACAACAAACAACATATCCAAGTGATTTTCTGCTCCAGTATTGAATGGGAGCAAAAAAGCCATAGGAACACCAACTCAGTCGTAAGCAGGCTTACTTATCTTCTTGCTAAAAATCCATCAATTTGCCTTCACAAATCTAAATTACCTCATTGTTGGGATGAAATAATTATCCACTAAAAGACTGGAGCATTCTAATAGAAGTTCTGATCTCTCAGAATCAATATTGGTTGGCATAGATTCCCAAGGGGGAACAATGAAAAATGTACTTGCTATTTTTCGAACAATAGGTCAGGTTATTGCCATGGCATCTCTGACTAATGCAGGCAGTGCTGAATTGTGCATTGAAATATATGCTCTTTTTTTCTGTAGGGCAGTTGCTTCTCTTTCTCTATTTGTATTCAAAATGTCATTGGGGAAGAAAAATGTACATTAAAATTTACAGCTTGAAGTTCATGGTTTTCCTTATGATGGGTAAGATTCTTCACTACTGCTAATTAAAATGAATGGGCCATATTTTTATTGAACCAAATTTCTCTGCTTTGTCCAATTTTATGAAAGAGAGAGAGAGAGAGAGAGAGAGAGAGAGAGAGAGAGAGAGAGAGAGGTGAAGGACAGAAAGAGCCAAGGATATTTAGATATTTTCCAAAATCTTCTTGAAGTCACATTTGGATTTCGTTTATACCTATGTTACATTAAGACAATATCTGTGAAAGGGAAGTACTTAGCCACTAGATTTGTTATGGGTAGCCAAATTATTTTTAAATTCCCCAAAATTTCGTAGTAAAAGAAATTTTAAAAATATATGCAATATGGCCTAAAGTTAATTTCATTCATGTTTCGTGTTTCCTTCATTTATACAAACACACTATTTATTACTACTATTACTGCTACTATTGCTGCTCCTATTATTTTGGTATTCATACCAATTAGCCATTTGTCATTACATTTGGCACTATTTAGTTCCACCATGCAAGCAACAGCATGAGATTGCTCAACTCCTTTCTGGAGTTGAACCCATCTATTCTATTATTCCTTGGTGAAAGTGTCTGACTGTCCATGCTATCCACCCAACAGCTGATGTCTAAATAAATGTTCTGCTATTCTATTCTCCCTTAAACACAAACTGTCATTCCTATTAAGCTCATCTCTTGAGATTGAAAAATGATCAAAGATGCTAAAGGTGTAACTTGTACTAAAGCTTCCACCTTTATGGAGCTCTGAAGGCCTGGTGAGTCTCAAATGAGCATATGCTGCTCTCCATACTTTGGAAAACTGAAAGTCCTAGTTCCTATTCCTGGTATACACAGCAAATTAATGCCATGAAATCAATTCAGTCCAATGAATTCTTAATTCCTGGCTCTGAACAAGTGCAGTCTGTTACTCAAGTACCCTCAAATGGATATGTGATCTCATAAACTTGGGTGTTCTCTCCAATAATGCAAATTGCAAACCATCTATGCTGGCCCATTCTCTTCCATATTCTCTGATAAGTTGTTTTCATGATGACTCTCACATAAATTCTCTTTTTTTCCACTCACACAGACATCACTTTAGTTCAGGCTCCCCTTGCCTTTCGCCTGGACTATTGCAACAATCTTCTTTTTTTTTTTTCTCTATGAAATCTCTCCTCACTCTAATCCATCCTCCATGAGGCATCCAATGTGAACTTCCTAAAGCATAGGTCTTACCATGCCCCTTCTCTTCTCAATAAATCTTTGTGGTAGAGTCAAAGAAGAAAATAGAATAAATGGGGGGTGGGATAGGATGGAGGAAAGTATAGTTAGTCTTTCCCAATATGACTAATATGGAAATGTTTTACGTAACTACACATGTATAA
Organism: Pseudochirops corinnae; assembly: GCA_028646515.1. Lineage (NCBI taxonomy): Eukaryota > Metazoa > Chordata > Mammalia > Diprotodontia > Pseudocheiridae > Pseudochirops > Pseudochirops corinnae. The sequence continues at coordinate 194,051,512 of CM053590.1, read as the reverse complement.
CCTATATTAAATTGCTTGTCTTCTCAATGGGGGTGAGTGAGGTGGGAAGAAGACAGAGAATCTGAAACTCAAAGTTTTAAAAACAAATACTAAAAAATCATTTCTACACACAACCGGGAAATGAGATATACAGGTAATAGGGTAGAGAAATTCATCTTGCCCTACCAGAAAGTAAGAAGAAAGGGAGTAAGAAGAGGGTACAGGGAAACAGAACAGAAGAAAGACTGAGGAAAGGGGTAATCAGTATGTTTGCCATCTTGGGGTGGGGGGTAGGGGAGAGATGGGGAGAAAATTTAGAACTCAAAATCTTCTGGAAATGAATGTTGAAACTAAAATAAATAAATAAAAATTTAAAAATAAATTTAAAAAATCTTATGGCTCTCTAGTACCACCAGAATCAAATATAAATTCCATTATTTGCCATCTAAACCTTGTCACAATCTGTCTCTTTCTTAACTTTGTACTCTTCTTATACTCTGCTCTTCTCAACACACTGATCCAGCTAAACTCTCCTATACAACATGGCAATTTCATCTCTACTTCTATTCTCTATTCCTGCAATGGATTCCATTCCAACCTTTGAATCTTAGAATGTTTGGTTTCTTTCAAAATTGAGAGCAAGTACTACTTCATGCAGAAAGCTTTTCTTGGTCTCCACTCCCCTCTAATTGCTAGAGTACCTCTTCCATTTAATCTCTATTTGCCTTGTATGTTCTTTTTCTATATGTTATCTTCCCTTTTAAAATGGAAGATCCTTGGAAACAGAAAGTGTTTTGATGTTGTATTGTGTCCCCAGAGCTTAGCATATAGTAAACACTTAATAAATCCTTGTTGAATGAATCTTGATTAATAGCTCTGAGTAAAGCTGTTCCAATTCCTTGCCATATCTTTTTCTCATTTTAATTTTTTTTTTTAATTTTGAATTAGTTTTCTTTTTTACTTTAATTAGTCTGCCTACACACAGATAACTGGGTCAGGAATAACTTCTCCATAAACAAGATGTCTTTAACTATTTGTAAAAGTGTTTGGTAGCTTTTGTGGTTGTGTTATTTGGTGCTCAGCATGGCCAGTGTCATCCAATACTTTTATCAAAGAAAGAATAGTCAAGGATTTTATCCCTCTCATTCACTCTTCCTGAACCATGATTTTCCGTTAATTTTTCTCCATTCTCACATATTCTCATCTCTGTACTACCTGAATATCTGTTGATTTGAACTGGAAAGTTTTATTAAGTTGTTCAAAAAAATTTCTCAACCACTGTATATTAAGCAATTGATGATGGTAGGTACACTGTGATTATTTCCATGGTGAACCTTTTAAAAATACTAGTCATAAGTATCTCAGTGAATTATTGCCAAACACCTCGTGAAATAATGTTTCTTGTTGTCTTTGGGAACACAATAAAATCCACTCTGCTAACTTCTTTCTTTAGCCCATATATGAGCATATGTGAGCTACGCTTAAATTTAGCTATAACTTCCTTCTTTCTTCCAATCTGGTTAAAAGCAAGAATATGAAGATTAATATGATTTAGCTTCTCTAACAAACTGGTAAATTTTTTTAAATGATGTCACATTAAGAGTATCAATAGTCAAAATAATGTTTATTGACATCATAAAAACAGTGTGATTCTTAACGCTCTGTCCCTTTTGTTGCATTTCTGAAGAAAGGAAGGAAAAGAAATAAAGAAAGGAAGGAAGGAAGGAAGGAAGGAAGGAAGGAAGGAAGGAAAAAGAAAGAAGGAAGGAAGGAAGCTTTTGTTTCATGAAATGTTTTGTTCTACAAAACAAAAGATTTCATCATAAGGTTTCCAGTCTTCTTAAGATGTCTTTTACAATTATTAGCTAAAATGGTCCTTAGTTACAACCTTGGTCATTGTTAGGGTCATACCCAAGGCCTTTCCAATGTGGTAGAGCCAACCAGAGCTTACATTCTGTGAGTGGCATATTTAAAAATTCAGAGTCAACTGCACACCACAATAATATGGTCAGACAAGAACTGTGTATAAGGCACTCTGTTACAAAAAAAAAAAAATTAAAATATCCCAAAATGCTTTTCTTTATATGAAGATACTACTGAAAGGTTTTATTTATGTATGTAATCCATTTCCTTTATTGCTTCTGTGGAAACTGAGTAAAGAAGAAAGGCTATCTTAATAGCATCAAAGACCTAGGAACGTGTGCCAATGTCCTTATGTAAATGAATGACTAGCTTTCTTGAGGAATTCCTACCAGAGCTATAAATACAAAAATTGTGACCTGGAATTTGCTCCCAGATTGTAAAAATTTAGAGAGAATTTTCAGTATTTGCATTGCTCTGGCAACAATGAAACCACTGAGTTTACCACTTAACAAGAATGATTTTTTTTATTTTATTTTAGTTTGCATCATTCATTTCCACAAGATTTTGAGTTACATATTTTCTCCCCCTCTTTCCCCCACCCACCACCCCAAAACAGCCATCACAGTGTGTCCCCCTTCCCCCACTCTATTCTCTCCTATGTCACTTTTCGGTAGGGCAGGATGGATCTC